>OX596261.1:10813111-11343340 GCA_951394255.1 Polyploca ridens
TCCACCTCCATCACCACCCTGATGCCGCGGAGCTTGGCCCGCCGTACTATCGCTCGCACCTGCAATAATTGTTATACAAACATTTTAACTACGAATACAAATAATGCATTAACATCAATTAATAAATAATGAATTTTAATTTCGCGCTATATTTAAATACTCATGGACATATTATACTGTTCAGATGCTAAATCAGAAGGTAAAGTCCGAATCTTCGGACTTTACCTTCTTTTTATCTCGGCAAAAATATGCGTTTCCGCATGTTATTTTTCTATTTTAGAAACTATATTCAAAGAGGCATACACATTCTGTATAATACTTTATCTATGACTATGATACCTAATCATTAGAGAAATAAAATAGATTATCACCTCATCAGTGGTGTAAATAGCTCCCGGTCCGTACGCGCCGTGCTGCGCCAACTGCGGTGCACTTTTCAGTTGCAGCGGAAACGACTGGGAGTCGCTCACGTGCCATTGAAATGTATTCAACTTATTGGCCGCCATCGCGTCTATTGTGCGCATTATCTCCGCCACGGGGAAGTAGTTCCGTGCCGTATCCAACAAGAAGCCTCGGAAAGGGAACCGAGGAGCGTCCACCACGTTCGCCGCTTCGAGGATAAGCAGGGAGCCGGCATAAGGGTCCATCCATACGATTTGAGACAGAGTTTCGAAACCGTGTCGAGCGCCGCAGAACGAATGAGCGGTGATATCGACGTCAAGCGAGTTCCCTGAAGGTCGCAGCGACAGTTTATAACGCTCGTCTGTATCCAGTCGCATTCGGGGATCGCCGCTGCCGTTGATGGACACTCTGACGAGGACATCGTGAGGGAGCCCGATATCACTCCGTCTACTGTCACCAGCGCTACGTTCTAAGTTGCGCATGTCTTCTCGCATCAGAGCAAAAGCGTCGTGAAGGTGGTCGCTAACATCTTTGGACGGCGATGCCGCTATGTGCAGCATAAAGCCATCAGCTCTCACAGGCACTGCGGCAGTGGCGAGGCTGACGGGTCCGGTAGGCTGTGGCCAAAGCTGAGTCGAAGCGCAGAGCATGTTGCATGTTGGTAAAGACTGTAGAATCGTAGTTTCTGATGCCAGTAGGCGTTCGCAGCGTTCGTTTCGACAAATCCATGACCATTGTGGTTCCACTCCTCTGTAACAATAACAATGACACTATTAATCGTGACTCAGATGTCGATAGCGGGACGGGATGGAGATTTTTGGATTGATTATCGTAAAGAGTGGGCCTTTGCCCATCACACCACATACACATTGGGCAAGTCATAAAATAAGAGCGATAAGCGGGATAACTCATGCCTTAGCGCTCGTGTACACGACGCTGCAGCTGCGCCGCCACCGCACCGCAGACGCGCCTCTATGTTGTGTATACGCACCGCCGCCGCATGATTATAGCATACTATACAGTTGTCAGTAATACATTGCTAGCTATAAAGATGACACGTGTTGCACGTTCGTTGGCGGTTGTTAATGGAATAACTCAATTAAATAGTGGCGGACAACATTGCGGTAGCGGCGCGGCGGTGGCGCGGCGGCGGTGCGGCGGCAGTGCGTATACACAGCATAGAGGCACGTCTGCGGTGCGGTGGCGGCGCGGCTGCAGCGTCGTGTACACGAGCGCTTACGGTTGATTCCAGGCAGCTAGACAGTCTCAGGGTACCTAATCAATATAATATTGTAAACTTACGAGTACAAGTTATGCATGGGCCTGTGTGCGCTCTCGTCGTTCTGCTGCCTCCAGTAGAGGAGCGCGGCGGCGGTGCACGCGGCGGCCGCGAGCAGCACCAGCGTGCGCCGCATGCGACCCACGCGCGAGAAGTGCGTCGACACGCCGCGACCAACTACTTCGCCCAACGACTTCATTGCTGCTTATCGATGTACCTGTAAACAAAACAATCAAAATCAAACATGGAATGTAAATTCTCTCAATTCTTAGTAGAGTCAGGTCTGGCTCATTCCACGGTTCACGAAACCTCCGGACACGCGTCTTGTTGAGAAGCCCGCGTCCAAAAGTAAGAAATGCGTTTTAGGTATCTTTTGTACCTAAACACGAATTTTATTAGAGAAGGAGTGAGTGTTCTATGTGGTAGAACTATTCTTATTCTGTGGTATTATGTAACAAAACTGGATTTTATACATTTTTAAAATCTAATGTGGATTACCGGCGCCCGCGCAGCCGATGATGTGACGTCGAACTGTTTTTAGGGTTCCGAAACAAATATAAAACATATTTTTATTTTTTTGCTAAAGGGACCGAAATGGGGCCCGAAGTTTCAAAGTAAATCAGTTTCAAGTTTAAATGAGATATCATGTGAAATAGCTTTGTTTGTACACTCCAATACAGGTTATTGCAATTTCTTTACATTACGTAGTTTTTGACTATGAAAAATTACAATAAAATACCACTCCCTATCTCCGAAGTTCGCAATGCGAAATAATTACAATTGGTAAACATTGTTGTAAATATTATAGGAAAAATAGAACGAAGTTTCTAACGAGCACAATTTTTCCAAAATCATCAAAATTCGTTTACAAACAAACTTAGTATGCGGTCTGGTTTTTTAGAACAGTTAAGAAATATACTTCATTTCCTTGGACGTATATATAAATATACAAGAAGGTCAAGGAATATCAGATCAGTCGCTCGGTGAGCGACTCGCACTTGGCCGGTTTGTTTTTTTAAGACTATAATATGAAAGCGCAATTCTTTTTCACTTTGATCTTCGACATTGGTGCCGATTCTGTTGTTAATCGCACTAAACTAATTTTAGTGACATCTCATCTCTTTCTTACGAACATGATTGAAAAAGGATAGAACATATTTTAAGTTGTCAAATTAATCTTTGCCGTCTTATTTTGCGTGTATTTAGGCGTAACCGCGATAGATGGCGACTAAAATTATATCGAAAACAAGCATTGGACTAATTTGACAGGACTAAATTTCTTACATCCTTTTCTTATGTTCTTTGTTAGAAAGAGACATAGTGACATTAAAATTAGTTTAGTTGTGAACAACAGAATCAGGGCCAATGGCGCACATTGCACTATCATAAGCCAGTGGGTGGGAGTCAATAAACTTCTAAACTAAACACACGTCACTCTGACGATGTTAAATAACTTTCGATGGTGTAGAGGAAAAGAATTAGTTATACCTAGCACAGCACATACAAACGCGTAAATATTAAAGTTTATTAAAATACTGTTTAAACTCCTATGGAAAAAGCACTTTTAGTTTTTCCCTTGTCCAATGTTCCGGGCAATGTTTCAATTATTCTTTTCGAAAACACCTTATCAGAACATTACGTACGAATAGTTATTAAAAAAAATGCCAAATCGGTCCAGCCGTTCTCAAGCGGTGCGCTTCCCAACGAACAGCGTTTAATTTTTATTATTTATATCGATTTATTAACAATCACAAAGCATCCTTTTATACATTCACTACTTGCTATTTGTAGTATAGTTTTGTCTTCTTTATGATACAATATCGTGCCTGATGAACATTATTGTGTAAATAAGTCAAGGTGACTAACAATACTGCAAGGTTTGGCATGATATTCGATACTACGGCTTATGTCTGCGGTCCCACCTGATTTTGGGGTTGATTTTTTTTACAACATAAAGTTTATTTAATGCAGCTGAGTATAGTCAGTATAATAAAGCAATAAGTAGCTAAATGGTTTAGGTGATAATCATAAAGATTCAAAGACAGATTTTGAAAGGCTACTAAATCTGTTTTGTTATGTATACTAATATTTCTAATATTATAAATTCGAATGTGTGTTTGTTTGTTTGTTACGCCTTCAGATAGCCCATGGAAATAATTTTTATCCCGGGACGCGGGTGAAACCGCGCCGGACAGCTATCTAATTATTTATAAAGCCTAAATAAGTTCCCGCCCTCGTTTTCAGCCCTTAGGGTTCAAACCGTTTTTTTTATGTCAATAGGTTGACAAGTAGGCAAACGGGCCTCCTGATGGTAAGTGGTCACCGTCGCCTACGAACATTTGCAATACCAGGGGGATTGCCAATGTGTTGCCGACCTTGTAGAGATCTTTTTACGCCTTTTTTGAAGAACCCCATATCGTAGCGCTGAAGGAAAACCGTAACGGGGAGCTAATTCCACATCCTAATGGTCCGCAGTAAGAACGTCCGACTAAAACGTTCTTTCCATGTTCCTTCCTTTTTAACCCCCGACGTAAAAAGAGGGGTGTTATAAGTTTAATCTTAGTTGCTTGGTTTTTAAATTCTGGACCTTATCTTACAATAAGAAAGTTTCTATTTACATATACAGATACTAGCTGCCTGGCGCGACTTCGTTCGCGTGGTGCTACCCTACCCTACCCAACCCTACCCTACTCTATCTAAACCATCCAGGGAGTTAATTCTACTGAACAAAATGATCCGCCATTTATTGAATACATTTGTTACAAAAAATGACATAAATAAATAACCGCTCGACCGATTTTGTGCAAACTTCACATAAACCATCTACTAAATAGTCTGAACAAAGCCTAAACATTTGGTTTGGATAGGTGAGCCCGTTCTTGAGTTATAAAATTACAACGAAAAGTGGCATTGATTTTTATATATTTAGATAAGATATCCCATATGTACCGATATCAAGTAGTAACCAAAAACCCTTGTAGAACTCTCTAAAGAGTACATATCAGCTGGCAGAAACAAACCTTTGCCGACATCGGTATTCGTTTTGCGATACGGCGAGGTGTCTATTTCCAGAGCGAGACGAGGTAAAAGCCTCCAGACGCTTCGTTCAGGCTTTTAGGTCACTTCACTCAACTCTTCTTGTGCAGTTGTTTTGTTTATACTTCAGACATCCATGCTAACTAGTTAATCACATGCTTTGACAATGAACCAGCTTGTAAAGTCACTAAAAACGTCGTTTATGTAAAATATCACTTAAGAATAGTAATATTAATACCTCAGAGTATATAAATACTGGTAATACCGAGTAATACAACACTGAAAAAATGGACTACAAGTGACTACAAAATTTTATTTAACAGTAACACAAAATTTGACGACCAATAACCTAAACTTACCAGTAACAAAACTAGTTTTGGTTCATTACTAAATTATTTGATTAAATTAACTAAAGTTAGTTTCCCGACAGCAAAACGTCAACTTACATAACTAGTTTTGTAGATCATTTTTTTCAGTGAATTCCGCAACTAGTACCGACCAATCACTGCATCTAACCCCCTTACTCATAAAACGTTATTTAACTAATAAGCTGATTACGTCAATTTTTTTGACAATGACAGCAAGGTGACGTTATTTATTTGACCATTTATTCAGTAAATTTAGTTAAGTTTATGAGTAAGGCCGTAAATGTTTAGTGTGTCTTTGACTTAGCCAATCAGAGCGCCTGTGTCCTTGACTAAGCCTATCAGAGAGCATTGTCGGTGGTGAAGAATTGAAGGAATATATTTCAAAAAATTTACGTCATTGCGATTCTTTGGGTTAAATTGTTTGATGTTGTAAAATTTGCTTTCCGCCCCTCGATCCCCTATTCTATGTTATCCCCTTAGGGACATTGAGCTATTATTACTACGTATAGAGCAGACGCCACATATGACAACTATGTTCCGTTCATGAGAGGCCATCCGGCCACACTTGTTGAACGATGAACGAAACGCGTAAGCGCCGTGAAAATAACGGTGTTTGCAAGGAAAATACACCTAAAAGCTACTGTCTGCTTAGACGACTAATTATTGTTTCAGCGCTAAAGAGACGTGACTCTAAAAAAATGGTACATAACCTTTGCCTATGATAGCTTCTCTATCATGTAGTTGCGTAGTATACGTAGTAGCTCAATGCTTAGGGGTGGAATTTGCAAAATATCTTTTTAGTGGATGCCTACGTTCAGTGGCGTGCATTCCATATAGGCAATTAAGCAGTGCCTACCTCATAGGATTCAATTATATATACTAAAACTAAAATTAAATTAAAATATTATGATAGACTAGTCTTCCCCGCGGTTTCACTCGGGCCGGTTCCGGGGCGGAGTAAAAAGCTTATGTCCTTCTCCATACCATAGGCTATCTGCAAGCCAAATTTCACGATGATCCTTTGAGTACTTGAGGCGTCAAGGCGTAACAAACAAAAAAACTCACATTGGCATTTATAATATGAGTTAAGATAGATGGGAAGAGAAGATAGAGATATATAGATAAAAATAAAAAACTTACGTCACTTTGTTTGTAATCCTCAGTCCGCTATTGCTAATTGCATATTCTCTATACACTCTATACACGAAAATAATCGACAACATGAGTTACTTGCTATCAAGTACACGCATCTACTACACTAACAATATTTTAGCTATGTTATAATTCAATAATCGAATGTATGATAAGATTGTATGTGTGTAGGTTACACTCGGCTTTCTCATATATTTGATTAGTAAGATAAGTGATTTTGATTAATAAATACATAGGTATATGTTGCTGATATGAGTAGGTACGTTTAAAACTAATACTTATAAACGTACCTACTTAAATTAATTTATAATAATGAATGTCAGAGAGGTAGAGCGTAGCGTTTATTCGCACAAAGTGCAGCTCGGCTGGGGAAGTACCTCGACCTTACAGAATAACGCATCCAAATAACTTTATTTTGTGTAAAGTTGTGTTCCTGCGCGTGAGTAAGGTCGCCAGAGCTCATCGGGAAGGGAGGAAGGGTCGGTAACGCGTGAGTGATGCCCCGTGTGTTGCAAGCGTCCATGGCTATGGTAACCGTTTACCATCAGGCGGGGCGTATACTTAAACCGCATTATTCTGTAAGGTGGAGGTACTTCCCAGTCAAGCTGTTCTGTGAGCGAATAACCATAGCTCTACCTCTTTTTAAGGAACTTGTGTAATATTTCAAGTTTCAGCACCCTACGGTTTGTTCTGTGCGTTGATACGTCCGTCAGTCAGTCAGTTTCAGCACCCTACGGTTTGTTCTGTGCGTTGATGCGTCCGTCTGTCAGTCAGTTTCGGCACCCTACGGTTTGTTCTGTGCGTTGATGCGTCCGTCAGTCAGTAAGTTTCAGCACCCTACGGTTTGTTCTGTGCGCTGATGCGTCCGTCGGTCAGTCAGTTTCAGCACCCTACGGTTTGTTCTGTGCGTTGATGCGTCCGTCAGTCAGCCAGTTTCAGCACTCTACGGTTTGTTCTGTGCGTTGATGCTTTAGTCAGTCAGTCAGTTTCAGCACTCTACGGTTTGTTCTGTGCGTTGATGCGTCCGTCAGTCAGCCAGTTTCAGCACTCTACGGTTTGTTCTGTGCGTTGATGCGTCAGTCAGCTTTTCCTTTTATCACATATAGATAATAATTTTTAGCAATTTTTGGGTTAATGTGACTTGATTTATCATCATTAATTTCTACTTTTACTGGACATAACACACCTTTCCACAACTATCTGTCATTATTTTTAGTTAGTGCATTTGGCTATTGTGAATAATATCAGCACTTAGACATTTCCACTACATCACAATTTCTTCAAATGTCTCGCTTGCCAGCACAGTTTCACCCGTTTTATAATTTTCTAAGCAGAGGTAAGTGGGGTTTGTAATTTTCCGACACTTTCCGCCGGTTAATTAACCTCTCTGTAGCCGTACAGATCATATTAAATGCATGTCGCTGCCATTTCTGAATCTCGCTGCTTCGCGATTTTATAGTTTGGAAGTTATTATTTTAGATTCTTGCTTAAAAGGCTTGTTTAAAAATGCAGTAAATACCCACTGTTAAAAAACCGTTAAAAAGTCGTGTATAAACACGACTGTTGTTACAAAAATGCCCTATTGTGATCGTAATTTTAGTAATTTTGATAGTTTTTGGGTTCCACTGCCGTTTATCGTTCTAGAGAGGGCTCTCTTTGTCTCGCTATGCTGTCAAATGTGGCTCTTTCTCGAGGACTTTGCACAGGGACTTTGTCATATTATATGCCTGCAACCTCCTTTATGTAATAAGGCGGAATGCACCACAAAGTAATTATGTGCCAAGCCACCTGCATATCATCAAACAAAGCGGTGAGATGACGGAAAATGCAATGTACGACGAACATTTCATCATGAATGCTTGAAAATGAAACTATTTGTGGTACTACGTCAATCTGTAGTGAAATATAGGAGAATTTTCAACATTTGCAATTGGCGTAAGTGGTTCGGGGAGTTGCATATTTGATATCCTACCAAATACACTGACCTCAGCTCGAGTGGCCGCCGCTTACCAATTTTACATATTCCGGAAAAACTTCGTAAACCGAACTTTATACTAATTGTACTAAGGCTTTATTGATCTCTAAAGCAGGTTTGTCGGCTTAATATAATTTTCTGTAATAGAAAAATAATCTGTCCCAAATAAAAGGCGTTATTATGCTTCCAAATTTAGTATTCATGAAGATATTACGAATACAATTTTCGTGAAGGTATATTCGCTTAGTTGAATTATAATGATGCTATTTTTCAGTTGTTTATAACCTTGGTAAAATATGCAACTGCTTCTTTTTACATTTTTATATTTTGAATCTACTAATAGTATTAATCTGTTGCCTTCGATTCTGCTAATAAACCTACAAACAATGCATATCAAAGTATGATGTTCTTGCTAACAAGAGAGGATTCACAAACCGAACTGACGACGTTGTTCACCACAAAATCCTCAAAACTGATCTTATGTTATAACCGCATCGCACCGTTCAAGGGTCTTATCCTACAAAGGTTATATTAACGTGCTATGCAAGAACCGAAACCTATTCCTATGAATATGTTAACCCTTCCTATCGCATAATGGGATCTATTCGCGAAACTTTTTGTCGGGTCTTGTGTGGAGGTACCAGGAATACATAAAGTATGCAGCCGTTGGAAGCTAAGTTTCGTTCAAGTGCACAGTGCAATATTTATAACATGGATTTGGGTCGCTGTGACACAAGTATTTTCATTGTCGTATTATATTTTAAAACAGTTTTCTTTATCCAAATTGAATTTTAAACTTATAAAATGTTCTTTGGCTTCCTCAGCGTGAAGGGGAAATGTTCAAAGGTTATTGCACTTCAGGAGCATGCACTGACGAATCAATAGATGTGAATGCAAGGTGATTTATATTTTCATTGCATAGGTTTCACACCCACACTACTCACGTAGGTGTCGAAAAATAATGAAATAGCTTACAAATACATTAAACAAAAATGATATTAAAATAACAACTTAAAATTCTATCGATATCAACCGGGGAACCGACCGGATTTTTTAAGCGTGACAATCGTATTTTTCATTAGATACCAGGACGACATAGTTGTTAAGGAGCGATATAGGTTTGCAGTCGGGTGTTATGATTATTTTATATGTAGCTACGTCATGGCGTGGGGTGGGTGGGCGACTGGTAGGTTCTCTCCAGGGAACCACCACCTGTTCTCACCACTCAATATATTCATGACTGTCGTAGGTATTCACCGTCAGACAAATAGGGAATTGAAGTTGCTATTACTAGACAATGTGTTTATTCGGAGGTTTCAATAATATATGTGATGGTTGGTCTGTTAGTGTTGGAGAAAGTTAGTGGTTAGATGAATGAAATATGGAATAAAAGGACATTACCACCAGGTCGTTCGCGTTTGGTATTATTTGTACGTAGTATTTATATACTCTGAGGTATTATTGTTGCTATTTCAATCGGTCGTTAGGGGAGCGTCGTCGCCTAGGTGTGATGGCAATAGTTTTTAGGTATTTACGTATAATAATAGCTTAACAAATAATGAGTCTTTATTTAAATATGGAATTTTCTATAACACTGGCAGGATAAAACCAACAGTTTTATATTAAGAAAAAACCTTGTAAATACGCCATCGAGATGGGTCATTTCTGACTAGAAATTGTGAGGCGTGGTATTTTTTAAATTTAACTTATCTAACTATTTTTGGGCTGACTTTGTTCAGATACTCAATTGTTTTTCATTGATGAGTTTATAGTATGTATACACGGTCAGTAGGTACTATTAATTATTTTGTGACATACTGAGAAACTAAAAACGTCAATCTTTTTTCGATAGGAAAAAACTTTCAAAAAGTACAGCTCTGGCGTTTGCAGTTAGATACAAAGAAATCACTGAGAGCAAGCGATTTTTTTGGTCACTGATATACGCAACTATTTATTTAGCAATACATGCTGCCTTTGGCCACGTAGTCCCGACTTAGCTAATTTATAATTCATTGCAATCGATCTGTCTTCATATAACTTTTGCTTAGAAAGTCATGCGAATTTCTTGCAACATAAACGGTACGGCTTGACATGTCTTTGGTATTCACTGGTTAAGGTATTCCCGGGTGAGGTGAGTTTCGCAGTGTTTCTGCAAATACTTTGCACTTGGGGTTTCTTGGGGTGTTATTTCTACCCTCAACTTTGGGTATAGTTGAAGGGTTGTCCTTCCAACAAAACAAAATGTTTGTGGCTAGTGGCCCGATAAATTATATTTAGTCCGTCATTTATTATTAAAAAATATTAGACACGTATTTTTGCTTGTCAATCAAACAAAACCACTAGGTTGACCACTAGCCTACCTCCACCGATCCGCATTGGGCATGCGTGGTGGAGTATTGCCCATTCTCTTTCACTCTCATTTGTGAAAGGAGGCCTGTGCTCAGCAGTGGGGCATTATAGGCTGATGATGATGATGAATCAAACAAAAAAACCGGCCAAGTGCGAGTCGGACTTGCGCATAGAAGGTTCCGTACAGACTTGTAGGTATGTAAATAGTTCGTTCATCACGGTAATCGAGTCACGGAGATTTTCCCCCTTTTTGCCGATAGATTTATTTTTTTTCGTGACGAAAATGGTGACGTCACGCGCCTCCAGTCCCAAACTTTGACGCACTTTATCTTTGGACATTTTTATTGCTTTGATAAAACAAAAAATACGTGTCCAATATTTTGTGATAATCTAACTGACGGAATTAAATAGAACTGTAATTTTGTTAACTAGTAGTTGTTCCCTATTGTAGGTATGATAAAATATTTTTTTATCTTTTGGTTCCTGAGATTAGCGCGTTCAAAAATACTCTTCTATGATACTACTATTAGCTATGGCATAGAGGTACGGACATATACCATGAATGGATAAATGTGGCGAGAATTCAATCAATACCACGGCATGTATGTAGCAAGATTAGAAGTTGGATAATCACAAGTAAGCAATACTGATAACAATTGTAAATAATACACTGATAAGCGTAACACGAGCAATACCAGAACCTATGAGTTAAAATACTCTCGAGATTACCTTTACGGCCAATGAACTCCGTTGATGTCAAAGTAAAAAATGTATAATCAATAAACATAATATTCAAGTTCTTCCATACAATTCTTATAAATTTTCAACTAAGGTGTCCATTCAGTTAGGCAAATCATTTTTTTATTTTTGATAACTTTTCTTTTAGTTTCCATCACAGAATAAGCAAATGGAGCGCGCGGAACACGGGAGTGAAGCCAAAAAAGCAAATACAAATTGAAAAACACCTACCTGGTATTCGCTTTTGAATGTGTATTTGCTTTGTTTAACAAACTTTATTTATTTCTTTATTAATAAACTGAGGTTAAACAAAGTAAATATAAACTTGAAATCGAATATCACGTATCTGATTTTGAATTTGTATTTGCTTTTTTGGCTTCACTTTCATGTTCCATGCGCTCCATCTGCCTTTTATTCTGTAATCTGTGGTTTCCATCTTTTATTTGTCATAGCATATCATAGATGGATATTTAATTGTAGGTATTTCAATTTAAACAATATGGAAACGTTACATCCGACAACGATACGTCACCACATTAGGGGGATGGGGACCGTCATTTAGAATTTTCAACGATTATTTCTTGCGTCTTAATTTATTACAGTAGTATAATATAACACTATTGGCCGACAGCTGCCGTCATGTTAGCGCGCGTCTTGCGGAGGGGCGTGACTTGTGAGTGAGACAGAACTAACAGCTGCAGTGTATTATTTATGAACCTTATAGTAGTGATCTAAGGTTCATTGTAAGTTTTAAGCATTTTTTCTTTAATCTTCGGGGCCATACTTTCTTTTCTGTGCGAACGAAAATTCACGACACGCCTTATCAATTGGGTACAGTAGTACCCAATTAATATGGCTTACCGATGTACCTGCGCAGAAGATACATTTTCAAAGCGCGGGAAACGCTATTGGCCGACAGCTGCCGTCATGTTATCGCGCGCCGTGCAGAGGGGCGTGACTTGCGAGTGAGACGGAACTAACAGCTGCAGTGTATTATGAACCTTTTAGTAGTGATCTAAGGTTGATTGTAAGTTTTAAGCATTCTTTCGTTAATCTTCGGGGCCATACTTTCTTTTCTGTGCGAACGAAGATTCACGACGCGCCATATAAGTTGGGTAATACTGTAATACTGTACGTCAATAACAGCGTATATGAGAAGTTTTTGTGATGAAGTGTTCCCGATGGGACACGTCCTTTATAACCAATACTCCTGACAGGTATCTACTTACTGTACTATTATGACAATAGCTACGTTTGGCGAAGTTTCTTGCAAATTGCTTCAGGTGACGTATGGTTCGTCGGCCTACACGTGCCATTGACTCCAGTCTTAAACTCGTATATTTTGTTTTGTTACCAGAAATATTTTCAACTAGTTCGCAGGAAAATTTTCTTTACGATTTTGTTCTACCAATTACCAACATTTTTTTTTTAGGAAACTATAGGTTCGTAAAACGGATCACGTTGAATAAACCTAAGAAAGGAGAATGTTGGCGTTGAAAACCCACCGTATCATACTATGTATTTCAACCACGACGACTCTGACAAGAGTGTCCGACTGGGAAAACGATTTCCAAAAAAAATATATGTCAGATGTGTTTCTATAGTTATAATCTTTTAATATTGATTGAGTGGGTTACAAAGACGTCACCCATAGGATTCATTACAGTTATCATTACACTTAATGCGGAGTCATTTTTTACTAATCTATGTAGGTATGATAAAAACAGAAAATTTTATGTAAACAGTTATCAACTTTTTCATTTAATCCGCCTTTTCTTCGTTATCTGTGTTATGATTTTTCCGATATTGACAAAATATCTTCCCTCATTTCATTATATTGTCATTACAGAAAAAGGGCCACATCAGTACCTATCGGTAACACTTCGTTTAAAAACAGAGGAATTTGTTTTTTTTTTACATTAAACAAAGTTATGAACTGACAGAATAGGCTGCCAATAAAATAATTTCAATGTTATTCGGTGCTTAGTGTCCAAAAATTCCTATAAGGTTTTATATTATCCTTTATTCACATGTTAGTAGTTAATCATGTTCTTAATGCTAAAGCTTCACCTGCGTGAGTCTTAACGTCCCAATATCGGAACAATTAACGTGTAATAAATTATACACTAAATGGGTGCCCGCACTATCATTTGATTTCAGCTATCGCCTAACGTCAACGACACTAATACATTAGAATATTAGCGCGCTAACATCCGGCCATATCTACGTACTATGTCAAATAGCGCGCTAATTAATGGCATTACACGCAGGTGAAGCATTATTGTCACAAAATAGTCTATTAAAACTAAAATAAACTTATTTTAAGTCTAATAAAAAATTATGTCATCTTAATTAATTACGTATCAATCAAATTTAATGGATAATATAGTAGGTACTCGATACTGAGAGGAGGCCTTGCGGCCTTTCTCTAGACACTAGCGAAAGGCCTAGACATGGCTCATATAACATTAACGATTGCATCAGGCGAAGGTCATAGCTCTTTTTAATTATAACTGCAATACACATTATATCTACAATTTACCGTTGAGGAGTTGGGTACTGGCTGAAGTATAAGAAAAAAGTTTTTTTTTTTTATAAATGGAACAGCTTATCGAGCAATCGAGTATATGACATGCCTACCATAAAACGTTGTGGTGAGACTGCATCATTAGGCGAATATCATGACGCTTCGCAAAAGGAACCATAGTCATATAGAAGGTATTAGATTCCAAACACAACACGGCAAGGCATGTTTATCGTAAGTGATTGAGAAGATCCACAATGAGGAGAAGGTCCTGGCTGCAGCATGAAGTCATAGTTTTCTGTACTGCAAACGCGTAGGTATACAAAAGAAGTCAATTAATTGAGGGAATGTTGCCCAACATTTACTTAGAACTTTGGATATAAATAATTAAAATATGTGACGATTTATAAAAGGAACTTTGAATGATTATAGCTATAGATTATAGTGATAATCAAACTGATAATCAATGATAATTAATAACATTTGTGATGCCAAAGCCAAATGCTTTTAACTCATCATAGTAAAAAAATTGCGTCACAGATTTATCAAACGACGGCATCATGGAATGCTGAAAGGGTTTACCTATTATCAAAGTCTTTGGTAATATGTACCTATTACCATATCAACCCCGCACCAACATGTAAAACACCGCCATTTCATTATCTGAGCGCAGATTGTGGAGGTAGTACGAGATTTATGTAGACACATCAAACCTAGCCATTGTGTTCAACATTATAACATAAAAGATTATAAGGGTGTTGGAGGGTGTCCTAGCCGACCCTACGTAGTGTTGCCGGTAGTCGATAAAAAGTGCCACTATCAATATAATAGAATAGTAATAAAGTAGAATAAATTAAGTAGAGTAGTAGTAATACACAGTAGAATTGAAAGATCACGGTATGATTTTGGTGAGAAATTTACATGAGATTATTCAGAATTATAAAAAACTTTATATGTATTGGTTATGTCCCATTTTTTTTTGAGTTAACAAATGTTCTCTTAGCGCTGAAACAATAATTAGTCGTCTAAGCAGACAGTAGAAAGACGTAGCGCTATCAGAACGCTTTTAGGAGTATTTTTCTCGCAAACACCGTGATTTTAAGGGCGCTTGCGCGTTTCGTTCACCGTTTTACAACAACAAGTGTGGCCGGATGGCCTCAATTGAACGGAACATAGTTGTGATGCGTGGTGTCTTCTCTATACGTAGTAATAATAGCTCAATATTTATATTAGACTCTATTTATTGATAGATAAATTCATAAATATTGGTACAAGCAACCCAACGAAGCAGGTAATAAAAAAACGTACACATATAAACAATGCAGAGGAAATTCTCCAAATGATGGAAAAATCCGCATAAAAAACTGACCCACTTAAAAACAGACATATACAGACGAAAATACTAGGAATTGGTTTCATACTATCTCAGAGTATATAAATACTACGTACAAATACTATTTAGACATTAGGGAAGAGAAAATCAATGTTCATTCAATACTTTAGTTTTTACATAATATAGGAGACAGGACTGAACAGTATTAGATAAGACATAAACAAGTCTGAAGTCTTCCTTTTAACTTGAACTATCGTCGTTAAAACTGTAACTAGATACTTAAGTAGACAATTGCTTGTTTTACTACTTTATAAAGAAGAGAAGTCATCAACAAGTCCTGTCCAAGGTGCAAAATAATCCTATTCGAATAAGCATATTTTAGGTGGTAATTTGTGTCGTAAACAAAAAAAAATAATACAAATACCCACTTAAGAGGATTCAATTCGTCAAACTTTTCATACCAAACCTCTGTACTTATTATGGCGTTGTTAAACATTTTTCGTTAGATGTTTTGAACAAATTAGTATCTTGTGCACTATATCTAGCCTGTTATCTCGGCGTAATTTAAAAAAAGTGTGAAACAAATTCAGTCTAAGCCTCCGAAAAACAGCGTTTTTGCCTGAACTTTGGCCATATCTAATGTACCTATAAATTGTAAAAGTAAAGAAAACATTTAGATACCAGGCTTGCAAATGTATTGGAGATTCTAAATAACTAACATTTTTTTCACAAACTTGTATGATTTTTTCACAAGAAGTATACTCCTGGAACAAGTTTTATGAATGCGAAATCATGAATGACGACCTAGCGAAGCGGCCGCGAGTGATCAGCGGAATTTACCGACTGATAACCGACGGCTCTGATGCTATCTTTCTTTTTTCGCAGTCAAACATTACGTTGGATGAAACAACAAGCTTTTAGACTATGCTCGAGTTGTAGTTGCGCCGGCCACAGAGGGCCGCCTTAATCATAATCCTAAACCTCCAAAATCGGCTTTAGTTCGTGATTCGTGATACATGTCCATATGGGTAAAAATCCCATTGAAAAGATTTAAAAACAACATCATGAAATACTGAAATTATCGATATTTTATCCATCGACTGCCATGCCCTAAGCATTAGGATATGAATGATGACAAAACTACGTGTTTTGTTGGAATCCTCGCAACACAAAGACATACTGAGAATGAGGTGAATCTCGAAAAATTGACAACATATTGTTCGAAAATGTTGGAGTTAACTTATTTCTTTCACAATAAGAAAAATGCAATAAGTTTACGGCTACTAAGTGAGCCATTATAAAATTATAAACATTAAACTCTTTTTGAAACTGAATCTTTTCCCGATAAGGTCAAAGATGTAACGGAAAGGGTATATATATCCAAAAGGGGTGAAACACTACATCAGCAGGGTTACTTTGAAACGCTCGGATTCGATATCGGAAACGGATTCAAAAACGACCGAGGCGAGTTTCCGCAATTGCTATTTTAATTTCCGAATTCGAATATTTTTGATGTTTCTTTACGGATATATCAATTCGATTCATCGAAAAGTTTTCGGAAATTAAAATAGCAATTGCTTAAATTCGCCTCGGAAATGTTTGAATCCGTTTCCGATATCGAATCCGACGTTTTAAAATAGCCCTGCAGGTATAGTCTCTTTATAAAAAGTTTTAGCTCAAAATAAATTACTAAAAAAATCATACCAAATTTTTGCTTCCAAGTTTATTGAATTAAAATCATAACAACGTGTCACCGCCCATTGGTCTTTTCACGTCTCTTGCTATTAATTGTTATAAAATTTTCCATTTCGCGAGCTGTGCGCGCCTAGTACCAAAGAAGTCGTGTACTTTTATGGATATACCCTTTCCATTACACGTTGTATATGTCTGATCCTTTCATGGAATTTATGGAAAACATGATTTGCAAATCACTTATGTACTTTAATTTAGTTCATTTTCCAGTCATTAACGGCTGAGTGAAAAACAAAACAGAAGCGTGACGTAAATTAGCTGACCCGTGAATCTCGTAGGACGACACGGTACATTTACTTCAGAAAACATAAACAAAATGGTTTCATTAATTCACATCTATTTTAAGTAGAGAGAGATATACTTTTAAATTCGCTGAAAGGTCGGCGAATAGCTATGAGTCATTATGTACAGAGAGCGACGCACACAACAGGTACGGCATCGGTATCTTTCCCACTTTAATGAGTGTGTAGAGGTTTCATGTTTCAATTAAGATAATACAGACGGACAGTAATTACTTTCTAGTACTCGTCCATGTGTGAATGGGGTGGTGTTTATGTACACACACACAGGAGTGCACTGAAAAAAATGACTACAAGTGACTACACAATTTTATTTAACAGTAACACAAAATTTGACGACCAATAACCTAAACAGAGTGACTTGCGAACTAAACTTACCAGTAACAAAACTAGTTTTTCGTTACTAAATTATTTTATTAAATTTAACTAAAGTTAGTTTCCCGACAACAAAACGTCAACTTACATAACTAGTTTTGTAGATCATTTTTTTCAGTGTGTTTATAGTTATTACACCTTGTTTATTCGCACTTAATCACACTTGATGGTGGCAATCTTAATGTACACAGGATTATCTGTCTGTACAAACTTCAAACGATAGATCGATGAGAACAAAAATCAGCCGCTACATTGCATGTCGATATAGATTGTTGCTGTTCATTAAATATGCCTATTTTAATTTAAGAATATCGTTAATTACAGTAGTACCCAATTAATATGGCTTACCGATGTACCTGCGCAGAAAATACATTTTCAAAGCGCGGGAAACGCTATTGACCGACAGCTGCCGTCATGTTAGCGCGCGCCGTGCGGAGGGGCGTGTCTTGCGAGTGAGACGGAACTAACAGCTGTAGTGTATTATGAACCTTATAGTAGTGATCTAAGGTTGATTGTAAGTTTTAAGCATTCTTTCGTTAATCTTCGGGGCCATACTTTCTTTTCTGTGCGAACGAAGATTCACGTCGCGCCATATAAGTTGGGTAATACTGTACCCATAATGGCTCCACTTGCGTGTATGGAGATATGGCCGGATGTTTGCGCGCTAATTTTCTAATGGCATTATTAATGTCGTTAGACGTTAGGCGATAGCTCAAATCAAATGATAGCGTGGCCACATATTCAGTGCAAAGTTTAGTACTGGACGCCAAACCAATTGGCATTTTGTTTTGTGTTTTGGTAAGTTAATGCATTTGTAAACTTGTAAAAAGAGCATTAAGAATATATTCAGTCAACATTCGTTGTCATGCCAATATATTGGCCTGACAATTCTACTTTGGCTCTATGAGCCATATCTAGTGTCTGATAGCGAACAAATGCAAAAGCATTGCCTGTACAAGTACAGTCGGCGCAGTAAATTCAATTCCATACGTGTATTAGTTTGTTTGCCTTGTAGAGATCACTTTTGGTGATAAGGTCGCCCATTGTGACATTCATTGTAAGTTCTGTATTACTATTCTAATAATATGTGGAGTTATAGACAAAATCAGTAGATATTAAAACCACAGTTATAATTCCGAATTAAAGGTAGATTTGCAAATCTAACAATAACACAGTCAGTCATACTGTGAACAATGTTGGAAATAATTGAAATCTGTTTTACATAAACTTAAACCGACTTCAAAGTACATTTAAAAGTAATTAAATCCTGACCTGATGACAATGGGACCAAACAGGTGTGTACCCTTTCAAACAAAAAAGATTTTTCCAAATCGGTTAATAAATGACGGAGTTATGAGGTAACAAACATAAAAAGAAAATACAACCGAATTGAGAACCTCCTTCTTTTTTGAAGTCGGTTAAAAAGAGATTTCTATACGTTTTTATAAACACGTAACACGGTTACATAATCGTGGTAAATTCAATGTAAGTTCAATTTTAATATTGATTTATTTTGATTTCGTCGGATATCCGATTGTCTGTATTCGTAATTCGATGCAACATTAAAATAAATAATTAGCGTGAAAACACGCAAACATTATTAAATTGTTATGGCACTTACTTACAATGTTTATAACAAGGTTTGGAATCACTTAACTTTAAAACGCGATTGATTGATTCCAACCACCATGGTACCTAATTAACTTCACGAGCTCAATGGTAGACCTTTGTATTACAACTGGGCCAGTACAGGTAAGAAATAAATAAATAAATAACTATCAAGATATATGTTACAAGTTTTACTAATTAAAAAGTTATCAATGCATTTAACACACATGTAAAACACGCACATTAAAAGCATACGCTTAAGGTACATTTTTGCGTGACATAAGTGCAATAAATAATGGTAAATAGCTTTTACATACCTAGCGGGGTGACGGGACGGCCACGCTCGGAGGAATGACAGAATATACGGTCTTGCCAAATATACTCAGTGATTTGTCCAAATGTTTGTCAAAGATTAAATTTTTATGAAACTCAGATATTGCCCAATAGTACCTAATACACAACCACGAACTTTTCTAGTTCCTTGACGTAATTTAAAAAAATAAGAAATAGATGACAGTCGCTTGAACTACTGCCAGTGATACAATTACACTCGATCTGGAGTCGTAACAAGTTATAAATACGCATCTAAAAGAAAACCAATTAATATCTATAAATAGTTCTAGACTTGAACGTAACGTATTGTACCTGGGAACGTGGATAAAATAAACTTTGAACAAATGTTGGCGGCAGTAAAGCCAATATTGGTAGTAGCTAGGGCGGGCGGCTGAGGAAACCACCCTTCATTCCATCGCGGAGTTTCAGGAGTGAGCGCCGTGTCCGCTCCACGCGGGAAAAGTTCGACTCGCGCGATCTTTGTGCTGTAAAGTTTGTGAACCACCTTATACTTCATGTCAGCCTGGTACTTTCGATAAACGTTGTAACTAAATATTCTGTTTTTTAACTAAACAATATAAAATCAGTTATTTTGTTAATGATTTTGGGAAGTACTGAAGAACAGTAAAAGGTAAAATCAAATTATATTTTTTTTGGTTTATGGATATCCATTGATAACTCGCCATTACGCTTTAATGAATTGTGTCAGATAAAGTGCATGATAATTAGATACTAGATTAAAGTTAACATGATTTGTTAACTTTTATAAATATCATTGGTAGAGTGCACTTTAGTCCATATTTCATATCTATTGTGATCAAAAAAAGCACCGACATTTAAATTGATTAATACAATTAGTTTACTAATAACGCAATAAATTGTTTTGTTGTCAATAAAGATTTTAATAATTTGATAGGTATGTTTTATAACTCTATTTTTGAAATATGAAAAAAAGTTTAGTTTACTTCCAGAACTATAAAACAAAACAATGGAAGACTTACAAAACTTATTACTTACAAAAGTTCATATAAAATAAAAATTCAATAAAAATAAAAAATACACTGATATTTATAAATCAATTCTAAAATACAAAGGCTGAATGAAGAAGGTAGTCACAGTCAGTCTAGTTATGGTGCGAAGTTTAAATAATAAATTTGTCCGTCAGTAACAAGTGCCGGCGGATTTCGCCGCAGTTTAGAATTTTACGAGCCATTTCAATTTAAACATTCATGATTTGCACGTGCAAATATAGTGAGCGAGATTATTTCCACGCGTGCTTTGATATAAACACAACACCTTGTCAAAATTTAATCACAAGTTCATTTATTTGGATCATAATGTTAACTAGGTCTTGGAAATCTTAATTTGGAATTGAGGTGAATTAGATTGAGTAGAATTATCGGAACAGAGATGTTTTTCAAATAATAATACGCACAATAAATTAATTATTGCCGACTCTTCTTAGTAAAATCAATCTTCTGAACAGTGTGATGAAAAAAGTTTCATAGCATCAAAGAATCTTGATTCACGTGAACATAAAAAAAATGCATTTTTGAATATTAAGGTACCTACCTACTTGTTTGTTTTGATTAGTGAAAGGTACAAGGTGTTTCGAATTCTCAATTAATTCAATTGTTATGTTTACAAGCATTGAATAGGTAGGTACTTTATTTAAAATCAATCGGATTTTAAATAATTGATTCGACGGCGACGTCCTAATAAATACTTGTATAGAAATTGTCGTAACTTGTCAATTGTGAAGTTCTACGAATGTAAATTCCTCAGCGTCTACTTAATTAGAGTTATTGTTTTTCTTAAGAGCTACAACGAATTTCAGTTCCTTGTCAGTTAGATCACGCACCATTTGACATTGAAATACGTTTAAAACATTTACCGAATGTTATTAAAACGTTTTAGTAACTAAGTTTGAAAACTTGCAATATTGTTTCAGATGAGCTACATTTACACAGTTCAGACAGAACTACCAAGCTGATAAATTCTGCGTAATCAATGAAAAAGTGAAACCAAAAAAAAAATTTTAAAAAGTTTGAAAAAGGAACACGTCAGATTTGTGGCGGCAGTCGCGTAGGCGGCGCCGCGCGGTGCGGTTGTGGCTCGCTGGCACCGCTGGTGGCTGGTGGCGGGAGCTGGTGCTGCTAGCGCTCAGCGCAGCCCACTCGGCTGGGCCATGGGCAGCTCGCAGCGGCTGGCCGCAGTCGCGGCGGTCTCACACGCGAGACACTACTACAACCACACACACCCTGAAGTGGTGCGAACAGAAGCCTCACATTATACCGTCAATATATTCTTCGTCAGGTTGGTTTCAATTCTAAATGTTCTTGAAACTATTATTTGCAACAAATATTCCATATAAAACTCAACTATCAATGGCTTGAAAGCCTCCTTATTAGATTTCTTATGCAGGAAATACATAAAGACGAGACACCTTTATAAAGTCAATTATTATTTGATGCACTTCTCCAAAGAAACTCTACAATACCCTATCCGATCTTATTTTATTTAGGAAAATAGAGTTGGAGTAAAAAACTGCGAAACATTCACGTTTTTTGCTATTAGTTATTAGTCTGTACAGAGAATCTATAAAAAAACAAAGTTTCAAATATAATGTCATTTCCTCATTTTCATCACCTCCGAGGCTCCGAGCTGTGAAATAAATCTTTTCCTCAGAAAGCTAGGCACGAGTTCATAATCGCTCGATTGAACCCATAATTTTGAACTATAACCTTCCATAAAATTCAGTAAATCCAGCTCTTAAAGCACCTCGTAACTCTTTTATGGTGATGACAAGACGCCCGACATCCGCCAGACGTCGTTTCAATCCTACAAAATGACTGGTCACAGTCCTTAAACATTTTATAGTTGAATGAATACTAAAGACTAGGTTGTAACTCTCGAGGATTAAGCGAAAGGGTAAGATGGGATAATTCTGAATTAAAATATGTTGGCCAGCAGGTGCGTCCCGGCGACCTTCTACAGAATATCTTCGCAACGAAGAAGTTTGTTCTTTATAACGAAATACATTCAGCGATTTAAATGAAAGGAATTATCTTGTAATAATTACAAAATACAATGTATACAATTTATGACTCTTGGTTGGCAAATTGATTCTTAATATTACCTGAACAAATCTGCGTTTCATATTACCTACTTATATCAAAAAAATCTCACGCTTCTAGAATCAGGTGCGACGGCTTTTAAACAACCCTGTGTATGCTCATGTCCATTCGATGTATCGTTTAAAATAACCGATAAGCAGTAGGACAAAAAAGCGATGTATTCAATAAATTTAGGAAATATAGGTATACATCGTATCTGGAAAATCCAAAAGTGCACACCTCAAACTCTCATGTGATATTTGTAATATTTTTTTCTTTTTTAATTAATTCAAACCGCGTTAACTTTTAGAAGTTAGTATGGACATTCAGTTTTGCATGATATGTAAGTAGTTTAGTATCAGCGTTGCCAGATTTTTTTTCGAGCAAAGCGGGATTTTGTAACCTCTTGAGTAAAAAAAGCGGGATTCTATCACCGAAAGCGGGACATAATAAAAAAACCGACCAAATGCGAGTCGGACTTGCGCACCGAGGGTTCCGTAGAAACTTGTAGGTATGTAAATAGTTCATTCATCACGGGAATCGATTCTCAAAGATATTTCCACATTTTTTCAATAAGGTATGTTGTAGTGGTGTCTTTATAATTTCCCACTTCTACGTCCAACGATATTCCTCGAAAAGCGGGACTGAGCCTGTCCCGCGCGAGACACTTAATTTTGGGCTAAAAATCGGGACATCCCGCCATAATCGGGACGTCTGGCAACGCTGTTTAGTATTTAGACAATAGAATAATCTAAGAAGTAGAAGACATTACAGCACACCCAATCAGTCTATAAAACAATTACAAGTGTCAGAAGTTATCTCGTAATTATTATGTAATGCTGTAGGGATTACGTACTTCCCAAGTTAGTTGGGTTATCTTCTCAGGGAACTCCTACCGGACGGGCCGTCTCGCTGTAATTTGACACGTGAAAGCCAATTTGTGCACTTGGATATACGTGCTGTCTTGATTTGAGCGTTGGAAAGTATATATTTTTTTAACTATGCACAAAATAATGTCAATACCTACAAATATTTAAAAATAATTGCTATCAATTTATGCGGGAAGATATTCAAAATTTACCGAGTATGAGGCGGATATATCTCCCCTAAATACATTACAAAAGCAATAAGTCAGCAGCGAAGAAGAGAAGCGAATATCATACGAAACCCGGACGGTATATTTGACACGAAGTCCCCAGATGCTGCAAAAAGCACGAAAAATATAAGGTGAACTTTATTTTACCGGATAAACGCCCATAAAAGTGATATAGATCAACGTACTGTGTGTTTAAGGGATACACTTCGCAGTTTGCTGGCTTCTCAGTAAACAGGGGATTTATTAGCAGGCGACGGCAGCCGCTAAGAGGGTAATTGCAATTATTTAACGTTTTTAACGAGTTATTATGATAATTGAATTATTTTAATCACCCTATAAGTAATCGCGACGTGGGACTTAATAGGATTTTGCTGGATTTCAATCAGGATAAATGCCTTATTAAGGTTGTTTGGGTTATGATACTACTAAATATAATGACCACAAAAATGAATTTTGTGACCAATAACCTCTATTACCTATGTCAAATTATACTATGAAACCAAATTTAGTAAAAGATCACCATAATTAGTAAATGATCACCAAATTTTAATGAGGAAATTGTTGTGCGAGGCACTTCAAATACACTTGGTAAGGTGACAATTCTAGATCCAAGTTTGTGCTTCGTGTAATTTTTTGGTGGTCATTAACTATTTTTGTATTAAACAATCATACTTTAACGCTAAAATGGTGGTTAATTTTAGTCATCATTTTAGGCAATATAAAGTGTTTTTTTTACCGTAACATTTTACTAAATCTAGTGTTTTGTCAAACATAAGCCATACTTTAATCTGTGAGTGAATCTATTATTAGAGTTATCTTTATTTATTTTGATACATTATTAGATTTTATTATTTATTTTTATATTTAACTATTTAAGTAAATGATTTTTTTGGGACGGTGTTCTTTAAATATATCCAAGCTATCGTTTCCCGAGGCAAACACTCAAACGTTGACAACCGGACGCATGATAAAAACTCTAGAATTTGACCAACGGATAATCTATATTTTTACCTCCGACGATCATTTTCATTTTTATCCAACGCAATGCAAAATGTGGTCGTATCATTAACAGATATGAATATTATAGTTTAGTTAGATAGTGCAGTTAATTAAGCCATCGCGGCGAGAGCTGATCGTGATTGGCGACGAGAGGATTTATCTGGGTCTATAATCTCTGCCTGCGATGCGAACGTTCGCATTAATTTAAGCCAGAATACACGGGAAAAATTTAATTTGAAATCTCTAATTATATGCGAAGGGGTATATTATATAATCTGTGGTACGCAGTGTGCGGAAAATTAATTATATAATCATAAATAGCCGACCCGCACGCACAGCGTTTTTGATAGTTCGCTAGCGTTTGAGAAACGGTGAATCGGAGCGCAAATAGTGATAGATATTTACATGATATTAGATGATTTGGAAACCCTCAACTCTCAAGGTTATGAAACTGACGATATTTCTGATCGGAATATGTTAAATGACGTCAAATAATAACTAATGTATACTCTGCTTAATATTTGTATATAGGTATATACAAATTCCCGAATCATTTTTTTAATAGCTCTCTTATGACTGCAATCCAGTTAAAGCCAAGCGAAAATGGGTGCTAATATAATTACCAACTTAAGTACGTTGACAAACTTTTTCCATTGAAACATGGGTGCACGGCAACGTAGATGTAGGCACCTCGCTACTGGGAACTTATTATACTGAATTTCAGTCAAAAGTCGCCATTATATCACAAGCGTATAACGTCTATAGACCTAATTTACACCGAAGTCGAATTTCAAGGTGGATGACGTTCTTACCCGAAGAACTTCGAGACATTTGAGTAACTTTTTTATACAGTTCGGTAACTGGCTACTTGCCGGGGGCAGTTCTTGCACACGCCGGGATTTTCCAGCGGTTTAGAGTTTATCGCGCGAGAGTTCCGAATAGTCGTTAGTGAAGTAAAGTGACAATATCCGTAGGGTTTTACTATAATTAGGCGAAGAATATTAACTACATATTACGTAAAGAAGGGACACTCAATTCTTCGCTTCGCTGGGAGCCGCTGTTGGATGTAAGCAGTTCAAAACAGCTCATGGTGGTCATCTGCAGACCTGTTTTTAGCCATGTCATTGCTGCCTATAGTTGATGGAGATATCCAATGTTGCGAATTATGATAATAAAATAATTTATTTAAATGGAACGCCAACAATCATTTCATGAGACTTTTGATCAAATGTAGAGAAAAACTGGCACATTTTTTTATAATGTTGCCAGCATTAATAATTAGTTAGATGTATTTGGAGCATGCTTGATGTTGATACTTGCATGTTCAGTAATCTGCGCTTATCACGTCGCGGTTTTAAGTAACGAGGCCACGTGACGTCATAAATTTCAGGGCGCGACGTAAAAGTTTCAGCTCATGTAGTTCAACGGAACAGTTTTGATGGTTTCTTAAATTTTGATAGGTTTATAATGAAGCAAAGTATAATAAAGTTCATACATGAGTTTTTAAATAACTTTGATAATTAAACATCCTTTAAGACGATATGATCCAATACGGCGAGGAGGGCGATGGCTGCCACATGCGTCATACTTGTGAACAGTTGCTGCTTGTGGGGGCTGGTCTTATTTACTTATTAAATACCGATTCAGTCCTAATTTGTAGTTTTTCCGCCGGGGCACTCAGTTGTTGTCAGTGCGATTAGAATGTAAATATTATGTAACAAATCTAAGCTTTTTTTTGAAAAGAGTAATTGCTAAGTTTATTGCCGGCTCTTCTCAGCAAATGCAACCTTCCGAACCGGTATTAGAGTGAGACTATTCATAAGTGCCTGAGAAGGTCTATTTGAAATATATGATTAGAATTTTGATTATGCTCCAATAATCAAAACCGCGTTGTTGTGTAGCTTTTATTTTCAACTAATTTATAACGAACTTATTATAGCTTAGTGGTCCCAGGTCCGAATTCTACAATGAGCTTGAGTTTTCTGTGATGGAAAACATCGTGAGGGGAAACCATAGCACCTACACTGAAAAAAAGGTATTACAAAATTTTATTTAATAGTAACACAAAAATTTACGACCAATAACCTAAACAGAGTGACTTGCGAACTAAAACTTACCAGTAACAAAACTAGTTTTTGTTCGTTACTAAATTATTTGATTAAATGTAACTAAAGTTCGTTTCCCGACAACTAAACTTAGTTTCCCGACAACAAAACGTCAACTTACATAACTAGTTTTGTAGATCCTTTTTTTCATTGTACATTGTTAGTACCCGCCTGGCTGGCTACCACCCTTAAGTTGAAAATATGTCACCAAGCACCCACCGGTGTGTTCCGATAGCTACACTTGAGAGCCAGAATGTCCCAGGACATTATAAAGGAGTCAAGATTTTAAGTCCATTTCTACCCGTTATTAATGAATCAAATCTTTGCATGAATTAAGGTTTGCATGCATCCCATATGCACTTCCCAATCAAGGTTCAGAAATCAGTTTACTCAGCACTACCAGAGGAATTGATTATTCGATTTTAATTTGTGCCAAAACTGATTAAACATTATTATGTACAGTGCAACACTGTGCGGGGTGCTGGTGGCAGTGTGTGCGGCTTGCTGGCGACGCTCACCGTCCCCCGACAAGCCTGAAGATGCGACCGACTGCCACGGAGTATACACCGTCAGTGCGGACTCTAGGCTTAGCCAGGTTAGTGTCTTACTTGCCAGGTTATGATGATAATTTGAGAGACTCTGACCGTGATTGCAGATTTTGGGTAAGCAAACGTTCAGGAGGCAAATGACCAAATCTTACTTAATCTGTATCTTTGTCACAGATTAGGTAGTAGACTCCTTGTCACTTCTTTAGATACCGCTGAATTGTTCAATGGGCAACAGGGATTGTGCCTGGGTGAAAAAATATCTAATTAGTCCGTCAGTTAGATTATCAAAAAATATTGGACACGTATTTTTAGTTTTATCAAGTCAATAAAAATACAAAGATAAAGCGCGCCAAAGTTCGGGAGTGGGCTCGTGACGTCAATTGTTTGTAAAAAGTGTACCATGGCGTGACGTCACGTGGAACTTCAACACACATCATCGTAAATATTTTTTTATTGACAAAAGAAAAAGTACGTGTATAATATTTTTTCAACACACTCATTCGTAAAGTGACATTTATTGCAAAATACAAGTCTGTTTTTTCCTCGCAAGTGTGTTGAAAAACGTCATATGACACACGTGTGCATTGATTATTACACTCTCGGCTCCCTTATCGCGTTCGCCTGTAACTCACGCGCTTAATACCGCCTGGAGTGTTAATAACCAACTTTGCACACATGTATCATAATGTACTATTACATTTTTTAATGACGGACTAAGAAGATTTTTTCAAGCAAGCCAATTACTTAGTTATGTTACTTCCGTCTAGTTTTACTTCTATTTTGAATACACCAAACAATTTGGAATAATTAATGTTATTGTTCAAATTCGACCTACCATAATATAATAATGGCTAAGACAAAACTAAAATAATGGCTGGAAGAAGATAAGAATGAGCCAAGTCAAGATATTTAGCATATTTTTGATAAGGAATGATTATGATAAGATGAAATTGTGATAAACACGGTAAAAAAGAACAATAATAAATTCTATCAGTCATCCGAACGTACATGTATTATCTAATTGAAAATATCATGAAACAAACAAATAATTTGACCGTGTCATGTTAATGTTATCTGTTATTTGTACAGATAAAAAATTCTGTGGGAATTTTCCTGTTTAAATAAATAGTTGGTTTCTGTAATTTCGAAGAGTTTTAAAGGTCACTTTTTGTCCTCACTGGCCTAGTGATGTAAGAACATTGAATAAGAAAACGCAGGAGGTTGCAGAATGCACGATTATGGTCGCCACAAGAATAGATTTCAAAACAATCATACGATGTTTGCAGTGTTCTTGAAAGAGGAATATTATAAAGCTTCAAATACACATCTCACGTTTTAGAGACTATTCAGACAATAGGGATGATTCCTAGGTAAAAAAATAATAATTCTAATTAGTCCGTTACTTAAATTATCAAAAAATAATGGACACGTATTTAATGCTTTACCAAATTAAAAAAAATTACAAAGATAAGCGAGTCGAAGTTCGGGGCCCCACCCCCGAACTTCGACTCGTGACGTCACTTAAGAGTAAAAAGTGATCTAAGAAGTAATCAAATCCTGATCTGATGACAATGGGACCAAACGGGAAGTGTAACCTTTCAAATAAAAAAAGAATTTACCAAATCGGTTAATAAATGACGGATTCATGAGGTAACAAACATAAAAAAAATACAACCGAAGTGAGAACCTCCTCCTTTTTTTGAAGTCGGTTAATAAATATCCTGGGAAATTCTTCACACACGGTTTTCTGTTCACAAACTACTTGCTGTAAGCTTGTAATATGGAAACCAGATAACTAATATCATTACTTTATTGTTCGTAAAAACAAACAACTTACACCCCGACTCAGGATATTCAGACATGTTTATGCACACACAAATGCATGTCCTGGGTGGGAATCGAACCGGAATCCAGCTAATAATAAGCTATTAATAACTTATCGGGACCCTGTGAAACAGGCCCTAAAGTGCAACAAATCTTAGAAATATCTTTTGACGTTTATAAATACACTGACGAGCAATATAAAAAATCATGAAATATTTCTGAAACAACGCAAGATAGATTCATGTGACATTAGTGACTGACATTCAATCGCTTGGTCAAAGAAAAGATTGTCCAATAGATGTTAACATGTTACAAGAGCTGTATTGAGGCTCTGAAGACCCAGTCCAACTTAGAGCCAAAAACAGATTTTCCTCGTAAAACTGGCTAGAAGTTTCAGAACTTGGTACAAACGTCACTAAGTTTTACCTAACTTGTTTCATTAGTAAACTCCGGTATTGTTCGAAAGTATAACTCAATTTATAGTCACCTCAAATTAAATAAAAATAGTAAATAAGAAAATATATATATAAATATTGAAAATTAATTCTTGCAATCTGGTGCAAGCGAAAACCGACTCTAAGGTGACGAACATTTTCATTCCGTGACTGTACAACGTTTTTAAGCTACAATGTAACCTTACTACTGTTAGGGTACATTATAGCAGCCTCAAGTTTAAAATCTGTCGCCAAAGAACCAAAATCAGTCCCTTCTGACTTTGTGTGATTATACCTTTGACTTTACCATCACTTACAATGGTGTGATTATGATCAGACAAGCCTTTGGCAAGACATGGTGACGATTATCTTTAATCATTATTAACTAGCTGTCCCCGCGGCTTCGCCCGCGTTCCTGGAATAAAAAGTAGCCTATGTCCTTCTTCATACCATAGGCTACCTGCATGCCTAATTTCATGATGATCCGTTGAGTAGTTGAGGCGTGAAGGCGTAACAAACAAACTCACTTTCACATTTATAATATTAGTTAGGATAGGTTTAGCATTAAAGTTAGGATTATACTACAAATGTAGATTATTATACATAGATTCTTCTTTAATATCCTGTTAACTTAACACAGCTTATTGTAGACTGTTCAGCTCATATCTCCGTAACATTTGCAATACCTTTGTGATCAACTCGAGATTGACTGAACCCTGAAAGCAATACTCCGAATGCCGTGAATGTTTGCGAGATCAACCCAACAATGCGTTTTGACATGTTATACGTATATATAATCTGGAATCATTCAGGTGTGAGCCTTTAGAAATGCTCTTCATATTAGAATGCATCTAAGAATGCACGTTTCGTGATTCTACTTCTATGAAGCTATTGATTACATTGTTGTGTGATTATAAGCTGTTTTATAGTTACTAGCGGTCAAAAAGTGGCAATTAAAGAATTTTTTTTTAGCTTTCTCCCCTCCTCTATATAACATTATTATGTGTTTACGAACAAAAAGTATTATATATAGTATATCAGTTATCTGGTTTCCTTAGTAAAATCCCTGCTTAGTTTGGAAACCAGATTTAGCGGATATATTACTTTTTGTTTGTAAATACATACTTAATTCACATTGGGGTCGGCAACGCGCGAGTGATACCCCTGGTGTTGCAAGCTTCCATAGGCTACGGTAACTGCTTTCCATCAGGCGGGTCGTACGATTGTTAGACAAGGCAGTGGTACGGAAAAAAAAATGTACACCCAGACTCAGGACATGCAGCCCGTCAATATAAAAAACCCAAATACATCAAAGCCCATCTTCGCGGTTGCAATAATGATCCAAGCCAGTTTTAAACTCCATGACATTGGTGATCAATTGCCTCTTTAAATAGCTTTATCTCTTAGTCACGTTGTATTAAAGGCTATTTCAGTCTGTCTATATAGGTCCTGACAGCTAATGCGTTTAGCTGTGCGCGGGGCTTCCGGCGCGGGATTGTTGTTCCGCTACCGTATCCGGCGCCGCCACCGTGGTGTCAACAGGGCTATTTGCGAAATAACCACAACCTAAAGACTTTGCTTACATAATCGTTACAGTGCTATGAGATTCCATTTTTAGAAAAACAACACTAAGTTTCTTTTCGAATAACCTAATTGCGGTAATGTAGTACTTAATAAATTTATGTTGTTCATGTATTACTCAATGTGGAGGTGCAAGATGGATGTCACTTCCATTTAAAAGGGTAGATCTTCCACTAGGTTGAGTCATCGTGCCTTAGACAACGGTCCAACTGTACATGTCGGACAGTTGTATATATGCAGATCGACAAGAAAACATCGTAAGCGCGATTCAGGATACTGGGGCGCCACCTATCTATAGGCGTGTGAACTTTATTTGTAGGTGGTCGCTACAACTACTTTTGTTGGTAGTATCTCTACCTATAACTACCATAGTTGCTACTTCCAACTTCTCTTCTGTATTATTTAAGTTTGGTTCATAGTTGACACCACTTATGGTTAATTTTCCAAGAAACCAGTAATTATTTATGGTTCTATCAAAGAATCTAGATCACGGAATTTTATATCGTAATTTAGTTTCACCTAAGTAGATAATAGAATGACAAGAAAGTTTATCGTACCTTTAGGCTTATTTACTATTGACGTTTATACGCGCGATGCGTGACGCAAGCATCTGAGCGACTTAAGTGTCGAATGATTGTGGCAAAAATCGGCCAAAGTTGGCCAAACTCGGCATTCGCGGCAATAAATCGAGGGAAATTCTTTCCAAAATTTTTCTTGCTTCATGCATGCATGATCCAGTAATTGTTCGCTTGAATAGGACTTAACAAAATATCCTGTCGTTTGCGACTTCCTCTCCGTTTGTAAATCGATTGACATTCGTTGTATTTTATGTTGAATAAGCAATCAACTTTTTGAGAGTCGCTTAATTTAGTATTTTGAATTCTTTCATCGACTTATTTATGTAATTAACGTATTTACGTAAATATCTCCAATTGTGTGATACAAAAATCGTGTCGTCACTTTATTATCCCTTGTTTATTTATTCAACTATATCACTGTCGGTACAACTGATATGACGGAATTTACATCATCCTATTGTGAGTCTTTGTAATCAGTGAACGCAACCCAGATGTAAGGTAATCCGTCTAGATTGAGAAACAAGGTCTCGTTCAGCATACTGATATATGGATAACATCGTCCTTTCCATGTCGATGATGTTGATACCTAGGGTTGACAAGGTGTAGATCTATAAGTTGCTATTGTCCCATATTTTCGGAATCAAACTTTAGCCATCTGTCTAAATTAACTGCCGTTCACCTCTCTGGGTATCACCCACAATCAGGCTAACCGAGATTGCACCAGTCTCATACATCAATTTTCCTAAATGGTTTTGGAAAAATATTGATAAAGTAATGGTAAACAATGAAGACATAAAGCACAGAGAAAAGAAATATAAATAGAGACGCTATGCTAGCGGAGCCCGCGCGGCACATATGAGATCAGTCGATCATATATCAACCAAAACACGCGTCAACGCTTCGTAGTATCCGCCATACTTAGCAGAGGTGCGTAGCTCCGCGAAAAATATTAATTATACCATGATGCGCTATTATTTCCTCTAGGAAACGAAGTGAGGAAGTCGAACGTAACTCAAGGATGGATTTCCTTTCATCGATGAGTCTACAAACCTTTATTTAAATGTAATATTTATAAAAATGTATTCAAGATTATGATAATTTTAGATGGTAACGATAAACTCTGATACTACTGCAAAATTATACATTGCAGGCTATGTACTCACTTTATTTGTACGCTAGGTAGCGAGCGCAACTCCGCACGTAATGTATTGCGTTTCTTTCACATTCGTCGTGACCCCAAAACACGTGCATCGATAGTGTTGTTCGATTAATATCGATAAAATGCATCTATTTATCACTTGATTTGATTAAGGCAATAGTTGAAAGTTATATCAAAGTCCGCATACATCTGTTAACATTAAAAATAAAGCTTTCAAAACGGCAGTTTCGAAACAAATTCATTTTATTTCATGGGCAATAAACCGTGTAACAATAACTTTAATTTAATTTACTTCATCGTATTAAACGTTTTTTTTTACAATTCAGTATTCTTAGCACTTTTATTCTTATCGAACGTGAATTTTCTCACAGAATTTCTAAAATTTAATATCGATGAAATTAAAATACCGATAATTTTATTGATATTTTATCGACTATTTTCGCTGCGCTAAGCGAATAGCGCTACTCGACCAGCTATTACGCGGTTATCAACATTATGTTTAATGCGTTTAAGTTCACAATTGCGTTCCATAAAAATAACGCCATCTATGGCCGAGTAGCGGCACTTTTTCGTCGATTGAATCTAGCTAGTTTGTAGATTACAAAACGACGTAAATACTCTGTACACTTTTGAATAATAAATATTATCATAACGTAAAAAGGTATATTTTCATATGTATGACCTGTGTGATTAAAGCTAATTTTGAGTAAAATAAAAACGACCAATCAAAAATATTGTTTATTTGTAGTGCAATATATGATTGAACATTTATTTGTGTGAGTTTGTCGCAGTTTGGCGACAGCGGTTCCGATACAAATTCTAACACATCGCCCTTCCAGTGTATTCTCTTTTCCGTGACATAAAGATACGCAACAAAACATCAACAGTGCAGAAACAAATTACATCAGACTAGATGTGGCAGCCCTTATGTCACACTTCACAGGTGTCCATCATGTCATGCGTGGCAAGGTGCGTGCACCAGGCACTGTCGTGTCTAGTCCACAACCGAACGGCTGGCTATTTATCTGCCGGCGACAACTCACGCGATGGACTCTGGATGGATGCGAATGTACTTTTAGCCAGATAATGAAAATGTACTGACCAATTTGGCTATACGAAGTGGTAAGATGTTGTTAAAATTAATATTCACTTTTTCTAGTTGTACATCTTTACTTTGGATTAAATTTCAAATTATTATGCCTATATATTATTATCTTCATATGTACGATATGGCGTCCCCCAAGGATCGCACATAGCTACTATACTATTCCTACTATCTATGCTCGGACTTTTACATCATCAATTATGAGATCTTTCAAAGTGCATCTTCTTGTCTTACCAGGATATTATAAGTCTTGGGAACACTTAGTTCTGCATCAATTTTCGACTTAGTTCGGTGGTTCTCGCGTGCCATGTCCAATCCATGTAATTTAGTTATTAATGGTTGCACAATCGTTTAAGCTTCTGTGTTTCGGTCATCCTTTTTGAGTAATGTTGTATGTTTAATTAATAACGTGTGTTATTTATAATCTTGATCGTATCTTGTTATTTATGAAGCTTCTGTTAGACATGATAGCCAATAACCATAATTGCCTCACATTCACTTCACATCGCCCGGGGAAAAACATTCACTTTCAAGTAATTGTATTTGTGATGCAGTAAACATGTATCATAACACCAATAACGTAGTCTCATACGATCGGTGCTAATCGCAGCTGAACCAATTAAGGCTAATGCGATTTTTATCAGAGATTCTGTCTACGAAATGATCGCACCCCACGGGATGGCAATGAGCGCAAAATTATTATCGTTAACTTGGGAAATCTTCGGCGATAGCCATTGCGGGCACGTGTCTCACCGACATGAAATCATAATGTGAGCAATCAATTCCATTATATTGTCTTATTTTTTCGACTCAATATGATGTGATAATCTTTGGTTTGCATTAATTAATTGTCATTTATAATCGCTGCTTTTAATAGTTTTTATCGTTGTAAGAGAAAAACCATGTTTTTTGTATAATAGTGTGTCTTATAATAGCTATTTTATCTTTATAATATTTTAATCGTTACTATTATAAACTATCTGTTAAATTTAAAACCAGGAAACGCTTAGGCCATTCCATATTGATATTAGATAAAACTATACCAATGAAACTTAAAAACTTGTGCGTTGTTTTGCGATGTTTTAAAGTTGGTTGACATTTTGGGTAATCGAGGCCATTGCGTAGGTTAATTTAATCGTAAAAACCTGACAATACAATGTATGATGTCATCATAACAGTCAGATACTGCTCAAACGGTATTATCTGGTTGGAAACATTGAAAACATTTGTGCCAATTTTTTTAAGACAGAATATTTTGGGTTTCGTAAATTTTCCTTTAAAGGTGCTTCAGAATGTTTAATCGTCGCGATAAACGCTTGACATCCGGAATTTTGTTTCTTTACCTGGCTTTTTCGGTATAAAAATTCTACAAATTCTCACAAAAATACTCCTCTATTGGATATCCTAGAATTGTATAATAATAAGATCGATCATCAAATAGATTCGGCTTTGTTTTTTCGCTTTTGAAATTAATTTGGTGAATAAATCAGTGTAGTGATGATGTCGTGGGTCCAGTCTTACCATGAGCAGAATGAATTTTCGGTAATGAAGAATATCGCGAAGAAACCATAGTAAGGTGATGGGGTATTTTGTGGTAACCCATACCTGGCTGAATACCCTCAAGTTGAAAAATAATCACCAAGTATGTTATGATAGTTGCACTTGAGAACCAGTTGCTTATGAAAAGGTCAACAACACTTAGACATCTCTCTGGTATTGATAATATCCACAGGCGACGGTAGACGCTTATCATTCGGTGGACCATCTGCAAGATTGTCAGCAGCCATATGTTTTATAGCAAAACTAGCACCTGCTCGCTTCGCCCGCGTGGCCTACAGGAATCAAATGACATATTTTTCTACAACAATAAAACAAAACAAAATAACTTCATCCCGCTTCGAGGGTGGAATTATTAAAAACGCTGAGACACGTATACATTAATTTTCAATCTTCAGACACAAAATTTGAAGATCCTAACTTTGAAACTAACGAACTTTTATACAAACTTTCATCCCCTATTTTACCCCCTTAGGGGTGGAATTTCGAAAAACTCTTTCTTAGTGGATACTTACTCTTCACAAAAAATATACCCTCTAAATTGTATGTCTCTAGGACCAGTGGTTTAGGCTGTGCGTTGATATATCAGTAAATCAGTCAGTGAGTCAGGACTTTGAATTTTATATATATACATAGATGTCGAATAGATTCGCTTTTTCGACAAAGCTAAATAGCTCAATTCCCAAATAAACCACGTACGTTTGAATTGCAGCGGCATTTCACAAGCACCTGCATTTTGAGATACAATAGAATCCAGACCGCATTGTCAACCGATACCTCACAAACAGCTTTATACTCAAAGCCAGAGTTCAGTCTTCAGTCCACAAAACTCATAACTCCGTCACAATGCTCTAAAAGCTGACACTGCTAATCTGTTTATGTATTTAATTTACGTAAAATTTCCCGCTGTTTCTGAGTTTAAGTTGGACTGCCAGCATATAAATTGGTTACTGTTATGGTACTTTATGTTTGAACACTTCGATTACTTTAAGTTTGAACTCTATAAACTTAGATTTCAACAAGGTTAGCGAAAGAGGTAATCCATTGATTATTATGAAATTTGACGGTATCAAAATATTTTGTAGATTTATTTCGAATCATTTCGTAAGCCTGTACCGCTAAGCTTTTAATTTTTCCCAGTTAATTGAGATTTCTTTATTTGCTTTTCTGCCTGGAGATTATTTCCTAATCTCTTTCTTTTTCTTAGAAGCTGTTCCAAGGTAGGTATTTATTTGACAGATAAATGCAGCATTGGTGAATGCGCAATGAAGTGTACACGCATTCACCAATGCTGCATTAAAACTCTCTTATATTGAAAAGTTTCTAGACTTATCCGTTTGAAAAATAAAAGCGTATACATGAATACTATTTAACGGTTCACATCTAACTATCAACTATTTTAGTGAGTGTTTCTTAACTTCAACCGCTAAACCAGACAACGAAATCGTTTTAACTTTTCAACCTATTTTCAGCTGCTTGTGTTTATCTATTTTAGTTAATGTGTTTTGAGTTCCATTATTTCCGAATGAATTAAGTGCTCCAAAATTCCGAGTTCCTCAAAAAAGTGGTAAAGGAAATTTATAAAACGTGTAACGGAAAGAGTTTATCCATATAGGTACACCACTTCTTAGGTACTAGGCGCACAGATCGCGAAAAGGAAAATCCCACCAAAAACATTTTTATGTAAAATGTTGCCGCCAAGACATATGGCTCGTAACGTCAAAAAGTTATCAGATCTCATGTAGAGCCAAGCTTATAACTCTACATGCACTTACTCTACAAGCCCTAACTTCACAAACTCTACACCTTAGTCAAAATATGTGGCTTGGCCGTTTCGCTACCGTCACATGGGAGTAAGGTGAAAAATGTATTCACTGTTCATTACTTTTTTGTTATTCAATAGTTCTAGTAGTAGTGAAACGGCCAAGCCACATATTTTGACTACGGTGTGTAGAGTTTGTCAAGTTAGGGCTATGTTTAATAAGTTCACTATTGACATCATGTTCCGAGAATTTTGTTTATCTGGTATAATCCAAACCCAAGTTATGAGGCTTCGAAAAAACGATGAAGCGCTTCGAGAAAAGGTAGGTAGTGCCCTTTCGCTTCGCTTGGCTGTCTTGGCGGGGGGCACTCCCGTGCCCCCAGATTTTATAATAATATTAACAAGTAACGTGAAAATAAAATGAACCTCATTAAACGGTGACACGTTGGTTGTGATTTTAATTCAATTAACTTGGTAGCAAAAAAATATATGAATTTTTGAGTAATTTATTTTGAGTTGAAACCTTTTATAGAGAATCTATACCTAATGTAGTTTTCACCCCTTTCGGGTAGATAAATATATACTTTCCATTACACGATGTCAAGCACGATGTCTACCAAAACATTGCAATTATGAGCTGTCTCATTTAGAGCTACCTATATAGGGTGACTGGTAATCAACAACTTATCCAAAGTTTTTTTTTTATTTACTTAGTACTTGAGCCTATATTTAGTACCTAATAAGAATAAGAATACCATCAACTTTAATTTAGTTATGTATCCCTATTTGTTTTTTTGGGAAAGTTGTTTGTTATCATGAGTACAATCATGTGTATAAGTATCCTTTACTAATTACCAAACCCTATACAGCGTGTAAGGGACATCGCCGCACAAACGGATACCATGGGTCCAGGACATGATTCTGGATCCCCCCATCTTGGAATTTTTCGTCGGTTTTTCCCAAATTTTTTAATTTTTTTTTGAGTTTTTTTTACTTTAGACTGTTCATAATCGTTATTCTTACCTAATCCAAAGAGATTTAAAATAAATAAGTTATTAATTCATTACTTTCACTAAAAGTAGCAATGTAAATAAAACTAGAAACGGTGTCTTATGGCGATATCCGCCTGCAGTCAGCGACATACTACGTAGGCACAACGTTATCGCGCGTTTAAATTGCGGTGTTCACAATACATTGCGCGCTCGAAAATGACAATTTCTATAACCGATCATTAGCGAGGTGAACGACTTTCACAATTTGATTAGTGGCATTAGGTGTAGCCTTTTCGCGAAGTTTGCGTTACCATGCGAAATACACCCTGTATATGTTTAAAAAATGAAGATTCATCCACCTTTTTGCTATATTTGTTAGATAAGCAAATTCCTTTATTCTAATTGTATCCCATAAATCATCTACAAGTTGTTCTCTTAGTGAATGTACGTGCCGCGAATAGAGAAAGATGGAGAAGTCTCGCAAAAGCCGCAGCAAACTCATCAGACGATCCATAACCACGACCAATCAGGAGTGTACGACTGAAAAGAAGATAATTTTATCCCAAAATTATCATTACCATTAAGCATCATCATGGTAACATTAACTGTAATATCATAGATTCTTTTTCCCAATCAGTAGTACGAGCTCTGAGCAGCTCCCATGAGGCTAAAGATCCGTTCTCACCGGATTTAACGGTCGACGTCGAATGGTTCCAAATAAAAATCGCATTTGGGATAATTGGTTTCAGACTGGCGGAGCGAGCTAGACGCGGTTTTACATGCTCGCGTTACTAAATCACTGATCCTAGGCTTTAATTTTGAATTGTTTGTTGACGAGAATATTTTATCTAGGTTATCGTCATTAAGGGTAGTATGTAGGCTAGATCGCGCGCGAAAACCAGCATTCATTTGTTACTTTGCAGTTGTGTTACAGGCACGCACACATGCATCAGATCCAAACATGACGTTGCGTCAAGTTAGGTACGTACCGCATAACGTGGTACCAGCCGATAAAATTCCAATATTATTGAGTAATATAATATTTAATTTTCTATTTAAATACCTTTTCTAGTGGCTTATTTAAATAGGCACGACCAAAGTTTACATAATTATTAAGCAGCATGGATTCACTACTTATAAGCAAAGGAAATTCAGTGCGATGCTTTATATTAGTACTTTGTGGGTACTTATGTTAACTTTTTTTGAAGAGGTAGGTACTAATCCATAGTAACTCTGTTTGTTTAAGAATTAATAAGTAGTAATAATAATAAATGGTAATAAGTTTAGTAATAAATAATAAGTTTAAATAATAAATAAATAAAATAAACATCCTGGGATATTCCTCACATACGGTCATCTGATCCCAAACTAAGCTGAGCTTGTACTATGGACATCATTTTGTTTGTAAATATATAAATAACATAATGTACATAATTACACCCAGATTCAGGACATACAGACATGTTCATGCACACAAATGCATGTCCTGGGTGGGAATCAAACCCACGACCTGCAGCGCTATAAGTGGAATCATAATCAACTGCACCAACTGGCCCATTTGTTTTTGTTTGCTTACGCTTTCATGCCTAAACCACTGAAGCCATCGTATTGAGATTTGGCTATTTCAATTATTGCTTCTGGTCAAAAATACTATTTAGTACATATTATTCTAATTTTTAAATGTTTAAAATTTTCAAATGATCAAATTTTCGAATTCGAATTTTCAATATTTTTAATTCTCATAATTGAAGAATGTCCCATCAGACATTCATTCATTTCAATCAGTACTGATACTGAGACGCAACTTGTGTGGACATGTTTTTAAAGTGAAATAATATATCCTAGTAATACATTAATACAGTTCGTTTACCAGTGCATCAATAATATAAAGAATTATCATACTAGAACCCAGCTGGGTTCTTTATTTTTACGCAATAAACTTTATGGAAGACAGTCATCAGTTTCATCTTCTTCAACTGCTTTATCAACTATTTTGAATGCTCCGGTCGTAGGCTAATAGTAGAGCTGATAGCCAAGCCTACATCGCGTCGTGACAACTTATGGTATAGAGAAGGGTATAGGCTACTTTTATCAAGGGAACGCAGGTGAAACCACGAAGGACAGCTAGTATAATATAAAGAGGCATATACGAGGCTTTGAAATTACTAATCCGATTCTGAACATTATTTCACTAATAAGATAAAATAAATATGCTTTATTTGTACACCATATAATAGAAAACGAAACATTATACAAGAAGAAGTGATACAAAACAAGCGGTCTTATCGCTTAAGCGATTTCTTCCAGACAACCTTTGGGTAACAGGATATATGAGAATATGATAGGTGTAACAGATAAGAATACACTTTCATAACGTGAAAATAACAACTCTAGTAAAATAGAAAGGAAGGCAGGAAATGAGGAAGTTTATAGCGTGTGATAGTGTGAAATAACAAGAGATTTAAAAGAGTCTAACGTCGGGGCCCCTCTTATAGTCTGAGGGAAAGAGTTCCAGAGACGTACAGCTTGGATAGTAAAATATTGGGAATAAGAGTAAGAAGTGAGAAGTGAGACTGGGAGTTTGGAGGTCAAGTTCCAAGGAACTATGAAGAAGATGATGATAAGAGGTGTAGTACTCGAAGCGTTCCATGAGATAGCGAGGGGTTTTAGGATTAAATAAATCAGTGTATAAGAGTGATAATATGTGTGTATTCGGGCGAAGGTGGATAGGAAGCCACTCGAGTTGTAATAGGAAGCTACATTATCCTCAAATGCTATAACAATATTTTAATTCACATTTGTTAGCCTACTTTTCATAACGGAACCGCAGGAAACCACGGGAGATAGCTAGTAGCCAATATAGCTTTCATTTACCGTGCCTAATTAAGACAGTGCGAGGCCTGTAGCAAATGTAATCAAGGACCTTTGGTTCAGGTTGTCTACTTTAATGGTTCATCTGCGGATTTAGCTCTCAGATTAGAAGATATGGTCGCGCAGATATATTTCACGAATTTATTACTCTTTTAAAAGATTTGGAAGCCTTTCTATATTACATTTATATTTGTCACGCAGCGTTATTTAAGTATGTCAAGAAATCGTTTTCAATGATTATTATAATATTGGCCATGCAGCGAAATATACCGATAAATATACGATTTCAGCATAACAGTAACATCCCTAATTATTTTCCCATAATTATTAGTATATGCGAAAGCAGGCCATTCAACGTGGGCCGTAGCATTTATCCTGCTATGGCCAATTCAGTACTGCATATTTCATAATTAGCTAACGAGCATTTGTTAAATTTGGTATAGCGGCGATTGATAGGGAACCCATTATAAGATTACTAAAATTGAAAAGATTTGCAAAGGGGCTTATCAAGTTATGCTCAATAAAATAAAACCTACAAAGAATATATCTAGTAACAATGATAGCTTTATAGTAAAAGAATATATTATATAAGAACAGTGAATTGTTTACAAATGGCCGTATCCATCGATATCTATCGATAGCTAGTATATATATATACAGCGTTCCAAACATTCACTCTGTTCGAATGAACTCAACTGCGTTCCGTTCACCTTTAGGCGCCGATCCCATGGAAGAGTTCTAGAGTTCTGAGTTCCAAGTTCTGAGTTCCGCGTTCACTGTAATCTATGCGGCGCCTTTCATCATTGCACACAGAGAACTCGTCGGTCAAGAGAACTCGAGTTCTGTCGGAGTTCCATTATCTAAAGCTGGCAGTTGAGGTGACACGTCTGAGCTATCACTGTCTTATTTATTAAGTGACACAAGGTAGAAAGGCAATGGGCATTCTGGCCCATGAGCGGCCACTAATTAAACTTAAGTAAGGCCAATGAGACGAGATAAAGAATGTAAACAAACTTTTGCTTGCTGTATGTATATAATTACACCTTTTGGTACGGGATACTAATTACATTTAATGCAACTACCTTGCAATTTCATAATATCTCCAATTATTTCTTAAATCTTCAATAATCTATATTTTTTTTTTTCTAAATACACCACAGTATTAAGCTTTCATATTTTTGTTAATATATTATTGCCTAATAGAAAACAGAAATTATTGCTGGCCGCCAAAGGGAAAAGCTCCATGCAAATTTGCCCATTTACCTTTAGAACTCTAGACTGCTCGCTCGCTGTGTGTAAAGTAGTGAACGCGGAACTCTAGAACTCTTTTCTGTGAGATGGGCGCGTACGGAGCAGCGTTAATAATACAAGAAATCGAATCAAACCTGAGTGTAAACCTGGACGTAAATAACAATTTAGTAGGCAAGTAAGTAAACTTATTTGTTGTTCAAGTGAATAAATAGGTAATAATATCGTAATATCACAATACAAAAAATATTTCTTCATTTAAATGCCACGACTGCGGTGTAATTCTATAGGAACGACACGTTGAATAAACGCGTAGGCGCTATGAAATTCATGGGCGCTTAAGATATTTTAGTCGCGAGAAAACTATAATCTATAAGCATCTATCTATCGTTTTTATAATTTGGTTAGACACAGCTTGATTTAGCACTGCAACAGTCAGTCCACTGCACACTCGCTTCGCACAGGCCCCCACCTTACCCCCGCTGTCGCCAAGCTCTACGGTTTCTTTGTTCGGAACGCGAAATCTAATAAAATACTTATATTATTTCGATGGCCGTATCCTAACCTTCTTTTCAGCATCGACGATACATTATTAAGGTTTACCTTCAAGTAAAAATTCGCGCGATACAAAAACTTATTTATGATTTTATGAATAAGACTAGTCTATCTATAAGCAAGAAACAAAATAAGCAATCAATAGCTGAGAGGGAGAACAAGGAAAATATTTTGGCATACGGGACTTTTTCAAAAAGACTATGGGCGTATCAACATGTCATGAAATGAATACTGATGACCATAAAAAAATGTTCATGGTGTATTTCAGATTTCATAACTCTAATAATGTAAAAAATAAAAATGCACTTATCATGTTCTTTTTGACAAGCGCATGTATACAGATATGTGGATGACGTCATTTCCGGTGTCAATAAAAAGCGACGTGGTGTCACCTTGGGACACTGGGGGGAACTGACTGCTTTCGCGATTGCGTCTTGTATATAAAGCTTCACTTGACATTTCATAGAAAAATGTATGGACTAATGGCGTCGCAAAATTGATGCTTATAAATAAATAAATTACATTATTTTTAAACAAAAAAATGAAAATGTGGCCCCACGGATCTGTTGTACGTATATTTGTGATTCGATGTTATACATAATTTTTACAAAATGGATTCTAAATTTGATGGTATCACTAAAGAGGCAAAACTCGATTTTTATGATTTTGGTAATATTTGTAATGTTTTTGCTAGTTATTGCAGCAAATTAAAAAAAAAGGGCCAACACGGATCTGTTAATTAGTATCTTGGGTTTATGTTTATGTTCATATATTACTATTTCTTTCATGTTTTCATTCATAAACCACTAAAATAGCGAACCCTGTTTATGACGTTTAGCTTACATACCGCCCTTAATATACGGTGAAAATCTTTGAATAATGTGATATACTGATAAGATTTTATGTTTAAAATAAAATGGTGTTAAAACTAAAACCGACTTAAATGAAATCCTTTTTTGTCACTAACATTTCTTGACTCACCATGGTACTTGTACGTAGTATTTATATACTCTGAGATGGTACGTAATGATGTGTTCAAAAGTGATAAGCACACAATACCTATAAACCTCTCATGTGCACCTCAGATTTTCTAATTGATAATACTAAGGCATGACCTATTTTTCGAAATCCAGTTCAATTTATCATTACCATTAAGCATCAAACTTACGCCACTGCATTTAAGAGCATATATGCTACCCGGCCGCGCTCGAATTTAGGTATTTGCCAGCGCCAAGCCGAGTCAACGCGGGGCCAACATTGGTGCGGCTCCTCCGACAACTTACTTACTGCGCGCGTTATTATTTGATACTTTTCAGTATGGCTTCATGTCGATCGATGTAGACAAAACAAGATGTAGATGTAAACAAGGTATCTGGTAGGTTGAATTAGGTTATAAGTAGTTATATAGTACAATGTACTGAATATTGTTTTTTTTACACTAGTAAACAAAGTAGTTCGGGTACCTATATAATTTGTTATCCAATTAAACTTTTATTTGGTTTTATTTTGTTAAAATAATTCTATATTATTATTAATATAATTATAATAGCGACCCGCCCCGGCTCCCCACGGGTGCAATGTCGTGTGGTGCCGAGCGATTTGCGCGCTCGACCGCGCGCCCCTCTCGGCCCGCCCGTTCACGGTATCGCGAATTGAGAGATTTGAGAGTCTCTTGAACCATATAACATGAATCTTTGCTAAAAATTGAAAAAAAGTGTCCGCTATTTTGAACTATTTTATGACTGGTCTGATTGCTCTCAAAATTGATATTAGAGAGTCTCTTGGACATTATAACATAAATCTTTGCTCAAAATTGAAAAAATGTGTCCGCCATTTTGAACTATTTTGTTACTGGTCCGATTGCTATCAAAATTGATATTTGAGAGACTCTTGTACCATATAACATGAATCTTTGCTCAAAATTGAAAAAAGTGTCCGCCATTTTGAACTATTTTATTACAGGTCCGATTGCTATCAAAATTGATATTTGAGAGACTCTTGTACCATATAACATGAATCTTTGCTCAAAATTGAAAAAAAGTGTCCGCCATTTTGAACTATTTTATTACATGTCCGATTGCTATCAAAATTGATATTTGAGAGACTCTTGTACCATATAACATGAATCTTTGCACAAAATTGAAAAAAGTGTCCGTCATTTTGAACTATTTTATTACAGGTCCGATCGCTATCAAAATTTATATTTGAGAGACTCTTGTACCATATAATATGAATATTTGCTCAAAATTGAAAAAAAAATCCGCCCTTTGGAACTATTTTATTACAGGTCCGATTGCTATCAAAATTGATATTTGAGAGACTCTTGTACCATATAACATGAATCTTTGCTCAAAATTTAAAAAAAGTGTCCGCCATTTTGAACTATTTTATTACATATCCGATTGCTATCAAAATTGATATTTAAGAGACTCTTGTACCATATAACATTAATCTTTGCACAAAATTGAAAACAAGTGTCCGCTATTTTGATCTATTTTGTTACTGGTCCGATTGCTATCAAAATTGATATTTGAGAGACTCTTGGACCATATAACATGAATCTTTGCTCAAATTTGAAAAAAAAAAGTGTCCGCCATTTTGAACTATTTTGTTACTGGTCCGATTGCTCTCAAAATTGTGATTTGAGAGGCCTTGGGATTCCAAAACACCAATCTTCTCTTAAAATCCCAAAAAAGTGTCAACCATTTTGAACTATTTTGTTAAAATTCCGATTGCTCTCAAAATTGATATTTGAGAGACTCTTGTACCATATAACATGAACCTTTGCACAAAATTGAAAAAAAGTGTCTGCCATTTTGATCTATTTTGTTACTGGTCCGATTGCTATCAAAATTGATATTTGAGAGACTCTTGGACCATATAACATGAATCTTTGCTCAAATTTGAAAAAAAAAGTGTCCGCCATTTTGAACTATTTTGTTACTGGTCCGATTGCTCTCAAAATTGTGATTTGAGAGGCCTTGGGATTACAAAACACCAATCTTCTCTTAAAATCCCAAAAAAGTGTCAAGCATTTTGAACTATTTTGTTAAAGTTCCGATTGCTTTCAATATTGATATTTGAGAAACTCTTGGACCAAATAACATGAATCTTTGCTCAAAATTGAATAAAAGTGTTCGCCATTTTGAGTTCAAAATAGTTCAAAACGGCGGACACTTTTTTCAATTTTGAGCAAAGATTCATGTTATATGGTGCAAGAGTCTCTCAAATATGAATTTTGAGAGTAATCAGACTAGTAACAATATAGTTCAAAATGGCGGACACTTTTTTCAAATTTGAGCAATGATTCATGTTATATGGTCCAAGTGTCCCTCAAATATCAATTTTGAGAGCAATCGGACCAGTAACAAAATAGTTCAAAATGGCGGACACTTTTTTTCAAATTTGTGCAAAGATTCATGTTATATGGTTCAAAAGTCTCTCAAATATCAATTTTGAGAGCAATCGGACCAGTAACAAAATAGTTCAAAATGGCGGACTCTTTTTTTCAAATTTGTGCAAACATTCATGTTATATGGTTCAAGAGTCTCTCAAATATCAATTTTGAGAGCAATCGGACCAGTAACAAAATAGTTCAAAATGGCGGACACTTTTTTTCAATTTTGAGCAAAGAATCATGTTATATGGTCCAAGCGTCCCTCAAATATCAATTTTGAGAGCAATCGGACCAGTAACAAAATAGTTCAAAATGGCAGAAACTTTTTTCAATTTTGAGCAACGTTTCATGTTATATGGTCCATGTGTCCCTCAAATATCAATTTTGAGAGCAATCGGACCAGTAACAAAATAGTTCAAAATGGCGGACACTTTTTTTCAAATTTGTGCAAAGATTCATGTTATATGGTTCAAGAGTCTCTCAAATATCAATTTTGAGAGCAATCGGACCAGTAACAAAATAGTTCAAAATGGCGGACACTTTTTTCAATTTTGAGCAAAGAATCATGTTATATGGTCCAAGCGTCCCTCAAATATCAAGTTTGAGGGCAATCGGACCAGTAACAAAATAGTTCAAAATGGCGGACACTTTTTTTAAATTTTGAGCGAAGATTAATGTTATATGGTCCAAGAATCTCTCAAATATCAATTTTGAGAGCAATCGGACCAGTAACAAAATAGTTCAAAATGGCGGACACTTTTTTCAATTTTGAGCGAAGATTAATGTTATATGGTCCAAGAGTCTCTCAAATATCAATTTTGAGAGCAATCGGACCAGTAACTAAATAGTTCAAAATGGCGGACACTTTTTTCAATTTTGAGCAAAATTTCATGTTATATGATCCAAGAGTCTCTCAAATATCAATTTTGAGAGCAATCAGACCAGTAACAAAATAGTTCAAAATGGCGGACACTTTTTTTCAAATTTGTGCAAAGATTCATGTTATATGGTTCAAGAGTCTCTCAAATATCAATTTTGAGAGCAATCGGACCAGTAACTAAATAGTTCAAAATGGCGGACACTTTTTTCAATTTTGAGCAAAGATTCATGTTATATGGTCCAAGTGTCCCTCAAATATCAATTTTGAGAGCAATCGGACCAGTAACAAAATAGTTCAAAACGGCGGACACTTTTTTTAAATTTTGAGCTAAGATAAATGTTATATGGTCCAAGAGTCTCTCAAATATCAATTTTGAGAGCAATCGGACCAGTAACAAAATAGTTCAAAATGGCGGACACTTTTCTTCAATTTTGAGCAAAGATTCATGTTATGTGGTCCAAGCGTCCCTCAAATATCAATTTTGAGAGCAATCGGACCAGTAACAAAATAGTTCAAAATGGCGGACACTTTTTTTCAATTTTGAGCAAAGATTCATGTTGTATGGTCCAAGCGTCCCTCAAATGTCAATTTTGAAAGCAATCGGACCAGTAACAAAATAGTTCAAAATGGCGGACACTTTTTTCAATTTTGAGCAAAGATTCATGTTTTGGGGTCCAAGGTCTCTCAAATATCTTTTTTTATACCATAAAGTCGGTAAACAAGCATACGGTCCGCCTGATTGTAAGCGGTTACCGTAGCCAAAATATCACTATGTATAATATTGCCCTTACTAATATGATAGGTAATAATGCATTCTAGTGGTGAAAGCTCGGTACAGTAGTTTTTGAGTTTATTGAAATTACAAACAAACAAAACATAAAAAAATACATCTTTTCTTTTATCGTATTATTATTAGAACATATAAACGGAGGAAAATTCAAACATAAGGCGGCCCTTAGAATATAACAAATCCATTACTTCTAATTGGCATTGATCGATCGTGCCTTTCTAGGGTCGATGATTTCCGGTAGAAGACATTTATTAACTATAACAAAAAAAAAAGAATATTTGTCAGCTATAATTCAAAACAGTTACCATTTATCAATATAACTTAACTTACCCTAGTGGTATCAAAAGTGGTAAGAGCGCGCTATAATGCGGGCGATTGTACCAATACTCTCAATCGTAATAATATGTTGGCGAACTTAGCGCGCGGAAAACAGAGCGATACGTCCTCTCTCTGAGACGGCGGAGCCGGGTCTGCCGAGCCGTGGCCTCCGCAATCGATTTATATAGCAGTTTTAAAATATTCGCTATAAAATAATTATAATATTTTTACGGATTTTTTTAATTTACTAATTTTAAGCATGAACTGCTGCGTATTAATAAATAGTAATTATGAAGTTTGACAAACGATTTCCATATTAAAAACGGCGCTAAACATCGATAAAAATCTTAATTTTTACGCAGTTTTATTTTGTCATTTTCATAACAAAAATGTACTAAACATTATGATGCTATCTTCAAGAAAAATAGAAGACAATATGTACTTTTCAACATGTATTTATGTATTTTTTTGTTTCAAGTACTTTCAATACCTATTTGACTGCAAAGACAGCATGTTCCGTAAAATTCAAAAAAGGTCTCTCAAGGAACTGCTCTAAACTAAATAACAAATAGTCAATTTAATGTTATTTCTTCAAGAAAAGTAGAAAAATAAATGTCCTATTGGATTTACGACAACACAAATGAATAACTATCAATATAACTGAGTATTGTCACACCGAAAACCTGGAATATTGCGGCATTGTGCGTTAAACGTTATAAACGCTCTTAAGATTAAATTGGGTGTAAAACCTGCATCGCAAGTCGAGCTGCAGCTTACAGGCTCTCCATCGAGTATTGTTCGATAGTGGATCGAATACCAGCCCTTAACTCGATTATTGGATACAGCAGTATATCAAATAGGCGTGTAAATGCTGTTAGTACAGAATCAATACCGTCATTTCGATTATCGTAAATACATGTAATTTATTTATTTATAGAAGAGTCATTGTTTTTAAATACCATACGTATACTAGCCAGTACAGGTCTGAATTATTAAAGACATAAGTTATTAATAGATCTAATCGATTTCTACGCTATTTCATAGTGAAACTAGATATTCCATAGCATTATATACCTTTCGAAATCACACATGTTGTGGGTTTGATTATTCTAATATTTGTTTCTACATTTGATTGTAGATTGTAGTACAACAATGAACTTTTGGACTTGAGTCCAAAAGTTCATTTGTCTTTGAAAATGAGTGTCATAGAAATACAATTTATACACAATAATTATCTTTGACAAATGATATATAAAAGAAAGCCTCTTATTCTGGATCTACCACATGAAGTAAAAGTTAGGATAATTCGTCGGGAGAAACATTAACTGTGTACACAAATAACTGAAACATATCGGATGTCGAACGAATTAAAAGTGACGCATGTCATCCATCATTTTAGTAGTCGTTATTATTTGACGTGATGCCATTTTCATGAGGATTGATGATGTTTGCTTCGATAGGTGCTTAGGCGTAGGGAAAGGGTAAAGGTTAGGTGATACAGTACCTATCTGCTGTTTTACCAGATTATTTTTTACTAGCTAATTCCCTGCGTGCTCTGCGATGCCTCTTTTTTCCGTCAGAAACCTTCCCTACGTCTAATAACTCGCCAATAGCATGAATATTATATATAATATGCGGTACAAACAGACAGAACAAACTATATATACGTGTATACAACGTGTAACGGAAACCATTACATTAATCAACTTTTTTGGTACTAGGCGCACAGATCTCGGAAGAGAAAATTTTATATTAATATTAGCTCAGAGTATATAAATACTACGTACAAATATTAGCAAGTGACGCAAAATGATAATAACCCTTATTGAGCGGTTATGATTTTAATTCAATACACTTGGAAGCAAAAATTTGGTATGACTTTTTGGGTAATTTATTTTTAGCTGAAACTTTTTATAGAGAGTCTATACCTGATGTAGTCTTACTTCCTTTCGGATAGATATACTATGACTCTATGGTCATCTTGGATCTGACCAAGATAGGTGAGAAACCTTACAAAGTAAAACCCAAATGTAAGTACATAAGAGATATATTGTTTAATTGATATCAATTGTGAAATCGAGACGAGCGGGAGGCGCCCTAATTGACCCGGCATTATTGCATTAGTGCAAGTGGGACAAATGGACTGCTTACATGGATTATCCTAGTTAGAAAGAATACATAGATAGCGTCAGATTTAGACGTTTTCTCGGCTTGATTTAGAAGAACACGTATTCATGTCATGGTTTAATTTTATTCAAAGGTAGACCACATCAGGTTAGGTATTTTTAGGCCCAGGAATATTTGGATTCCTTTAAATTATAAGGGTAACTAGATAAAATTCCGTACACTGTTTTGTAACACGGCGAACCGTCTCCCTGTTCTTAAATGTTAGAGTTCAGAGAGATGGGATGACATTTCGAAAGCTTTAAATAACTCAACAAAGAATTCATGCTCTACAATATAGGTAGTATTAATACTTCGCTTTGTGTTTATATGAAATATAGTCGTATCGTAATGAGTACTTACCATTACTGTTATTAATACGTCAGTTAGGCGTCGTGATGGTCTTCAAATGTTTGAGCATCTGTAATAGAATAAATACAGTTTTATTCATCATCATTATCTGTCTGCCCTATTCCCAATTATTTGGGGTCGGTGCAATATCTAAGCTTCTTTCATTTGACCCTTCTATCCGTCATATCATCACTCACTCCTTTCTTACTCTTTCTTCATCTAAGTCACTCGTATAGTAAAACTAGCCGTCCCCCGCGGTTTTACCCGCGTTCCCGGAATATAAAGTAGCCTATGTCCTTCCCCATATCATAGGCTATCTGCATGCCAAATTTAATGATGATCCGTTGCGTGGCGTGAAGGCGTGAAGGCGTAACAAACAAACTCACTTTCGCATTTATAATAGTTATAGGAAGTAAGGAAGTAAGGATGTCTCGCAATCTAGCTACAATATTGTAAACTATAGTAATCTTTGAATATTTTGATGAGATTGAGATCCCTCGAATGGAAGCGGGATTGTTAAAAATTTGTTAAAGGGCGAAAGATTTCGTCAACGAAGTCACTTTACGTAAGCTTCGTTGCAATGGGACTTACATTTTTAATTTTGTACATGTATGGAGATAAGGACGTCGTATTACTATCGCAGCTGTTATTAGAATAGGAAAATTTGCTACGTTTGACGACGACAACCATTTAATTGCAAATTACTGAAAGACAGAGACATTATAGTGTGTTGTTTGAAATGTTAATGGCTGGAGGTATAAAACCAAGGTTAATGAATTGATAGCACCATCGGAGCGATTACTCCACCTCCACTACCACTTTGGGTGTGGCATTCATTTGTGTGAAGATTGAATGTCACGCAATTAGCTTCTGTTTACAACTGACGCTGAATTACTGATATGTGGTGTTATAATGAAGCTTTTCTATTTATAATTCATTCAAATACCTACCCTATTTCAATATGCTTTAAGTAATTTTTTGAGACATTGTTAAACGATGGTTTTTTCGTTGTTTTTCATGTTACGAAGGTAGCAAACTATCATACGGCCCGTCTGATGGTAAGCAAATACCTTAGCCTGTAGGCGCTTGCAACAACAGAGGTATTACGGTTTGCGGACCCTGCAATTATACCTTTACACCCAAAAGAGGTTTGATAAGGGTTAAAAAGTTGAGTGGATCGGAAGTGACTTTAATTTGACCGAGACTTTTTATTCTTGTATTGATAACTTTTCGTTTACAGGGTTATTTATTGGTAATGCACTAACAACTTTTCAGGATTATATTACTGACATCATGAACAATAATTGTTGTTCTATGACCTTTAATAAATTAGTATGTCATACAAAAATATTTAAATAGGGATGCGGCCTGCTAACTCTAATTATTCCGTCACTGATTATCCAAAAATATTGGACACGTATTTTTTGCTTTATCAAATAAAATAAAAATTACAAAGATAAGGCGCGTCAAAGTTCGGGAGTGGGGGCTCGTGACGTCGTGTTTGTGAAAAGTGTACAATCGCGTGGCGTCGCGTGGATATGGATATATCTTCGTAATTTTTAGTTTGATTGAAAAAACAAAAAATACGTGCCTAATAGACGGGCCTGTCGGCGCAGTTGGTTAAGGTTCACCTTACGTGCCGCAGGTCGTGGGTTCGATTCCCACACAGGCCATGCATTTGTGTGCATGAACATGTCTGTATGTCCTGAGTCTGGGTGTAATTATGTATATTATGTATGTATTTACAAACAAAAAGTAGTATATGTATTATATCAGTTATCTGGTTTCCATAGTACAAGCTCTGCTTAGTTTGGGATCAGATGACCGTGTGTGAGGAATTTCCCAGGATATTTATTTATTTAATATTTTTTGATTATGTAAATGACGGACTAATTAGAATTTTTCAACTCGCTCGCTAGTCTTCTCAACGTTCAAATGTTACGAACTCTACGCGTAGCAAAAGACTGAGTGACAGTGCACGGGAGGCGAAGGTACAACAAAATACAGAATTGAAATGTGTTACATAGAACAACGAAATATTGAAAGGAGCTTCCTTCCGCGGACGCTCAGATTGTGGAATGAGCTCCCTGCCGTGGTTTTCCCAATGGAGTACAGCATGGGGTTCTTCAAAAAGGGTCTGAAAGTCTGAAGAGATTTCTGCAGGGTCGGCAACGCGTGAGTGACACCCTTGGTGTTGCAAGCGTCCATAGGCTGCGGTAGCCGCTTACCATCAGGCGGGCCGTATGCTTGTTTGCTACCTAAGTAGTATAAAAAAAAAAAAAAAAAGTTTGTTTTTGTAAAAAGTCACAGAACAAAAGTTGTTGTTTATGATGTTAGTAATTCAGTCTTCTAAGGTTTTTACCCTGATAAAGATAACCATGTCTAAGTAAATCCTAAAGGTAACTATCTAATCGATCAAGGTATGTTATAGCACAACCTAATAGCTCATAACGTTAATAGCGTGCCAGCTTTTAGCGATTGAGCGGGTAACCGCTTCATGTTATCGGCTGACGTTTACCTGAACTAGTTAACGGTTTCCACGAAAAAGTTAAAAGAGTTTTTATTAGTAGTTTTATGTATGCTACGATTTACTTGATACTTTTTTGATTTTCACTACACCGTAGGTGATGATGTCGCCGAAGGTTGAAAGCACACAAAGATTAAAAGGAGAATGGATTGCCATTTTTAACTTAGGTACCTAAGTATTAAGAGGACTCAATTCGTCATACTTTTCATACAAAACCTCTGTACTTATTATGGCGTTGTTAAACATTTTTCGTTAGATGTTTTGAACAAATTAGTATCTTGTGCACTATATCTAGCCGTGTATCTAGGCGTAATTTAAAAAAAGTGTGAAACAAATTCAATCAAAGCTTCCGAAAAACAGCGTTTTTGCCTGTACTTTGGCCATATCTAATGTACCTATAAATTGTAAAAGTAAAGAAAACATTTAGATACCAGGCTTGCAAATGTATTGGAGATTCTAAATAACTAACTTTTTTTTCACAAATTTGTAAGATTTTTTCACAAGAAGTATACTCCTGGAACAAGTTTTATGAATGCGAAATCATGAATGACAACCTAGCAAAGCGGCCGCGAGTGATCAGCGGAATTTACCGACTGATAATCGACGGCTCTGATGCTGTCTCTCTTTTTTCGCAGTCAAACATTACGTTGGATGAAACAACAAGCTTTTAGACTATGCTTGCGTCGAAGTTGCGCCGGCCACAGAGGGCCGCCTTAAGATATGATTTTCTAGAAAGTAAGCCATTGTTACTCTCTCCTTATCAAACTACAGAAGCTTTGAAATTCCTAAATAGTAACTAGAACAAGGCTACCTATATTGTTTTAATTTACACGAGTGCGAATAACAAACAAAGTTCCAAACATAGTATTGTATTATTTGATGTTATTTATAATGTTATGTGGAAAGTGGAAGGTCGTGTGAAAACTTCAACAAAACTAAAACTTAATTGTAACAGAACGTGTTTGTTAAGTTACCGTAGCAACAAGATGATTTGTTATTATTTAACTATAATATAGCCTGCGACCATTGAGCTATTATTATTACGTATAGAGAAGACGCCACACATCACAACTATGTTCCGTTCAAGTGAGGCTCCGGCTACACTTGTTGTTGTAGAACGATGAACGAAACGCGTAAGCGCCGTGAAAATCACGGTTGTTTGCGAGAAAATACTCCTAAAAGCGTTCTGATAGCGCTACGTGTTTCTACTGTCTGCTTAGACTTATTATTTCAGCGCTAAAGAGAACTTTAGTTGACTTAAAAATGGGACATAACCTTTGTTTATGATAGCTTCTCTATACGTAGTAATAATAGCTCAACAATCAATATATCGCGTTTATTTTATCAAGAGAAAAAGAAACATAGAGATAATTAATAGAGCGACTGTACTTGAGTATGTATCGTGAGCACGGGTATGCGCAACGCTGCCGCTGCCTTGAAACGAACTTCATAGTATAAGAGCCTGTCTCCTATCGCCTGAAATGAATACATTGACTGTATTTAATTTATCGATCAGTTAAAACCAGTAACTAGACGTCGATATGTGGTTAAAAATATGATTTTCATTACTTACGTGATTGATATCTCATAAATTAGAATGGGGTGGCCTACTTTAAGACAGCAAATGACCGGTGAAACCGTACCTAAGGGTGAATTTTCATTAATTAGAAGTAGTTAGATCGCGTACTGTAACTGCCTCTATTATTTCAGGTCGTGGCATGGGAAGCCAATATTTTCGTGGGCTAATTAGTTTTGACGTGTGCACCCACATTTATAATTGACCTGTGTAATTAAAATAATTATTCCAGTATTTGCTCTCAAAGTCCTCTATACTTGCCATGGTTTTATAATATGTTACGTATATTGTATGCAAGGGAAGCTCCCCATGCTTCTAAAAGATGTGTTTACAGTAGTACCCAACTGATAAGGCGCGTGGTGAATCTTCGTTCGCACAGAAAAGTATGGCGAAAGAATGCTTAAAACTTACAATCAACCTTAGATCACTAATATAAGGTTCATAATACACTGCGGCTGTTAGTTCCGTCTCACTTGCAAGTCACGCCCCTCCGCACGGAGCGCGCTAACATGGCGGCAGCTGCCGACTAATAGCGTTTCCCGCGCTTTGAAAATGTATCTTCTGCGCAGGTACATCGGTAAGCCATATAAGTTGGGTACTAATGTATCTGAGGGATAAATTTACGGGATAAAAAGTATTCTATATGCTATTCCATTACGATTGATTGTTACGATGAGGCATACACTACCTAACACAACAGGCGTATTTATAGACTCTCTATAAAAAGTTTCAGCTCAAAATAAATTACACGAAAATTCATACCAAATTTTTGCTTCCAAGTTTATTGAATTAAAATTATAACCAACGTGTCACCGCTCAATGAGGGTCATATTTTCACTTCACTTGCTAATATTATTAATTTCTCTTTCGCGATCTGTACGCCTAGTACCAAAGAAGTTGTATACATTTATGGATATATCCTTTCCGTTTCAAATTATATAGTAAGAAATACATTTCTATACAATGAAGGAGGTGAAAAACGATAGAGATAAGAACGGAAGTGAGTTCCCAATTTAAATATAATGGTGCGTCCACACTATGCGAACTGAGCGACCACGAGCCTCGAACGAGCATTCGTCTCGCGTTCGAGTGCGCTCCACCGATTGTCCGTTTTTTCAAGAACCGGATTCGCATCGCGCTCGTTGTAGGCTTGTTGTAATAGAGCGTCCATGCTTGGCGAACCGAGCACGAGCCGAGGCACGAATGAGCACACTGTGAGCACGATTCGCGTAGCGTGGACGGGCTTGCGAGCCTCGAACGAGCATTCGTAGCGTGCTCGACTGCGCTCCGCCGGATTGTTAGTTTTTTCAAGAACACAGGGATTCGCATTGCGCTCGTTGTAGGCTTGTTCTAACGTCTACACTTGACATCGCGAGCAACAAACGAATTCTGTTCGTTCGTGACTCAGCTCATGCTCGGTTCGCGTAGCATGGACGCACCATTGCAAATGTTTAAATATACACCCAAGTGTTAGATAAAGCGGAAAACTTCGAGTGGTGAATATAGAAATCTATTTAGCATTTAAAGTGGTGTTTTTAATATTAAAATACTTGAAATTATTACATTTGTTCGTGTATTTGCTCGGACAACGTGATAATTCAGACTTGTTCATGCAGCACTGGACTGGGTCATGAAACAACTACCTACTAGTACAATAGTAGTAGGGTACCTACTCGTATATTTTTGTTAGCAAATATTCCTTTTGGGTCGTGTCTTTCTCTTATATGTATAAACGAGCAATATTTGTATTTTGAAGTAAACCAACATACGTCGGGAATTACATGCTTCCCATACATATCACATACTCATCAACCTTTTTGCGATTGTGGTCAAACGCTTGTCCCAAGTAAAAAAGATACAATTTCATTTCCAGATTCAAGTGGACCTACCCGGACCACCTCCGGCCTACGACACAGTTGTTGAAGGGCCTCCCAATAAGGAATGTCACACACTACAGGTAAATATTAATACTATCGCTGTAGATTCTATAGAACAATTAATAAAGCTGGAAACAATACCAATCAAAGAGAAAAGGAAGAAAAAAAAAGCACTTTCAGTACAGCTTGATGACTCAAAATCATCTTGTAAACTAATGATAATTTGATCCATAGCATCATCAAGTATTCGATGACAAATTCGTATTTGTACACATATTTCTAGTGAGAACATGTTCAGCATAATTTTGGGTATCGGTACTGCACGACTGATACCCGAATGTTGCAATTTATAGGCTGCGAAAAACCGCTAAACCTTAGGATAAGTAGTATATACTCAAATAAATAATATCCTGAGACATTCTGAATAGGCTACTTTCCTGAAAAAAACTAATTAGTCCGTCATTTACATTATCAAAAAATATTAGACATGTATTTTTTCTTTTGTCAATTAATCAAAAAAATACGAAGATATCGTTTGTTGAAGTTCCGCGTGACGTCACGGTGTGGTACACTTTTTAGGAACAAGTGGCGTCACGAGCCCCCACTCCCGAACTTAGTCGCGCTTTATCTTCGTCAATTGTTACAGATTTGGTAAAGCAAAAAATACGTGTCCAATATTTTTTGATAATCTAACTGATGGACTAATTAGAATTATTATATTTTTACCCAGGCAACATCCCTATTCCATAGTATACAAGCTCTGCTGAGTTTCGGATCAGCCGGCCGTATGTGAAGAATATCCCAGGATTTAATTGCAATTGTTCCATTAGTAATGGATACGGCTGGCCATTACGAATCCACAAACATTTGACCTTAAGAGTACAGCAGCAGTCACAATGAACCCGGGGCCCAAGTCTGCTATTACAATTGTGTTCCGATGAACTATCACTAGTGTAAAATATTACAGATTTGACTGTTTTGGTAGTCAACTAACTCAATAGCGTCGAAAACCTTTATGAATATAGTGTAGATGGAGTTGTAATGAGATTGTGTCAGTTTTTTTTTTTTAAATAGACTTGGATACCTGGTGTTCAAATTCAAATTCAAATTCAAAAAGCATTTATTCAATTTAGGCCCTAATAAGGCACTTATGAACGTTAACAAATGGCTCTACACCGGTTCCAAACCAGGGGCCAAAGTCTGCTATTACAATTATGTTCCAATGAACTATCAGTGGTGTCAAATAGTCACATTTTACAGCTTTGGTAGTCTACTAACACAATAGCGGCATAATAGCTTTCCGATGATTTTACATTCAAACTACAATCGTGGCACAATTATCTTTTAGTTGTCAGTTTTGTCAGTTTTTGTACTAAAATTCTTTTCGTTCATTACGAGACCATTATGAATTAGAAGACTGCGCACATCGGCTCAATGATAGTGGAATTGCAATAGTATCGTGTCAGTATGAAATTTTAGCAGACTTGGCCCCCAGTTGGGTACATCAAAGCCCATACAGCAACTGTTATTATGTCGTAATACAGACAGCATTGGCGTGTGAAGTGTTTAATAATGACAATTGTTCTCAGGAAGTGGTGACGGAACCATGTCCCAGCTGCAACTCCTCGGCCCGAAGTGACTCCGGCCTGCCTTCATACGAAGCAGCTGTGCTACTTAAGGACACTAAGTTATAATATGGATTCACTTTATGGCCTCAAGTGTCTCAATTTTGCATCTAATTTGGCAAGAACGTCGTGAGAACACCTAGAAAATTAAATTTTGTTTCAAAAAGCAAAACAGGGCTACCCCTAAGTTAATGTTGATCATATTAAAGCAGTGTAATTAAACCAGTATGTAATAGAAAACGAAATGTTCCAATTCTTTATGAGACCAAGTATTATTGTTTTTGAGAAAGGGACTCTATACCTAACTGCGGTAAGACTGAGAAAGGGACGTGAGAGTTTCGGTAGCAGCTTTGCTCTTGCTCTAATGCAATGATATAGGTTGGATGTGAAATTGGGACTAGAATAGAAACATAGAGATTAGAGCCTGTAATAAACAACTTATATTTTATTTAAACTGGTCAAAGATCTTTTTATATATATAGCGTTACGTATATAGTATTACGGTGGTCGGTCTACTATTATTTGTACGACGTTAATAATTGAGACACCTCTCGGACTAAAATTAAATTTCATTTGAAGAACAACTAGCCATGAAAGGGCCTAAAATTCAAATCAAATACATGACTTTTATTACCATTTTTCTAAGAATTAATCTATTCTCCAGACAAAACATCCGGCCAAGTTTAAGATGCTACTCACAGTCAGTGGCGTGCATTGGTTTTCGGAGGAGGTAGGCAATCAAGTACTAGGAGAGTTTTGTTGTATATTATCGGTGGTATTTTATCCAATAAAGATCAATCCACGTGCACTAGTGAAATGAAATGAATTATGTGTATCGTGATTTTACAAGTTGTCTCAAAAAGTTCGTAAGAAGTTTTAGTACAGTGACCACCATTTTACTAAAACACGATTGAACGATGACAGATAATGCGGACTATGTAAAACTTAATGTGCGGACTATATGAAAGTGATATTATAAATAAAATGTATGCGACTGAAGGACTTTGTGTCCATGGTCATGAACAAATATTTAAAAAAAGCCAAACTAGGGTTTCCAGCCTCGGTTGAACCATCAATTTCTTAATCAATATTCGATATTTTAAATCCTCTTTGGAGATACGGATCGATCTTAAGATCGCCACGAAATTAAAAGATCGGAAATTGATTTTAACGAGACCATAATATTCCATTTCGAATTTTCGAATCGATTATTTTTTGCAGTATTATGTTAAATATTAAAGTTTTTTTGAATAAATTAGCACAAGTTACTCTCTTTCTCTCTCATCAATGCCGAAATCGATGGGAGGGCGTCTAAATCGTTGTTTTTCTAAAAATCTCGACAGTGTAAGTTTAATCGAATAACGATATTCGTTTAATTATTATTAGTGACCTAATAAACAGTTCATTTATAAAAATATTTTTTGCTACTAATTAACTAAGAAATATATTTTATATCATAATATAATATAAAATCTAAATATTGATTTTTTAAGGATCGACCTTGTATATATTTTATTTAATCGATAGCAGTCACTTCGATTTGAACCTATCGATACTAAATTTTGTCAAAGTACGGTAACCCTATGCAATGCCAGCCAAACCATAAACAAAATAATACAAATAAATTGCGAAGTTATATTTGAGTTGCTCTAACGTTGGTAAACTGTAGTTTTTTTAATTTGGCTGGGGTAGGTATGGTTACTTTTGGTCCATAAATCGCGAATGTCAAATGTCAGTGTGCTACGCATAGTAAAAACGTGATTTATGCTTTCGTCGTATTATCCTAAAGAAGTGTGTGTGCGTGTATGCATATGCCGAAATCGTTTTAGTGTGCGTGAATTTGTTACACGAACTCGCAAGTGCCTGCGCGGCAAAGTTTGAAATTTTGCATTGAATGTTAGGTTAGAATTTTTATTTAAAATGATTATGTAGTTTAATTGAATCAATATATCATATTATTGAATCTTATGAGGTAAGCATTGCTTATTTGCCTATATGGAATGCACGCCACTGCTCACAGTTCACCAACCGTTGTAGACTGTCCCCCCCAGCCAAGTATTATCCTTTCCCGCGGGGCTACAGCTATTCATCATAAACGTCACATTAGATCGGGAGAGGGGAAATTGCGAGTCTCATACATACCAGCTAGGGGTGTCATGTCAAAAACTGGATACACAGACTAAAGATAAATGAAATAGAATGGACATAACCAATGGCCTGGTCAAATGGGAAGCAACTCGACATCCTAGCGTCGAGTTTGGCGCTAGGTTTATTATTTGACAAAGCCTGACTGAAAACCAAGTGAGACATTACGTAGGTCGGTTATTCTAAGAAATACATTGGAATAGTGGACTGTACAATATCGTGTACACATTGGAATTAATCTCTGTATTTACCTTGTAAGTGGCTATGGGGCATCCCTAAAATCTATGTATTAACATTATCGGAATCTGAACGACGACCATACGTGATCTGGTTTGTTTGAGTATAACGTTGTTTCTGAATTCATCTGAAGTTTCCACAACTTGGTATGGTAACCTGTCGAAGTGTTAAGCTAAGATGGATGAGTAGTGACTGTGAAATTTAGTTCTACTAAGTACACATGTACTTACCCCCTTATTCATAATCGCTTTTTAACTAAATCAGTGTAATAGTGTCCTCCGTCTCACTCTTTCGATCACCAAATGTCACGTGTCAGATAAAGACTTCGGAATTTTAGCTAATCAATGTTTGATAACTTTATTATGAATAAGGGGGATAGTAGATAAGTGGTATGTGGATTGTTATGGCACTTTTGCTGCTATTGAGGTACTTGTCCAGTAAAAAAAGCAAATAATTACTTACATTTGCATTATGAAATAGAGTTAATGTGACCAAATACAGAGATACTTCTTTTGTTTGTAGTCAAAGATGGATTAACTAAACTGAATTTAATTCAATCGAGAAAAGAGTTCTTATAAGACCATTTCTTAACCTTATATGTATACCCTTTTGGAAACATCTTATACCTGTCTCTTTCAGTTTCTTGTACAAGTATACTCTCATAGAGTAAGAATATTAATAGCGATAACAAAATTACTTTGTGCGAAGCGTCAGCAGTTTGCATATAGATGCAAAAAACGATTTCAGTTCCTTGTCAGTTTGTTTCAAGGCAGGGTTGCACATACCCGTGCTCACGGCACATACTCTAGTACAGTCGCTCTATTAATATTCTATCTCTATGATACTGTCACTATCAATGGCGTACAAAATGACAAAGATAGCAATAGACATTGGCGGTTGGTTTATTATTTAAATATTAGTACCAATATTAGTGTAACATTGAGCTTATAAAACTAGAATATGTCAATGTTCAGATTGAGTCTTATGACTAGTTTAAGATCTAAATAATAATTGTATTAATGGGTGTAGCACGTAGGTCGAAAATCAAATACCCACTCCAGGGGCCCAAGTCTGCTATTTCAATTGTTCCAGGGAACTTTCAGTGGTGTAAAAAACGTGACATTTTACAGTTTTGGTAGTCTACTAACACAATAATGGCGCCATAATGGCGTCATAATGGCGACATTAGTAGACTACAATATCGTGTTGTTTCAGTGGTGTCAACACAACAGTTTTAGTAGTCTACTAACATAATATTGGCGCCATTAGTAGACTACTAAAACTGTAAAATGTCACAATTTTTACACCACTGAAAGTTCATTGGAACACAATTGTAATAGCAGACTTGGGCCCCTGATCATTTAAGGGAGGATTGTACAATGATCACTAAATGCATTTAGGACCGTAATGCTGAACTGTCCATTTGACACAAATGTGTTAAATGTACTGACGTTCACAATAAATTAAAAAACCTATTTTAGTGATCATAGTACAAATGAGCCCAACATTTATTAAGCACCAGACACAAATAATGCATAGATAATTAATTTATAAGGAAATAAATAGAAATTGTTAGATAGGCTTTTTCCTTCTCTAATCTTCACACTTTTAGAATTAAATTAAAGCGTGTGTAAATCTAGGCTTAGTTTAAAAAGGTGCAATATAGCTTCGTATGTAGATACCTATAGGATACAATAAAGAAATTACTAAATGCAAATAAATTTTTATTATTGAGAAAATTTACCATACAAGCATCAATATCTTTTTAGATCAATTTCAAATTAAGAACTAGAATTCCGAATTTGAAAAACCAGTTTTTATTATTAAAAAAAAATACGATAACAAAACCCAGAAAAACTTTTTTTTTTTTTTTTTTTTTTTTTTTCTGGCTTTGCGAAGTTTGCATTAGCCAATGACAAAGGTAGGGAAACCAAGGATATAAAAAAAATATTAAAGCGAGGAATTTGGAACGGGAAAAGGATTGGTTTCTATAGTACTAAATACATAAACATATTTACAATACATATTGGAACAATAATTATAGTTTGATATCATTAATATCGATAAATCTGGCTAATATGCTATATACATCTGTATCATTATAATGTAGTAAACAAATAATAGAAGTAGGAAATGGAATACGGATCGCCAGGAGTTGGGAAATAAAAGCAGACCTATTATACAATGTACAAGAAAAAAAAATGTGGTTCAAGTCCCCGTACTCTCCACAAGAGCACATAGGATCAGCAACAATTTTAAATTTGAATAAGTGTGCAGGGGTACAAACATGACCCAAACGGACTCTGCATAAAACAGAAGTGATTCTTTTGCTAAACTGAAGGTTGTTAAACCACGGCTTACGTGGAATAGACTTCTGTATTAGTCGATAATATTTCCCTTTGGTGACATCATCAACCCAGAGTCTACTCCACTCATCATACAAATAAAGTTTGGACAGAGAAACCAAGTCGTGACAATAATTACTATACGGACATACATCTCCGACATGAATAGCTTCGTTAGCTAACCGATCAGCTTTTTCATTACCAGAAATGCCCACATGACTTGGAATCCAAGCGAAAACGATTCCATAACCCCTTGATGAGCATAAATATAAAAGGTTTTTAATATCAAAGATAATAGGAGACTGTTTATGAGAGTTAAAGGGAAATCGTTGTAAAGATTGTAAGGAACTCAGCGAATCACAAAAAATTATTGCTTTTGATAGCTTCAGTAGGATTACATACTCAATGGCCTTTAAAAGACCATAACATTCACCGGTATATACACTAGATTCGGGAGGTAACTTAATTTTTTGTGCAATTTTATACTGTGAATGGTAAACCCCAACGCCAACACAACTATCATTAGAATGTTTAGACGCATCAGTATAGATTTGATGCCAACCAGTCCAGTCATTGTCAATAATACGCCTAAATTCGACATCTTGATTGGTATTGCTCTTTGATACTCCTATACTGAATTCGATTCGTGGTGGTACAATGAGAGAATTGAAATTATGACAATATAAGGGTAATTGATTACTTTGGTAAGTTGGAGCTTCTAATTTGTTATATTTACGCAGACTTTTAACAAGACAAGGAGCATCCTTATGCGTCCAATAATTTGATGAATCTACCTCTTCAGCTAGCTGTTTTAATTTAGAATGTAACGGATGACATTTCAATTGTAAACTACGGAAATAATAACGATCACTTAGGTACTGTCTTCTTAACGATAAAGGGGGTTCACAGCACTCCACTTGAAGACAATTTATTGGACTAGATTTCATAGCCCCCGTAATAATCCTCAGAGCCTTCGATTGAATGCCATCCAGTTTCTTGAAAGCACCCACATTTCCTGGATGCAACAAAAATGTTCCGTAATCCAGTACACTTCTTATCAGGGCATTATATAAAAGTCTCATGGAAGAAGGATGTGCGCCCCACCAAACACCAGAAAGGCATCGTAAAATGTTTAAATTACGTTCACACCTTTTCAAAATATATTCGCAATGAGGCATTCCAGTTAATTTTGAATCTAAAATTACTCCCATAAATTTTGCCTGGTCTTTGACTGGTAAAGATAAATCTCCATACTCAACATTAACTGCTGGCAATTTCCGTTTTCTCGTATATAGTACAACCGAACTTTTTGTTGGTGATAGGGCAAGACCATTGTAATCTAGCCAGACCTTTAACTCAATTAAAGCAGTGGTTAAAGATTCACAAATATCATCTGTTTTGGACCCAGGAACATAAAGAAGCAAGTCATCCGCATACTGAAGGACATTAGCATATCTAGTAAGAGAGCACTCTAAATCATATGTGTATATGTTATACAATATAGGGCTAAGCACGGAGCCCTGAGGCAATCCCTTCCAGATTGTTCGACATATGCATGTACTGTCACTTGAATCTATTGGATATTTAATAAATCTTTCATATAATGAATTTACAATAAAATTTACTAAAATAATTGGAATATTTAATAACATTAACTTTTGTTGGAGGATTGAAATATTAACATTATCATATGCCGCACTTATATCTAAAAAGGCTGCAACCAAAGAATCATTTCTAGATAGCGCTAAACGTACATCTGTGGTAAAAATGGCTAAGCTGTCAAAAGTACATTTACCTTTCCTAAAACCGAACTGAGTATTTGATAATAAATTATTATGCTCTATAAACCATTCCAATCGATTTTTGACTAAATGCTCTGCGATTTTAGCTAGTACCGAAGACAAAGCTATTGGCCGATACGATGACGGATCTGAACTCGTTTTATTTGGCTTCAATAACAATATCAAAGTTTGGGTTCTCCAAGATTTGGGAATTTTACCAGAGAAGATTACAGTGTTAATTAGAGAAAGGTAATAATTAAGACCATTATTATCAAGGTTGGACAAAAATGAATACGGTATACCATCTTCGCCCGGCGCCGAGTCCTTAACATGCGAAAGAATTCCTTTCAGCTCATACAGAGTGAAAGGAGAATTAAGGTCTATTTTATTGTTATTAATATTTGTTAAAGGTGCTGGTACTGAAGATGGAATCAAAACATAATTTTCAGGAACAGAAGGTGGAGCCAAATGATCCATGATCTGCTCAGCAAGAGTGGGAGTAATTTTATTTTGTTGTGTGTCATTGAAAGCAGACCTATACCGTCTAATATTTTGCCACACAATGGATGGTTTAACATTAGGGCAAAGTGATGCACAGAAACATTGCCAGCCTTCAAACTTTTTTCTTTTAAGTAGTTCCTTGGTATTATTTGCCATTTGTATATAATTAATAAAGTTATTGTCAGACATTTGAATACAATATTGTTTTTCTGCCTCTTTCCTTTGTTTAACTGCATTAGTACACTCTTCATCCCACCATGGTGGAGATGGTATCTTACTAGGTCGACAATTCTTTAAAGGGAAAGTTTCAGTAGCTGCCTCAATTAATATTTTAGCTAACATCTCAGAGCAAATGGATGCATTTTCATGAGATACTTGAGGCATTTCTAACACCATCTGCTCAACCCTCCTTCTAAACACACCCCAGTCACCCTTATTCAATTTATATTTCATACGTGGTGATTTTAACTGCCTTGGAGGTTTCTTAAAAGGAAAAGTGATTAATAATGGGAAATGATCACTACCATATCTGGATGTCAGAGGGCTCCAAGAAAGGCAGGATGCAAGATCAGGTGTACAAATGGATAAATCTGGGGCACTGGGATCTTCCCTAGGCCCACCAAGGCGTGTTGGCAAACCAGTATTTAAAATACATAGGTTATGTGAATCAAGAAGATCCAAGAGCTGTTCTCCGTGACAAGAAGAAGAAGAGTAACCCCAACTCTGGTGACGAGCATTGAAATCCCCCATACATACAAAAGGTTTTGGTAATAAATTAAACAGATTGTTAATTTCATTAAAAATTTCTATACTAGGTCGGGGATAATATACAGAAACATAACATATTATTTACATCAACAGCAACAATAGACAAATTGTTGCTGTGGGCGGGAACGGATAGAGGAGTAAATGGAAAACAGTTACTGATAAGCATTGCTGCTCCACCATAACCATCATGTCTGTCGTCCCTTAGGCAGGAAAATCCAGGGACTTTAAATACTGACTCGGGTTTTAACCATGTCTCCTGAAGAGAGATCACAAATGGTTTATATTTGTTAATTAAATGGATAATTTCAGTTTTTTTATTATTAATACTTTGGCAATTCCACTGAATTGCTGTGGCCATTATTATTGTTGGAAATTTGATACAGAGCGTCAATTACTGTTGCAACGTTGGACGGTGATATTAAACTTGACTGTGATAATAACTGAATTAAAATTTTGATTATGTCAGATATGTTTATGGGTTGTGATCTAGGTAATATAGGATCTTTAATAATAGCAGAATGGGCCGCGCGGTCATAAGCCTTGGAAAAACTAGGGGGTGTCCTAGGCTTAAAAAAAACAGTTTTTTTGTAAGATTGTGAAGAATTTGATTCAGGTATAGGTTGATGCTGAGGAGAATGAGTGTTGTAGGGGGATGAAGATGTAGTAGTAGTAGTTGTATGTAGTAGGGCATCAGAATATGAAATCTTTGATACTGGTGGATGTAGCTTAACAGCTTCCATATATGAGATGCAACTCTTGCTCATTGTCTCTTTAATACCTTTTTGTCTATTAAATTCTAAACACTTTCTATCTGTAGCTTGGTGAACACCTTTACATAAGCAGCAAAAATAATCATCTTCTTCTGTATTACAATTATCCCCTGAGTGCCCTTGACCACACTTGAAACATCTTGGTGTGGACCTGCATTGACTTTTAACATGGCCATAACGGCAACAGTTATAACACTGCACAGTTGGGTAAATATATAAGTCCACTGGCAAGGCTGTGTAAAACATGAATACACGCGTTGGGAGTACCTGACCGTCAAATGTTACAACAATGGTACCAGTATTTTCAAATTGTTTGTTACTATTTACCACAATCTTCTTTTTTATTCTTCTCACTTTTAAAATTGACCCACACCCAATTGGTACATTAATGTTTGCCATAACATCATCATCTGACCAATCTATGGGAACACCTCTTATAACTCCCATACGTGTTATATTGAAAGTTGGAATGAAAGCTTTATATTTTCCTAATGCAAGGTTTTGATTAGACAAGAAAAAATTTGCATCTTGGAAGTTTGAGAATGCCAAACTTATGCGATTTCGTCCTATTCGTTTGAGGCTACCATTCACAATACCCCTAATTTGATTGTTTCTCAGGAAACGCCCGAAGGTGACAGGATGCAGGGTTGTAGTATCGTTATTAGTGGAAATTTCTTTTTGAACATGAACCACATATGGTGCAACATCAGTGGCCTGATAAACGGTGCGACCAACTGGCACACGGGTTGATTCATTGTTAGCTTGGTTAATATTGTCATGACTACTGCTATGAATATGTGGTGCAGCTACTGACTGTGACTCGGAAAGGGGAGGACTTGAACCAGTTGACACATTATTAAGCTCATTATCCTTTACCAAACATTGACAATCAGTCGGCCTTTCCCTTTTACTTCCATGTCTCCTTTTTCTTTTATGACATGACCCACATAAAAGTATTGTGTCGGCCCGTTTACGTTTCAGTTTATTGGTCCGAAATTGAGGAGTCAGTGTCCATGGAGGACTCAAGTGCACCTATCAGCATGTCCATGGGCGTTTGTGAAGAAAATTTCCCTCCGCCGGGGTCGTCGGGCGGATCGCCCATCTTAATAATTTACATAAACTTACTTACCAATAATATGTACAGCAAATTAAACACTTATAAATAATAAAATATACAAATAACTAAAAAATTAACTACAAACTAACTAATACCGATCCTTTACACCTATTAAAATTTTAATTAGAAACTCCGAAAGAAAAACCGCGTCTGGATTTTACGAAGTTTCCCGCGCTTTTTCCCCAGAAAAACTTACTTTGTATTCGAAATTCAAAAATCAACGATTTTAAGTTTCTCATCGATTAAATATTGCATGTGTCACCCTACAGTGTAACTATAAGGCTGGGTATCCACTATTATTTGCGAACAAGTAGTGATTCTCGTGCTCCAAAAGAAAGAAAATAATCCTTATATCATTGGTGCAGGTTCCAAATTAAATTGTTTCAATTACTCAAAACTTTACATGAGCATTGATTGACATTCTAGAATACGTTTTCATGTATACTGTTGGCAAGACGAGACCATATGGCTCGCACTGTCAAAAAGTTATCAGATCTCATGTAGAGCCAAGCTTATAACTCTACACGCTCTAACTTCACAAACTCTACACACCGTAGTCAAAATTTGTGGCTTGGCCGTTTCGATACCGTCATGGGCGTAAAGTGAAAAATGTATTCATATTCTGTAATACAATAGTTCTTGTAGTAGAGAAACGGCCAAGCCAAGGCATACTTTGACTACGGTGTGTAGAGTTTGTGAAGTTAGGGCTTGTAGAGTTAGGGCGTGTAGAGTTATAAGCTATTTAATTTAAAGTAAATGATAAAATTGGTTCCATTTACTGCTGTGATAAGACTGTCGTCTGTTTGAGTAGGTACCTTAAGTATATTAGGTATATGTATTATTTTCCATTAACAGTACATTCGTTACATTTAAATAAGTAGTATTATTATTACTTTTCCTTATGATTGTTTATAATTATTTATCACCCTTCACACCGAAATTTTGTCCCCTTCTGCCTGTGACTATAAAATAAATACACTTTTACACAAATAAAATGTAATCTACATAATTCACAACTAGGGTTTTAGTTGTTTATTGCAAATTAATGTAAATTATCTTATTTGTCAACATTTGCCCATTTTAATGTAATATAATTCCGAAGTTAGTAAACTTGGTAACTCGTAGTTTTACATTTACGTTCGTGTAAAGATTTTATCAATTTTCTTTACTCTAATTTTGTCAATTATTATCATAAATTTATTTTACTATTATTAATTTACCATATTATAAAATATTTATAATATTATAATTATATTTTATAATATTTATTTATCTACGATATTTTTCCAATGATACAGCTAAATATTTTTAACACTTTAATTAAGTACCAATGTTATACCTACTTTATATTCATTTAAATATTTTCACACTAATTATTTATAATGTAGAATGACACATGGATAATAAAGTATATATGTATAACAATAACATAGCACTGTTTTATTTATACCTATACTAGGCAAGGCACGAATCAATCTCTAAAAACATCTATTTTGTAAATTTATCCCTCACTTTCTAACGTCCTATAAAAATTATTAAAAGAAACAAAAAACCCGACAGCGTAAAACCAATTGAATATAACTTGAATTTTATAAGGTATTGTAGTCGGGGACAAACCAATATCCTAACCCCCTTATTCATAATAAAGTTATCAAACGTGGATTAGCTAAAATTCCGAAGTCTTTATCTGACAGGTGACATTTGGTGATCGAAAGAGTGAGACGGAGCACACTATTACACTGATTTAAGTTAAAAAGCGATTATGAATACGGGGGTAAGTATATATATATTTTTTGTAATATTTCTTTATCCCCGACTGCATATTATAAAATTCATGGGGAATTGAGCGGACGGCTTATGGTATCTAGCCTAGATACTCTATCAATGGTTATGTAACATTAGGGTTACCTATCAATCCAATACTATTAATTTCTTAATAATTAAACGAGCAATATTTGTATTTATGTTATAATATCTCGAAAACGGCTTAAACGATTTCGATGTATATCGATTCGATCTATTATATTTTATTATAAATATTTTTGCAATAGGTAGGCCGCAAATAAAATCATATCGATAACAATTTCTTTTGAATAACTAAAATAACAAAAGCATTTCAAGTACGCTATTTGTAATTTTAATGTTTGACCGACTTCTTGCACAAACAAAGTAAATTGAAACTAAAACTAAAACGTGTTTGTTTACGTTTGGCCCCTAAGTCTAACAATTGCTCAATGGTATTTGCGTACTCTCGCATGGTTGCGTAATTAACCCAATTATCACAGTGAGTTAATTATTTGGCACACAAAGAGCATATTTCACTTGCTGATTAATGTTCTGAATGTCTAGGTAGCATTTTTGATATCAGGATACTAGTTAACTTATGTTTTCCTCGTGTCATCTCTAACTCTAATTTAGATTGGGAGATAATATACCTATAGCAGGCGCCTGAAACTACTGGTAGAATGTTTTATACTAATTATGTGTGGAGGACAAATAATTCTATTTCATATGCATTAATTGTCTGCTCAATAAGGATGATTCCTGGGTAAAAAAAAACGAATTAGTCAGTTAGATCGTCTAAAAATATTGGACACGTATTTTTATACTTTACAAAATAATTAAAAAATTACAAAGATAAAGCGCGTTAAATTTCACTTTAGAGTTTAGAGTAAAAACACTGTACAGTATTACCCAACTAATAAGGCGCGTCGTGAATCTTCGTTCGCACAGAAAAGAAAGTATGGTCCGAACATTAACGAAATAATGCTTACAATTTACAATCAACCCACTAGATCACTAGTATAAGGTTCATAATACAGTGCAGCTGTTAGTTCCGTCTCACTCGCAAGTCGCGCCCCTCCGCACGGCGCGCGCTAACATGGCGGCAGCTGCCGACCAATAGCATTTCCCGCGCTTTGAAAATGTATCTTCTGCGCAGGTACATTGGTAAGCCATATTAGTTGGGTACTGCTGTACCATAACGTCCCGTCACGCGGAACTTCAACACACGATATCGTCGTAGTATTTTTTGTTTGATTGACAAAAGAAAAAATACATATCTAATATTTTTTGATAATGTAACAGACGGACATTTTTTTTTACCCAGGAATGTTAGAACTTTTCAGTCATCTAGCTAGCCTTTTTAATTGGTACTTTCTAAAGGTTAGTTAATACACTAATGGATTATTTTATTAGAATGCCAACCCTATGCGGTGCGGTTATCTAACATTCATCATTATTTATGGTCTAGCTGAGGTGCAATTAACATACTGTAAAATGATTCCTATAAGCAACGTCATAAGGTTCAAACAAAATAAAGTTGTAAATAGAGCCGGGTTTGATCGCGGGTTATTTTTTCAATAGCTTTCATTTCAATAGCATCAACTTTCAATGATTGGTACTATCCATTTTCAGAATTTCCATTCATTTTCATAATTTCCAATGATGTTTTATATATTTGCAACATTATTTAAATTTTTTCTTCCATTAATCATCAATGTACCGTGTTTGGAAGTTTATTTTATTTTATTTTTATTTATTTATTTTATTATGGCACAAACAGTCATACAAAAAAAAATACACAATAATATCTTAAATATAATAAAAGACAACGAGTGCCGAAATGTAGCAAATAAAATGATAGGATGCCCAACAACTCTGCGAGAAGTGTGAAGTAGGAAAAAAAAGATTTGTTTCTCCACCTTCCCCCCACATCATAGGGAAGCATCCCACCATTATTAGTTTGAGCTTGTTAAGAAAAGCAATTAATATATGTGATTTAACATTAACAAAGTATTATTAAATACCACTATTATATACATATAATAAAGTACCTACTATATTAGGTGTGGAGAAAAGAAAGCTAAACACAAGAAATAAAAAAAAAGAAAAGAGTTGTAAGATTATTATAGGTCTACAAAAATTTCAGTAGGTCCTTTACAACATATAAAAAAAAAAAATATAGTACCTATTAGTCATCAACCAACATAAAAAAAAAATATAGTACCTATTAGTCATCAACCAACACAATCAATTATTGTTGACAAGTTTATTAAATAGTTGAGCCTTAAGCGAGTTCAAAGAGTTATTAAAGATATCAAATTCAGTAAATTCCTTGTTATAAGCGTTAAGACAACGAGATAGAAAGCAATTGCAAGTGTATTTTTTTTTAAAACGAGGTGTTATAAATATGTTAATTGCTCGTGAGGAGCGCATAGGAAGACGAGTTTTAGTAATAAACGGTATCTTAGATAGAAGCATCGATGAGTCAATCTTATTGCTGAGTATTTTGTGCAAAAAGAGAATGTCAAATTGTTTTCGTCGATTTTCCAAACTTAGTAATTTAAAGTGAGAGACGTGTCATAAGATTGTATTCTATTACAGCGGCAATTCAAGATTCTTATAAATTTCTTTTGCACACGTTCTATTCTATTAATATGGCACTGATAGTATGGGCTCCAAACAACGCAACCAAAATCTAAAATAGACCTAACAAAGGAGTAATATAAAATTTTAAGTGTTAAATTTTCTTTAAAAGGTTTAGTAATCCTATTAATAAAGCCTAATGCTCTGAATGCTCTTTGTACTATAGAATCTATGTGCAGGTTAAATGAGAGTTGATCATCCATTAAAACACCCAGATCGCGAATATTATTTACTCGCTTTATAACCGTATTGTTAAGACAATATTCATAAAGTAAGGACTCCTTTTTCCGAGTATATGATAGTATATGACATTTGCGAACAGTAATTGGTTAAAGAATGTATGTCAGACTGAAGGTTATGGCAATCATCGGTAGTTTTTACAATTCTGTAAATTTTTGTGTCATCAGCGTAAAGCAGATGATCGCTATGTGTGATAGCATCTCCAATGTCATTAATGTACAATGAGAAAAGCAATGGCCCGAGATGTGAACCTTGCGGTACGCCCGATGACACATTTAAAAATGTAGAATGATAGCCCTTTATGCAAACTGCCTGACTTCTGTTTCGGATGTATGATTCAACCCATCTGAGTAAACTGCCGTGGATACCGACTCTCCAAAGCTTCTCCAAAAGTAAATCATGACTTATTTTGTCAAAAGCCTTGGAAAAGTCGGTATACACGACGTCTACCTGGTAGTTATCTTCCATGGCACGTGTTAGAAAATCTGTAAACAATATCATATGCGTTTCTACACTCCTAGATTTCATGAATCCATGTTGGTTTTCAGAAACATAATTGCGAACAAGAAATGAAATTTGAGTTGTGACAATTTTCTCTAGAAGTTTTCCGAAAATGCACAATTTAGATATGGGTCTGGGTTTTGGGAAGTGAAAACTTCTTGGGTAAAAAAAGTTAAATTCGCGTCAGATGTCACGTGACCCTGATCGAAAATTCGTAAGACGGAGGGAGAGTAGTTGCACATTAGACTGTATTTATACTGGGGTTATGTTCAAATTCTTATAATATTCTCTAGCTAGCCGGAAGGTAGGTACCATTTTTGTTCACATTTTAAGTTAATAAAAAAAATCTTATTCAAAAGTATTATATGTACCTACATGTATCTTGAACTAGCTTTCCATTGTATAAAAACACTAGATATGTGAAAAATTTCTAGTTTCAGAAATGCACAACGTTAATATTCAAGATTTCACTTCTGCCGGCACTCCTAGAGTGCAAACCGTTTTTTTTTGTATATAGGCTTGAATTCTAACACGATTAGTGATGATGTGTTCGAAGGTGGTTGGTGAATCCTCAAATGCAGCTTACGGAACACACCGTGCTTGACGATTGATTTTTGACTTGAGTGTGGTAGCCAGCCAGGCAGTATCATTTCTTCACTGAAAGTTTAAGCCCCTTGTAGGATTCGAACTTACCAGAGCAAACATCGCCTTAAATAATATGTATGATGTATGACCCAGTCTTTACACAATACAAACTGAATAGTTGAATCAAATTAATCGATTGTGTACAAAATCATTTCCATGTTAGTGTGTAATAATTTAAAGGAGTGTGATGATGAACAAAAAGGTTTTCCAAAGTCCTTGAAAACGATAAAATCATGCACCATGGAGGTTAAAGTCGCGTTACCAACTTTCCGAATAATAAAAGAAAGATGGAGGAGTGGTTACGCACGTGCCGGTACAATTTAAATGGGCCAGTATTCGGATTGCCTCGTGAATACAAATTAGACGTATTAGCGAGGGAGAAACGACACTTATAAATAGTTACTGTCGGTTTGTTTCTCCACGATTTCCTGAGTTTTTAAATACAGAGGCAGGCCAACTGAGGTCATACAGGGGTCCTTGGGTACACAATTATGGGGAAAACATAACAATGTACTGTCGTTTGGTGACTATACTGGTATGTTAGGCTGGTGGCACATGCCCTTATGGAAAAGACGGAAATTAGTATAGATAGAAGGAATCTTACATTCCGCCACAACACATGGAATGCTAGTATGAGAGTTGGAGACCGTTCGTATATCAGTTCTTTTTGTTATAAATAAATTTAAATTTTTATTAAAGGGAAAAGGGTTAGGTTCGGTTACGTAATTAGGTACTATCTAGACCCAGTCTCGGTCTTTAACAGTTAAGCTTTTTTACAAGAGCTACTTATAGATAAAACGTTAGAGTTAGCGTATACCAAAAAGCAGATTAATAAAAAATTGATTTTACTTATCAAATTTTTTGTATAATACACTACAGCTGTTAGTTCGGTCTCACTCGGAAGTCACGCCCCTCCGCAGGGCGCGCGCTAACATGGCGGCAGCTGCCGACCAATAGCATTTCCCGCACTTTGAAAATGTATCTTCTGCGCAGGTACATCGGTAAGCCATATTAATTGGGTACTACTGTGCCATTGCGTCACGCGATACCTCAACATAACCATCTTCGTCATTTTTGTTTGATTGACAAAAGAAAAAATACGGGTCTAATATTTTTTGTTAATGTTAATTACTTCCTAGAATTGTTCAGGCCTCTAGCTAGCCTATTATAGGCAAACTACATTTTCTTCCTTGTATTGCATGAAAATCAACGGATACATTTACAAGATGAAATGTTAAATGTCGTTATGTGGAAAACTCACGAAAAGGTAATAATAATTTAGAGGCTTTAGATAGCTCAAATGATAGCCTATAAAGACATTTTATTATCTCATATTCATATCACATAAAACTGACAAACTCTGACGTTCCCATGATGGACTCTATTTGCCGTTATGTATGAATAGTTACGTACTAAATTATATTATCCTATACTATAAAACGAGCTATATTTGTAAATAATTAAGTATATAAGTAAATATGTATGTTTGAGATCACGAAAATGAGTTTTTGTGGGCTAAAAGTCGGTCTAGCTCTAGCTATAAGTCTCATCTCTGGGAAAACGTGTTTATCCGAGATTTCACGTTACACGCAGATAGTAAGATCGGTAATTTCAGTATAACAGGTGGAGATTTCCAGATGGCATATTTTCGAAACCTATGTTGGGTTAGTCATGCTGAACAACTTTTGCTATGGAACCAATAGTGAATTCACAAACTTATTGGCTTATTGGTGGCTTATTCACTTGATAACGTTTTAATTAAAACATAATTTCAATTAAGTATTTCTGGGGGTACGGCAGTACGTCCGCCAAGTTGCAGCAAGAGGCGTTTTTACGCACCTTTATTCACTTTTCACGTTTAGTTTAACGTAAATGTATAATAAAAGCTACTAAGTAAAACTTATAAGACAGTGAGCGTGTCGGTAGGGCGCGATCCCACTCGAACTCACTTCACTTCTTGAAGCAGTGTTGAGTACTCCCCAACAATGTGAAGTATCACTCCTCCACAGTAGGCATTTCTTTAACGTAGCGTTTTACACTATACATGGTATTTTTTGTGGCACTTTGAGATTTAACTCAAGATAATAGTTTGTGCTCCTTATGTTGAGTAACGGGAGACACCTTGATGATAATCTTCGTGGAGAAAGCTATTTTTTTTAAATTATCTATTGACAAATATTTTTTCTTGCAATAAATTGCTGTGCAGATATAAATTTACAGGAACAAAATAAAATGTGATTTGTAGGACTAAAAGAGTTGCATCATACGCGCGATCCCTTCTTTTAGTGCCTGTCCCCGATTCCCTTCTTTTAGTGCGATCCCTTGGTAATGCGGGTGAAACCGCGCGGGACAACTAGTATAAAATAAAATTACGAAGCCACGTTAGCCTGCGAGTATCCGAACTTTGACCGGATAAAATGTAATTAAATCAATAATTTTGGTACCTGACAAGATGGCATAGGATTTATTTTCTATTTACATAATCTATTTTAATTAACTTAGCTTTTATGTTACCTCATATTTTGTTACCATATGCGATACATTTGTCACTGAGGGATGACTCGAAAAACTTATTTTAATCAATAATTTAAATTAGATTTAGCGGAACTTTGTATAAATCGGTGTTTGTTGAAAATTAAAGCATTATTTTCCTCGTAACATAGAATTTAAATAATTTGATGATTTTATCGGCAGGCCCGCGCCGGAGTGCGGATATCGCTGTGCTCGTTGCGGTTTGTGGCCACGTAATAACGGCATTAACAAGCACAATATACTGTTTTGTGCCATATTAAATATTATTCATCTGTCAACACCGAATATAATTTTGTTCAATTGATCAGTGCGCCTGCGGCTACAATTGCTGTCATGTAGGATTATATATTGAATGATTATTTAATGCGAAACGGTTTGTATTCCATATGTACTGTTATTATCTTATTTAATACTTTAATCTAGGTGATGGTAGCTCTGTGTTAGTGATGTCGAATGCCATGATGAAGGTCTCGGGTTTGAATCTTGTGTAATTCTGAATCCTGAATAATTGTAATCCTCGAAACTTGTCACCAAGCAACTTACCGGTGTGTCCCGATACTTGAGTGCTAGTTCAATTCTAGGCATTGTGCTTTGGCCTCAAGAATGTACAATCCAATGAGCGAAACAATTTTGGCGTAACGAATCATGAATATCTATCCCAATCGTAAATCAATTGATACACACCAACATGAAAATGACTATAAATACATGAAATAAGTGTTTGTTAATAATTAAATTTTTAATACATGCTTTTGTCTGTACTTGCATTGTCATCCAATATACTAACTTATAACAAATAGCTCAATCAGACACTGGGAAGTGGGTCAAATTTAACTTGCAAGATTAGATTACAGACACCGGACGGGTGAAACTAAATAAAAGCTTGTAAAATACTGACACGAGAATTGTTTCTATAAGTTCAAGTCCAGGAAATAGTTTAATCGACTATTTAGAGATGGTAGATGAAAGTGGACGTCACATTTCCGATAACTACGCTAAGATTAATGCTTACACGATGGAATCGATTAACGCAAACTGCCTACTCGACTACATTCCAGTTCCGCTTGATTCGATATAGAAGCAATTTGTTCAGGCATATAAGAACTATAATCGATAACTAGCTTCATCTGATTAGTTTGACTCCTTATCTAATAAGAATATTATTTACTTAGTAATGATCAAAGAACGTATTTTAGTTCAAAAGAACAGAGTTCAAATTTGACGTTTTCTTCAAACCACAGATTAAAATAAATAGATGCCGCGAATGTATGTGCTTAGCGTGTCAAAATCTGTGCAAAAATGGGGCACAATGTCTTCTTTTGAAACTGTTTCGCGCGGACAGGGACTCGCATAAGGCTGCATGTCTACCAGAGATGTGTAGCGAGGGATATGTTTAGCTGACAAATAGGATAGCTTCATTTTCACGTTAAACATCTAATGCCAGCCTAACTAAATCAATCTTGTGACATTATGGTAGGTACAAAAGAGTGGCACGCTTGGTTTTCATACGGATGGAGAAACTTGCGGTATCTATTTAGATTTATGTCTGTGCTTCAAACGTTGATCTCCTTGTATACCTAGTGCAAATATCATGCGTAGTTTTAGTGGTGTCTTTTGACATTTTGGATCTTTTCGGCTACTTATTTTGCTGAAAGTACCTGTGATTTCCATAGTTTATAGCTTTTCCACATTTTAGGAAGTACCTTTTAAAATTGAATTGATAGCTCCACATCGTCCATTTTACTATCTCATTGGTTATCGTTTACATTGTATTCGTATTTCAATGCAGTATAAATCTTTGGATGATGATTGCGGGACTGAGCTTTACTGTTTTTATAAAAACGTCACGCAAAAATCCATCGTAATACGTGAGCACGCTCTATTTTCGTCTTCCTTAGTGCTCTTTCATTACCAGATTTTATTAGATTACAAATTGTTATGTTGTACACTGAAAATTCACTTTTATGTTGGTGTAATTAAGTTTTAAAATAAACTGATGGGCCACAGAACAAAGCCATAACCTATTTATAATTTAGAAAGAACCTAAAAAGATACCTTATTGTGAAAAACACTTGAAAAGTTGATATATGTATACTTACTATATTATTTCCTTGAGATCTTGGTGCATTTTCACATATCTGAAACAATGGAGGTTATTTAATATAAGTAAATAAGACTATAAAAAATTTAGGCCATACTAAGTGGAGCGATTATGTGATGTGTGGTACTGTCACAGAATATATAATAGTGTATAATAACATAATTTGTCATCAAAATTGATCGAGACCTCCGGAGTCCAGCGGGCGGGGAGCTTTTTCCGTCAACGCATCAGCTTGGCTATCCGAAGAGGAAACGCTGCCAGCCTTCTGGGAACCTTGCCGTTAATCGGATGCAGCGGCAGACTTGAGGAAATTTTCTATATATAGATTGTAATTTGTACATATTTGTTGTAAATAAAGATTTTATCATCTAAAAAAAAAAAAAAAAAAAAAAAAAAAAAAAATTTAAAAATAACTCGTACAATATTACGGAGATGCTAAGATGCTTTCGTGAACTTGGAGATGATTTACAACATTAAGGGAATTCTTTCGCGGAACAATTATTAAGAGTTCAATACTGAAACATAAACGAGCTACAAAAAGTCGTTCATAAACACCATACTGTTTTAGTAGCCGCGATTATCGCAGCAACAAAAAGTAGTTCGTGGGCGGGCTCCCAAAAAGCTGCGACTTTTTCTTTAACACTTATTACAAAGAAAAACAAAAACTGTCCTGTAAAAGAGAGCGCTACACCCAACGATTGCCGTCTACCATAAATATTCGTTTATTATTTTGTAAGACATCTTGCGTTCTTAACATTTTTGTGAAGGCAAATAAATTGCTGAAGGATCTTGTTATAAAAGCGAGTTCTCAGTTCCAAAAGTAATGTGAAACTTTTAGGAGTCTTTATGCAAAGGTTACACGTTTATTTATTTCTAGTGTTGATAGAGTGCACGTGGAAGAGGAAGACCGGAAAAGAGATGGATGGATTGTGTGAAAGATTATAGGGGTATGAAAGGAGTGTATGCTGGTATGACGGATAGAAGAGCAAAATGGAAGAAGCGTACATATTTTGCCGACCCCAAATAATTGGGAACAGGGCAGGTGGATGATGATGAGGTGACACTTTTTTACAACTGGATTAATGTTTTATGTCTAAATAGGTAATATGTTTGCATAAATATTCAGTCAAATATATATGTACAATTCTAAAGTGTATGAATCTATTTACGAATGGAAAAGTTGACAGTAATGCAATATACCGAACTAGCAGACCCCCGCGGTTTCACTCGCGTATGGTTTGATATTTTTGCGCGGAACACTAATTATTTTTCAAAAATAAAAGTAGCTAAGTTACTCCTTATAACATCAGCTATGAAGATAGACAACAATGTTTAAACTCAATCCGATTTTATTCATACAAAGTTGAACTCACATAAAAGTTTGGTGCAATGCAAAAAGTCAAATATAAAAGAATATTTAAATCGAAAGCACTAAGGAGTATTGATATGCAAATCACCCCTAAAAAAACTTTCTACCCCTTTTTAAACCCATTAGTTTCAATAAAATATGGAACACGTCTTCGACCAATTCTGTTAAAGAATGTTTATGCAAAATTTGAAGTAGATTGGACTAAGGAATCACGTTGTCCCATACAAACTTTGCCCCCGTTTTTCACCCCCATAGGGGTAGAATTTCGGATAATCCTTTTTTATCGGATACCTACGTCATACAAAGAACACACCCTCCAAATTTCAGGTCTCTACGATGAGCGGTTTAGGCTGTGCGTTGATTGTCAGTCAGTCATTCAGGACAAAGCATTTAATATGTATTACCGTCAGGTTAGATATTATATCTTCGTTTGTTTAGAAGTCATTGGATAGGTTGTTATCACTCAACATGATTAAATTCCTTACATGTTTTCCCAATGGGAGCATCTATCGGAACTTGATACAGACTATACACTCTATTTTACTCTACGATCATAATTACATTATTTTCAGGCGCAGGAATGACGTCGGCGTATCTGTATTTATTCTGGTAGCTTCAGAAAATAGAATATGACATTATTCCTAGTAAGTGTACCGTCGAGAAGTCTCTAAACGTTCGAGGAAATATAAACACTGAGTTTCCTTAAACTCCACGTTATGCAGAAATATGTTATTAGTCAAAATTAATGAGCGTGTGGTCTTGTTCGGAGGGCTGATCATTTTTTCACAAAATATTTCGTAAAGACATAAGTTTGTTTACTATGATCCGTATACAGAGTGTTTTTTTGGTCGGCGACAAGCAATGGTAGTACAAAAAATACATTTCCCAAAAATGGACTTAATTCCATTAAATACTGTAAATGCGTTGAGATAAAGTCAAAGTCACCTTACTCAATTTGAAATAAAATTACCGCAAAATATGGTCACTCGGCACGTGCACAGACTAGAGCTAGGCGCAAGCCGCCATCGCCCCACCCCTTTACTCCCTCGCACTCCCGTTGAGTATTACGTCTACACTTTAGCTTATTACATGATTAACCGAATAATATTTTTTTATTTTTATTATTAAAAAAAATATGTATTTTTTTATATCTTTTTAGCACCAGTATCATTTGTATTATCGACCCTGAGTCGCTCGTCGCTGACCAAAACAACAACCTGTATATTTAAAAGGTATCTCAAAAATATTTATTTTGAACGTGTATCTTTATCTATTTATTAAAAAAAATAACTTACCTACTTATTTTTGGTATATTTCTGCAGCCACTAGAGGTATTTGTCATTGGAATTTTTAAAGTCCCATAAAGACTAGCAATTTATTTTCCTCACAATGTACACAAAAGAGACATTTCGAGTTCTCAAACAGACTCTTTTCAATAAAGAAAGCCGAGTATAAAATCTATTGTGACGCCTCATTTACTTAAATTAAAGCGAGAAGCTTGATAAATGGCGGAAAAAGTACATTACAATTTATGGGGAAAATATATGTTTCAATGACCAATTTAATCACAGTTTTTTATCAGGTTCATTGATTTATCAACTAATTAATTAGGTATGTGATTTTTTATTATTTTATAGTTTTGAACCCTTATATCTACTTGTAGTTTTAATATTATTAGCTTACTTCCGTATTTGTTGATAGCGACTTGGTTAATGCACTACCGCGTCTTTTGAACTACCTATGAATAATTCATTGTAATGGTTAAGATAACATTTGAGTTACCTACAGAAATACAGCATTATTTAGTTCAATTTAATTGTAATTCTATGCTTTGAATATTAATTAATTAAACATTAAAGATTGGTATTGTTAATTTTATTGAATTTTTCCTTTTCCACCATAACTATCAAAAACTACGCAATATAAAAGAATAGAAATCTTTTGGAATGTACAAACGAAGCCATTTCGGCCACTTGACCGAAATGACTAGATGGGTGAGCAATATTTAAAACAGTTCCACATTCCAAATCAATAAGACTAGTTGTTGCTGTAATATACCACTGTGATAGACGGGCAGACAGACGGACAGACAACCCTTTCTCCATAGACTACTTTGAGATATATTTTAGTGAACCTACCTAGTCGAATGGTCATACATTACGGTCTGCTTTGGTATTCTGAAACGTTTTTGACAGCAACCGACGACGACTCCGTTGTGACGGTTAGTCCGGGAGGTAGCGTTGCAAACACAAAAGTCATAGTAAGCTGGCTGACTTTGAAATGTATAGTTGATCTTATATGACTAATAAGTGAACCGACCGTCTGCTCAAGTAAGTGCTCAAGTCTTCTACATCCGTCATCAGCCACTCCCAGTAAAAAAAAAGACATAGTACGCCGGCTCAAACTTGTTTCATAAGTATTTGACATAATACTGAGCTGAAAAAAATCGTCTGCTGCATGGTGGAGGGGGGAACACGCGTCAGCTGCTCGCATGAATTTGTAAAAAAAAATGTTTACCCCTGCCGTAACCTTCCAATCCTAAACCCACCGCGGGTGCATCGCTGATGCGTGGTTCACATATTAGTCATTCAAGATCTATTGAAAAAGATGGCCATCGATCGGCGTATTAAAACTACCTAAAATGCATCAGTACCTCCCGGACTATTGCATGTCGAAACAATTGAATACTTGAATAGGTCAAAAGAATTAAAATGGGCTGGAAGGTGTATTGTAAACATCAACTGCGCTCTGCGAGTGGATTTCATTTATTTTAATGATCTGAGTCGTAATCCCAAGCTAAGCAAACTTATGATATGGAAACTAGATAAAGGCTAATTTTATTTCATATTTTAGTAAAACTTTAATGTACTGAATATACCAATTTTAAAGGTTTAATATGAAGGCTATTCATTGGTTTAACTTTATCTTAATATTACGACTTAAACTTCACGAAAAGAAAGCTAGATATAGCGCCCATATTTTGAAAATATTGAAACAATGAACATTTTTTCACGAATAATGTTTAATAACATACTCGTATGTAAGTACATACTACTAAATTGACCAGGTATTTTTTTATAAGGAATAATAAAAATAAGCCAGATATCAAAGACTTCTATATAGAATTTGGAAGAATTTTAGCATTTCCAGTAAATAAAAATGCATTGACTTTGTAGTGCTGTGCACAATTTAATCAATGTTTATTTCAACAAGAATAGTTAAAGAATTACTCGCCAAAAGTCTCAACTGTTGAGCTTGACGACGTTTTTCCAAGATATCTTCATCATTGGCTGATTTAAGGATGCCCATAATATGACTTATCTGAGCTGCAGATATCTGAAATATGTATACCAACTCTGTAACCACTATAAAATTAGTATCATCATCATATTCTGTCACGAGATGTCCTCTGCTGAACTGGGCCTTTGTTTTTGACTGATTTCGACAAAGAACAGTCTTGGATTTATAATAAATAATTTGTAATAAAACATACTTACTTCAAATATCATAACATTACACAGAAACTATCATAAATGAAAGTGATCCACAAAGTGACAGGTTTTTTTTTATAATGGATACATAATACGACCTTAATAGGCGACCTTCCTAAAATTAAACATTAATTAATTGACCAATTGAAAAATGTAGCACCGCACTACGAATGTATAGAGAATAGACCGCGACGACGGACGTCGTCGTCGTCAGCTGTCAAAAAAGAACAGAATTGCACTACTGGTACTATTCCTGGCAACCCCTTACGAGCACCTTACGAGGCGACAGGGACCAACTGCGGTAGGTCTTGCCGCCAGACCATCCACTCTGGTACCTACTCATAGTGAGAGTCGCAACGTGATCAGCGTAGCTAGGTAACCAAAGGCCCTGGGGCAAAAAATAAACTAGGAGAAACTATTTAATTTATTTTTTATTTTATTTTATTGCTACGCAATTTTAGCGAATGCTTCTTCTTATATGTCTCTGTTCAATTTATAGTTTGTCAGAGTCCTAGGGGCCCCTGAGCTTAGGGGCCCCGGGGCACTGCCTCGTCTAGCCTCTAGGTAGCTACGCCACTGCCATAAGGGTTCCTTTTTGGTTTGGAAACCTTAAAAGATATTTTCAGCCGTGGCCAATAACATCATCTCAACATTCTCATGTCATTTGCAACTGTATGTTAGTATAGATGGATGAAAATCTTATTTTTTCTGGCTACGACAGTGGTGGCTACTTGTGAAAAGAAAAATAGAAAACAAAATCCCCCGTCGGCATGGATGGGATGCGTATCCTATAGCTGCGTGACGTATGAATGCTACATACATACATACATACAGGAATAGCTACATATGCTATATGAAAAAATAGAATAACAGGAACAGCTATTCAAGTGATTAACTGTAACAGGTAAATCTATCGAGTAGCGGGAAAAATATTTTATGTGTAACGTCTTTATATTATTGCAAATTAAACGTTTCCTCAATTTCTGAAGCGGCGGAGGAAATGATTCCGCGCCCGGTACGAAACTAAGGATATAACCAATTTGCAGCCTTGTGAAATAAGGAAAAAATATAAAATTTTACTACCCTAAAAATATTATTAATGCGAAATTTTGTGTGTGTTTATTACCACTCGGTTTTGTAATGGATTTTCATGAAACTTGCTGTAAAGGTTCTTTAGGTCCTAGAACAAACCATAGAGTAATTTTCTACTTTATTTTTAACTCCAGGGGACACCAACGTAACACCACATTAAGGATTCAATCATCCGTAAATTGTTAGCTAAGTTAAAGCGCATTTTGGGGTTGGAATAGGGCATATTTTTAACCGACTTAAAATAAGGAGGAGGTTCTCAATACAGTTTCTCAACTCCGTCATTTATTAACCGATTTGAATCGGTTAGATTTGAATTTTTTTTTTGTTTACAAGGGTACTTCTCGTTTGGTCCCATTGTCATAAGGTCAGGATTTGATTACTTCTTAGTGTGCTTTGAAGTCGGTTTAAGTGAAACAGTTTTTTAAAGAATTACTTCGGAATACTTTACTAGTTTACTCGTATGAAGTAATAGATTTAATCATGAATACATTGGACCGGTTAGATATTATTTTGTGCCTTCTGTAACTAAGAGGACTGACAAATCAAATGCATTTTATTTACCCCGGGAAAATCTTACAATTCGATACCTCCTACTTGTTTAAGGCGGCCCTCTGTGGCCGGCTCAACTTCAACGCAAGCATAGTCTAAAAGCTTGTTGTTTCATCCAACGTAATGTTTGACTGCGAAAAAAGAGACAGCATCAGAGCCGTCGATTATCAGTCGGTAAATTCCGCTGATCACTCGCGGCCGCTTCGCTAGGTCGTCATTCATGATTTCGCATATCATAAAACTTGTTCCAGGCGTGTACTATTGTGAAAAAATCTTGCAAGTTTGTGAAAAAAAAGTTAGTTATTTAGAATCTCCAATACATTTACAAGACTGGTATCTAAATGTTTTCTTTAGTTTTAAAATTTATAGGTACATTAGATATGGCCAAAGTGCAGGTAAAATTTGAGCAAAAACGCTGTTTTTTGAATTTGTTTTACACTTTTTTTTAATTTCGCCTAGACTCACGGCTAGATATAGTGCACAACATACTAATTTGTTCAAAACATCTAACGAAAAATGTTTAACAACGCCATAATAAGTACAGTGGTTTTGTATGAAAAGTATGGTGAATTGAGTGCTCTTAAATAAAAATAATGTTCTTTTAAAAACTGAACAGTGCTCACGGAATCCAATTTTTGCATTCATTGTTTGCATTTTCAACTTGTGATTTTCGAAAGCCCATTGTCCACGTGCGGTGCAGTGACATAGAAAATTGGCAATAAGCGTCTCATCCCGGGACTCGGAGCAAGTAATGCCCAAGTATGCCCCGTGATAAGACAGGGATGCCGCTAGACGCTATCGCATTTTATGTTGGTTGCCAGTATGCGGTCGTGTCCAAAGACAAGATTGATCTGACAGCGTATTTTTTAAATAAGGAAGCGATCTTTTTTAGTTTTCGGTTTGGAAACCAATTCTTTTTTAAGGACTTATGTATTACCAGTGTCGAGTAATATTATAAGTTCTAGTCACGATGTTATTTTACGTAATCAGTTCATGCCGTCAGTCCGTAAAAGTCAGGTTTTAGTAACATGGTGGCCATTGTACGCACTTTTTAAGACAACTTAAAAAGTTACTCGTAATTCATTTCACATCACTGATTCACATGGATTGATCTTTATTGGATAAAACACCACCGATAATATGCAATAAAACTAAAAATACACGAATTTATGAAAATAAAACGAAAACGCAACGTTACTTTGCAAGTTTCCGCAAAAAAGTCGAAGCGATCTTTATTCCTTTGCTTGCATCGCCAAGTGGTAAAAAATTACGATGACCTACACATTATTCTAGCATTACTTAGATGTTACATGTTACATGGTTTGTAGATACAGACAGAACTAACAATAATTACTTTAAAAAGGACGGTTGTTTTCGTACATTGTTGCATTTAATAGTACAATAGTTTATTTCTTTTGAATTCCAGTCATCAGTTAATACTACACAAGGCTATACAATATCATATGTACCTCAGTTACATAATTGATAAGTATCTATGTACTTCATTTGTCAATTTCGAGTCTTTTGTGACCGATATTCAAAGGAAATCAACTACAAAGGCTGTTTTGCCAGGATTGGTATCTGAGGCCACGTGTTTTTGCTGCATCCAAGCATAGGTCGGTTGTCTGTGGTAAGAAACAAGGCTTGTTTGTTTGTATGTTCCATGGAAATACTCAACGTTGGGAATATCCATACATGTGTTAGGTAGTTAAGTTAATTGATGATAGGTTAATGTTTCCTCCTTGGTTAATGTTAAAGTTTCTCGTTCCTAATTGTGAATTTAATGTTGGTCATATAATAAATAAATTATTGGCATAGTTTACTGAAATAACTCATGGTAATGTATTCATTTGTGATGTGTAATATACTTTTAAATTAATAAAATAAATAAATAATGTTATAACCTCATTCTACTCGCAACTTGATAATTTGTATGACGTCTTCAAAATTAAATATAGAAACATTAGTAACCACATCCTAATTATTAGTACCTAATATCGATAGGTCTAACTGCATCTCTATAATTTCGAACTTTGCTCAAGACTTCATTCTACGTTCGGAAATTAAACGAAAAATATCATAATGACATTTTCTAAGTTATCAAGCAACTTTCGTTCGGAGTTCGAAATAGGTTAGCTGAATATCGTAAACTTTTTGCCAATCTCTGCACCAAGTGAAATAGGTTGATAACTTTTATATATTTATGAGAGATAATAAGCACTTTATTTTAAGTGAATTAGCAGTTTTTTTAAGAAATGGACAAATAAGCTATACAGGTTGTTGTTTTGGTCAGCGACGAGCGACTTAGGGTCAATAATACAAAAGATACTGGTGCTAAAAAAAATATTAAAAAAATACAATTTTGAAAATCATGTAATAAGCTAAAGTGTAGACATAATACTCAACAGGAGTACGAGGGAGTAAAGGGATGGGGCGATGGCGGCTTGCGCCTAGCTCTAGTCTGTGCACGTGTCTAGTAACCATAGTTTGCAGTAATTTTATTTCAAATTGAATAAGGTATTTCTCAACATATTTACAGTATTTAATGGAATTAAGTCCATTTTTGGGGAACATATATATTTTGTACTACCGCTCCTGGGTCGCTTGTCGCCGACCAAAACAACACCCTGTATATGGAAATAACGGTGTACGTATAATAGTGTAAGATGTGTTCTGTAAACAGGTTAGTTTCAAACGATATATGTTTATTTATTTTGGTTACCTACTTTCTTCTTTTTTGTTTTCAGTTTGGTAACCAAATCCATTTACCTATTAGGACTTACTTTTTGCCAGTGTCAGGTAGATATCGATCTATGATATATAACTTTTAGTCGCACACGATATTTATCACTATCACATAGTTCGTACTGTTAGTCATCGTCCGTAAAAGTCAGGTTTTATTCAATGATATTTATAATCGGGTTTTAGTAAAGTGGTGGCCGTTGTACTGAAACTTTTCACGGACTTTTTGAGACAACTTTAAAAGTACGACGTAATTAATTTAATTTCTATTTACTGGTGCACATGAATAAATCTTTAATATTGGGTAAAATACCACCGATAATATGCAATAAAACACAAAATACCCGAAAAAAAAAAGGAATCGCCTCTTAAATCAGTGGTAGCGACGTCGAATGCCGTGATGAAGGTCTCGGATTAGGATCCTACAGTGAGCTTGAGCTTTCTGTGAAGGAAAACATCGTGAGGAAACCATAGCACGGTGATAAGACTTTGTAGTAGATATCCACCTGGCTGTCTACCACACTCAAGTTAAAAATCTGCCACCGAGCACCTATCGGTGTTCCGGTGCTTACCACCTTCGGCTACATCATTTCATACCTACCATGGTGAGAAACAAAGGTCTATTCAAAATAAAAAATAAAAATTGCACATTCCCGCCAAAAAGTCGTCTAGGTTACCTACCTACTTTACTAACCTAGTATGAGTATGGCCCACCAACGTGGCTTTCCGTGTAAAACGTAAATAAATTGGAGCGGTACCTAACGTTGGCGAATAAAGGTGAACGCACACTTATCCGAACTGAGCGCGTCGAACGTATCGAACGAAACGAATCTTAGAATTCTGTATATGAAATCTTATGAAAACTCGCACACTTGTTGCGTAGAATTGTCCGAATCTGCATAAGATTTCACATACAGAATTCTAAAATTCGTTTCGTTCGATGCGTTCGGCTCGGATAAGTGTGCGTTCACCTTTAATGGCTATGGAGTGGCGCCACTATGCCACTCGCGAGTTCTTCACTTTTCAGTCCATTCGCAAATCAAACGGCAGAACGGTCGAGTGCCATTGCCATGTTATTTTTTACCAGAGAATCTTTTTTATTAGGTACGTATATAAATTCGATTACGCGCACAGACATATAATATTATAAGATTACGCGACTCATCTGCGAGCTGAACGAGCTTGAGGTTAATTAAAAGGTTGCAATTTCCTCTATTTAAATATATAAAATTCAAAGTCCTGACTGACTGACTGACTGATTGACTGATATATCAACGCACAGCCTAAACCACTCGTCCTAGAGACATGAAATTTAGAGGGTATATTCTTTGTGAGGAGTAGGTATCCACTAAGAAAGGGTTTTTCGAAATTCCACCCCTAAGGGGGTAAAATAGGGGATGAAAGTTTATATGAAAGTCCGTCAGTTTCGTAGTTAGGATCTTCAAATTTTGTGTTTAGGCTGAAGATTAAAAATTAATGTATACGTGTCAGCGTTTTTAATAATTCCACTCTCGAAGCGGGATGAAGTTGTTTTGTTTTGTTTTATTGTTGTAGAAAAATATGTCATTTGTTTCCTGTAGGCCACGCGGGCGAGGCCGCGAGCAGAAGCTAGTTTAAATATATACCAATTAATAGACCGTTCTGTTTTAACATTTTCCTAACCAGATTTACTGAAAAATTTATTATAGGCACCCTAGCAGTTATCGGTATGATGGTGTCTACCTTACACGTACCATATCCATCTATGTGCATTAAAGACAAAGAGCAATCAAGGATTGACCCCCTGTCGTCATAAGTGACAAGTGCGGTGCTGCTCTCTCAGATCTGTCTGTTAATCAACTCTGATGGGTGCTTCGCAACGCCTCTTTTTTTTCTTTTGGATCTGAGTCGCTCCCCGCCCTGCACAGAACAGTAGTGCAATTCTGTTCTTTTTTGACAGCTGACGACGACGACGTCCGTCGTCGCGGTCTATTCTCTATACATTCGTAGTGCGGTGCTACATTTTTCAATTGGTCAATTAATTAATGTTTAATTTTAGGAAGCTCCTATTAAGGTCGTATTATGTATCCATTATAAAAAAAAACCTGTCACTTTGTGGATCACTTTCATTTATGATAGTTTCTGTGTAATGTTATGATATTTGAAGTAAGTATGTTTTATTACAAATTATTTATTATAAATCCAAGACTGTTCTTTGTCGAAATCAGTCAAAAACAAAGGCCCAGTTCAGCAGAGGACATCTCGTGACAGAATATGATGATGATACTAATTTTATAGTGGTTACAGAGTTGGTATACATATTTCAGATATCTGCAGCTCGGATAAGTCATATTATGGGCATCCTTAAATCAGCCAATGATGAAGATATCTTGGAAAAACGTCGTCAAGCTCAACAGTTGAGACTTTTGGCGAGTAATTCTTTAACTATTCTTGTTGAAATAAACATTGATTAAATTGTGCACAGCACTACAAAGTCAATGCATTTTTATTTACTGGAAATGCTAAAATTCTTCCAAATTCTATATAGAAGTCTTTGATATCTGGCTTATTTTTATTATTCCTTATAAAAAAATACCTGGTCAATTTAGTAGTATGTACTTACATACGAGTATGTTATTAAACATTATTCGTGAAAAAATGTTCATTGTTTCAATATTTTCAAAATATGGGCGCTATATCTAGCTTTCTTTTCGTGAAGTTTAAGTCGTAATATTAAGATAAAGTTAAACCAATGAATAGCCTTCATATTAAACCTTTAAAATTGGTATATTCAGTACATTAAAGTTTTACTAAAATATGAAATAAAATTAGCCTTTATCTAGTTTCCATATCATAAGTTTGCTTAGCTTGGGATTACGACTCAGATCATTAAAATAAATGAAATTCACTCGCAGAGCGCAGTTGATGTTTACAATACACCTTCCAGCCCATTTTAATTCTTTTGACCTATTCAAGTATTCAATTGTTTCGACATGCAATAGTCCGGGAGGTACTGATGCATTTTAGGTAGTATTAATATGCCGATCGATGGCCATCTTTTTCAATAGATCTTGAATGACTAATATGTGAACCACGCATCAGCGATGCACCCGCGGTGGGTTTAGGATTGGAAGGTTACGGCAGGGGTAAACTTTTTTTTTTACAAATTCATGCGAGCAGCTGACGCGTGTTCCCCCCTCCACCATGCAGCAGACGATTTTTTTCAGCTCAGTATTATGTCAAATACTTATGAAACAAGTTTGAGCCGGCGTACTATGTCTTTTTTTTTACTGGGAGTGGCTGATGACGGATGTAGAAGACTTGAGCACTTACTTGAGCAGACGGTCGGTTCACTTATTAGTCATATAAGATCAACTATACATTTCAACGTCAGCCGGCTTACTATGACTTTTGTGTTTGCAACGCTACCTCCCGGACTAACCGTCACAACGGAGTCGTCGTCGGTTGCTGTCAAAAACGTTTCAGAATACCAAAGCTGCGCTCCAAAGTTTGACCGAAATATGATGAACGGTACAGCAGATAATGTTAAAAACCAAACTACTAACTATACAATACCTACTACTAAGTACCTGCCATAAATTATCAAAACAAGTCTGACTCACATACCAAGCTAAGCGAGCCCTCCAATCATCGCATCGGTGGCCGCATCGCACCAGACGGAAGCGTCGGGAGACGGTTGAAAACTTTTAATGATTAATTAGCTAGATTAGCAGTTCTACTTAACTTATTAACGCAAAGGTCAGCGAGATCTCATTTCCTGTTTTTAACACTGATAGACAACTTTACAGCCGGGTTTTTAGGGAAGCTGACCATATAATTTCGAATATGGCTTGCCTTCGTTCCGCTCAACGAGGGGAAGTGATGGTGTGGGCTGAGGTTAAAAGGGAACTTACTAACAAGAACACCGTTCATTAGTCTATTTCTACTCTACCCCTAGATAGGTAATAGAGTTTAGTCTATTTCTGATGGAATTAAATATTTTTAATCATTCAAGGCACTTATGAATTGTCAGACTTTAACGCTCGGCTCGTGAGGTGCATTTCCTGAAAAGAGCCGGTATTGGCAATACACTCTTTTCAAAATAAAACTTATGATTTATTACATAGGATAGGTATGTCCTGCAAGAAAGAGCGCTACATCAATTTATTGTTGTCATTTAAATATTCTTTAATGACATCCATATGTGTATTCTATCACATTCTATCACAATAAGTATATTCATTCTATCCCTATCAAGAATTCTAGATAGATAGATAAATAAACCAGACAATAATGATGGACTGGTACTTCAAGGTAGAAGGGCTACTATGATATATGACATGCCAAGACAGACATATATAATTTATCTTTGTGACCACTCCGTCAAATAAGGTTTTATTTAGGCTACAGATAGTAGTTGCTGTTATATTATTTACAAAAACAGCGGATACGGTACGGGCGTAGGTTCTCGTCGCTGTAGTAAATTTCTTCTACTACTAGATCTTGATGATATATCACTATTTTCAAAGACTTCTGTATTTGAACATGGACTTTGTGAAACAGTAGTTAGGTTTCTATAGTCAAAAATAGGATTAAAATAAAACTTCTGAAGAACACAGGACACATTTGTCCCTTTCTTGTAAATCCTTACTAATATTATATCTGCGAATGTGAGTTTGTTTATTTCACGCTTTCACACCCCAACTACTCAACCGATCACGATGAAATGTATGCAGACAGCCTACGGTATGGAGAAGGACATCGGCTACTTTTTGTCCCGGGTAGTTTCAGCTAGTTTCTTAAAAATGAGGAATTGACTTAGGTAGTATCAATTGTCTGGATGATTTTGTACGCACGGCTACAGATCAAGCTATACATTTACAATATAAGCTGACCTCTTATTGTACGGAAATCCTATACAATGCGAGATCAGCTTATACTGGAAATGTATAGCTTGATGTGTTGCCGTGTGTACTAGAGCTGACTGAGAAGAATTTATTTATATTTATTTTATTTATTTATATGGGCGGTGATTAAATATTTCACTAAAGCATTTATTGCTTGGGCTGTTAATCTTGGATAAGTAATATATGTAACAGAACAACAGACGGCTTCGTATATTTTATTATATTTGATAAGTAATATTTGAGTGAGCCACCGGATATTACGATAGTAATAAAACAGAAACTAATTTAGACGCGTGAAGTAGATCACACGTCTACGATATTTTTTTTGAGTAGGATGGTATGTAAAATAATTGGCTCTTTCCGAAATCTTATAAACTAGAGAATATTATTAATCTGTGTAGGTATACAGTAGGATATGGAACGCATTTTTTTATAAATAAACGCATTGCTAAATATTGTTATACGTGCCGATTCTAATATATGAAAGATCATATAAATTTTCATCTGCCCCAATTGGAGAATTTTAAATCTCGAGCTATTACGATACAACTAACGATGTTGAAATTGCAATACTTTCCGTGGCGCCCAACGTGGGGCTTTCTTCGAAAATTAAAATTGTATTCTAGTACTAATAGTAACGATAATTCGTTATTTACTTTCATTTATGGCTTTCAGCTGATAGACCGGCGTGCCGCCGCGTATCAAAAACCAAGTTTCCGAACGACCACGACAAACTCAGGGTAAAGCAACCATTACTACGACTTAGTTATTCTTAAAATTTTATATAATAAGGAGCTTTAATGAGAAAAAATATTAAAAAAATACAAAGTTAGAGCTAGGGTTAAAATTAATTGGCTAATAAAGAATTAGTGAGACGCTTTCTCGCTGCAAATTATGCACTACAATGAATTTCACTTCTCTATGACTTTATGCAGCTTAGTGCAGAATTATCATCAAAGTTTTTTTTATTTTAGACTAATTTAGCATGCATTATTAAAACTTCACTTCATATTTATCCGACTAAGTAAATATTACATTGGCAGTAACAGAAGTTTATTTAACAAACCGGTAAATGCTGTTAATGCAGGAATAAAGATGCCTTTAAAATAAACGACATAAAATACATAATTAAAATAAACATGATCGCATTTACCTGGACAAAGGACGAAGCAGATATTTGAATAATCATGACGTGGTTAATGGACGTCATATTTAATACAAGCTTGAACCGAGCTAAAGGAATATGGATATTAGTGTTAAAACCGTGTCCAGAATACTTTGAATATTGTTAACTGAGTAGATGTGTTAGTGTTGCTAAAGCAGCTTGACCCTCGAGGCTTTGTGCTTACCACCTTCGGCCCCATCACTGATGTACCATGGTGAGTTTGTCGGTAAACACAAGTAGGCACATAGTCAAAAAAAACCTACGTTATCCTCACGTGCTGGGGCGGGTGGGTGCATGCTTAGATAAAAAGAAATATGGACGTTGTCTTTTGAGGTTATTTGATACAGTAGTACCCAACTAATATGGCTGACCGATGTATGTACCTGCGCAGAAGATACATTTTCTAAGCGCGGGAATCGCTATTGGTCGGCAGCTGCCGCCAAGTTAGCGCGCGCCGTGCGGAGGGGCGTGACTTGCGAGTGAGACGGAACTAACAGCTGCAGTGTATTATGAACCTTATAGTAGTGATCTAAGGTTGATTGTAAGTTTTAAGCATTCTTTCGTTAATCTTCGGGGCCATACTTTCTTTTCTGTGCGAACGAAGATTCACGACGCGCCATATCAGTTGGGTACTACTGTAGTACCTAGATGTGTTATTATGCGTCTGTATAATGCACGTCATCAATTAATATTCAATGCATTCTCAAACAATTGTTACTTTCTAATTGGCACAAAACCGCAGGGGCTGTCGAAACTGCGCTCAAAACTTATTTTATAATAAGCGGTCAAACGAAGTCTCGATGGCTATAGTTCAGTTTAGGAACACTAGATGGCAATGCCCGCAATTCTCATTAGTGCGCGACTACACGGGCATGCTGTTAAAAGTTAAATTAGACATCGCAATTAGGTTTCTACGTTAAAAAAGGGCATATATGTACTAAAACCGGATTTTAGTCAATTCTCCGGAATTCTCTCCAATTCTTCTACATGACCTGCCATAAATTTTTATAGCGATTCAAGTTTCCCTGAACTGTTTTGATGTTTTGTGCAGATACACAGAGACAGGTGGAAATGCAACAACAATTTGTGTTATGGATTTACATGGGAAAAATAAAGACTAGTATGTGTTACATACTTACCCCCTTAATCATAATCGCTTTTAAACTAAATCAGTGTAATAGTGTGCCCTGTCTCACTCTTTTGATCACCAAACGTCTCACTCTTTTGGACATAGCGTGCCGATACTGTATTGGATTGTTTTCAACTATATTCTATCAAAATATTATCATTAAACGGCTCCAAAATCCGTTTAGAGAACAGGATATCTATATCTAAAAATATAACCCTCTTATTCATAATAAAGTTATCAAACGTTGATTAGCTAAAATTCCGAAGTCATTATCTGACAAGTGACATTTGGTGATCGAAAGAGAGACGGGGCACACTATTACACTGATTTAGTTAAAAAGCGATTATGAATAAGAGGGTTCGAGTTTAGAGCATTGAATTATTACACCTTATGGTGCGAATCCGTGCTCGACTTGTGCTCGGTTGGCGTAGCGTGGACGCACCATATTTTTAACTCTGATTCTGACCATAGATGACTGGCTGACTGACGTTTTTGGACACAAAAACTCAGTTTCAGGCCGAGTTGAATCTCAATAACTCTGTCATAGGGTACACATGTGATAATGTAGGTACGTCGAGGCAAATCTATTCAGGGGCTCTACCGTGTAACTTTGGTGGTAATCGTAACAAACACCATTAATAAATTTCATCCAATCAGGGCCCACGAATGATCATCGTCGCGTCATAACGCGTACGCGTCATTGGATGAAATAATTAATGGTGTTCGTTACGATTACCACCAAAGATACGCAAAAGCCCAGCTGTATTCAGAGTAAATCCAAGCAATTTATCGACTGATATCACTAGAATTAAAACTTTATCTTCTGTATTAGGATAAAAAATAACTAAATTGCGATGCTGGAAACCTATGTAGGACATAATATGCAATGTATTTTATTTCAAAATGCACTTCACTCACATGGACTAGAGTTGTCAGACTCTACGCTCAATTCGGTTGCTTATGTTGATAAGAGTCGGAAATTGAATCAAGAGATTGTTCTTTTCAAAACAAACTTATAGTTTATTTACGTTACACCCATGCAAACGTATATTTACCTTACCTACACCTACCTTAGCTGTAACATCTAGCTTTGTCTTGCTCGCTTACAATTTGAAGAACACATAGTCGTCGATAAAACCGCAGGCAATTGTTGTATTATGTTAAATATCAATGATATCAACCATGGTCCATGACAGTACGTAATGAAATGAGGCTCCTCTCGATCTCGATCACAGATAATTGATAACAATCCTAAAAGTAATTAAAGTCTTGCTTGACGTAGTATCATCCCCACGGGCATTATCTCTATTTTAACAAATATATATAGGCACTACTAGCGTAGCCGTGATTGATTGTATTACGGCTTTCATAAGTAAGCCTTTTTTATTGCATGCGATATTGTTAAGGCGGTGATAACGCTACGGCAAGCTCCTGCACTACAAAAAATGCACTACCATTGGGCAGTGACGTTTATTTTATTCCACAGCGAATGTCGTGGCTTCGAATCCGATAAGCTTGATATTTGATAAAGGTTAACATCGTGAGAAGGGTGTAGAGTTTCTCGTAGTTCCCGCCTGCCTTGCTTGCTACCACTCTCAAGTTGAAAATCTGTCGCTACCTAGCGGTGTTTTCAGGCAGCTGGAGGAGAACTAAATCCCATCTAGTTTTGTTACACTTGTACGTAGTATTTATATACTCTGAGTTACTACGTTTATAGTTAGCGCCATCTAGTATGAAACATATAAAATGGAAGGGATGAAAGCTTTCTCGTACAAGCAAATAGGGGTTGAATTTTCATTTTCTCTTTCATTGAAAACATTGTAACAACAAATCATAGATGGCGCCACAGGATGGCGATGAAGTTTGATAATATTTTAGTCAGTTACTTATCGTGATATCATATTATTATTATATTCTTTGGTATACGTAAGTACTAAGTACTTATGTCCTATTCTGACACAACGAATGATTTCTGATTACACAAAATTATGATTTGTACAATATTTACGTATTGCCAGTGCTGCCATTCTACTGTTTAATATTTCAAAACGATGTTCGGACTTTAATTTTTTGGCTTTAGTCTCTAGGGAAACCCTGGCATTATTAAGGACAGGACAGGCGACATACTTTAAGCATGTTAGAATAATAAATTATAGCTATCCGTAAAAATGCATGAATCATCGTAAGGTTTCTTGATTCATTTTCCTCACAGATCCGTGTAATCTTGACGTCAGATAATGATTGTAGTCAATTAGCATCTGCTGTGCTCTCAATTGCTGATAATATCAGCATGATAATTACATTCAGTGCCGTGCGTACTGTGCGGTAGAACATCATCGCAGATACATAAGTATCAAATGACCCACATCATGTGTGCAGTGTGCGCTACCGGTTCTGATAAGTAGATACTTACGGACGAATTACACTGATAAAATTAATCTATTATGTAATTTATTTTTATGCCCAAGAGCCATTCTTTTAATATTTGGGTAAGTTAGATATACCTACTAATTTAGAGTAGGTTTTAGGTTTACTTCAGATTTATCTAATGTAGTTTATGTAAAGGTAAGGTTAGTAGGCGACTTTAACGCATAACATCAGACGGGTCGTATGCTACCGTTAGTAGAGCTCGGTGTATAAAAGAAAAAAGGTAAAAAAACTATCAAAAATAGGTATTCGACCGGATATCGGGGATCGAACCCACGACCTATGAAACGCAATTGTAACGCTTTGGCTTATAAATGTACCTATATGCTGCAGTGAAATTATCAAACTTACCTCTCCGTGAAACGTGAAATCTCGACAAAATGCGTTTTTCAAAAGTTAGCAGTGCCGGCTTTTTTTTTCAGGAACTAGGTAGGTAGGTATTCATTCTACGTAAAAATGGTCTTGCCAACTTCAGGGATCTGCTATTGCAATCTGTGTTCCCAATTAAAATTAAAATATGCAATTCATAATCAATTAAATACTATATTTGTTTACGGTATCTGCGGGTCTACCGCGTAACAAAATGTTAATGAACTTCCATTTTCTGCAATTCTATGAGATTTATGGAAAACGTAATATCAAACGAATCAAGGAAGCTATCCACTGACATATCCGCCAACCCGTTTGAGATCAACATGTTATAGAACTCCAGCAGATTTAAGCCAATGAAATTCATAACCATTTACTTCCCGGTTGGCCCGCCTGGTAAGAAAAACGTACAGCCACGTTCAGTACCTAGTACCCAACTGATAAGGCGCGTCGTGAATGTTCGTTCGCACAGAAAAGAAAGTATGACCCGAAGATTAACGAAAGAATGCTTAAAACTTACAATCACTACTATAAGGTTCATAATACACTGCAGCTGTTAGTTCCGTCTCACTCGCAAGTCACGCCCCTCCGCACGGCGCGCGCTAACATGGCGGCAGCTGCCGACCAATAGCGGTTTCCACGCTTTGAAAATGTATCTTCTGCGCAGGTACATCGGTAAGCCATATCAGTTGGGTACTACTGTAACAGGCCGTTTGTGGAATTGGGATGTGAAAGATGTGATTCAGGGTCCCAGCAACAAGGAAGGACAGAGGTGTTCTAGTTGGTGGGAGACTGACCTAAGTTCAGGTATGAGGAATTCCCACAGAAATCAGAATAAATAGGTAAGTAATTCCTCGTACAAAAAATGCAATTGGCACCGTTGATTTCTTCATGATAAAGAAATCTAATAATAATATATATAAAATGCTTTTGTGGGTACGTAAATACGCAGTTTTCTCAATCACCACCAACCCCAATCAACTTCCCGTTGGGGTGGTAAATACCCCTTGGTCTCCAGGTGGTAGTAAGGGAGTTTGGTCGCGGTGGGTGGAAGGGGGTGGTTGTGGGTGGCGAAAATGTTAAAACACATATTGCTGTCCTTTTCTAACGCATGAGGACTTCTGAAAAGATCTCAAAATTTCTGGAATGGAAAGTTCCAAAATGTGTAAAACGGTTATAATCGATCTGGAATGTTCTAGAAAGTTCAACAAATATCTGGAATGATCTAGAAAATTCTAGAGTGAATGCAAACTATTATAATCGATATAGCATGTTTTGAGAAAGTTCTACAAATTTCTGGCTTCATCTAGAAAGTTCCAAAATGTCCAAAACTGTTATTATCAAGTTAGAATGTTCGAGAACGTTCTAGAAATTTCCAGAATGATCTGGAAAGTTCCAAAATGAGTGCAATTTATTATGATCTATTTAGAATGATCGAGAATGTTCTAGAAATTTTCCGAATGATCTGGAAAGTTTCAAAATGAGTGAAGTGTGAATGAGTGTTTCAATTGATTATGATCGATTTAGAATGTTCGAGAAATTTCTTGAATGATCTAGAAAGTTCCAAAATGAGTAAAACGGTTATAATTGATCTGGCTTCATCTAGAAAGTTCCAAAATGTCCAAAACTGTTATTATCGAGTTAGAATGTTCAAGAACGTTCTAGAAAATTTCCGAATGATCTGGAAAATTACAAAATTAGTGCAATTGATTATGATCGATTTAGAATGTTCGAGAAATTTCTTGAATGATCTAGAAAGTTCCAAAATGAGTAAAACGGTTATAATTTATCTGGAGTGTTCTAGAAAGTTCAACAAATATCTGGAATGATCTAGAAAATTCTAGAATGAATGCAAACTATTATAATCGATATAGAATGTTTGAGAAAGTTCTACAAATTTCTGGATTCATCTAGAAAGTTCCAAAATGTCCCAAAACTGTTATTATCGAGTTAGAATGTTCGAGAACGTTCTAGAAATTTTCAGAATTATCTGGGAAATTCAATTTAGTGGAGTGGGAGTGCAATTTATTATGATCGAGAATTTTTGCATTGGTCTGGAAAGTTCCAAAATGTGTACGAGTGTTATTATTGATCTATAAAAACCAAATATCAATGGTTTGCTGCCAACAATCTAATGCTAAATTCTAAAAAAACTAAATGTATAAGATTTTCATTACCAAACGTACCAAAAGTTGATACCAATGTTATTGTGGACGGTACTAAACTTAATGTAGTAGATAAGACTGTTTTTCTTGGTCTGACCATAGACTGTAGATTGCAGTGGGGTGCTCACCTGGAAGCCTTAGGTGGTAAACTGAGCTCCGCTGCTTTTGCAGTCAGCAAAATAAGGCAACTGACGGACATTAATACAGCCAGATTAATTTATTTTGCATATTTTCATAGCCTTATGTCTTACGGTATTTTGCTGTGGGGTTCTGCCGCAGACTTGGAATCAATTTTTGTATTGCAAAAAAGAGCAATTCGCGCCATCTACTGTTTGGGGTCTCGCGAATCTCTGCGAAAGGTATTTCCGGAAATTAATATATTAACTTTGCCCTCTCAGTACATTTTTGAAAATATTATGTATGTTCGTAAAAACATTAATTTGTTTCCAGTCAATAGTGATTATCACGATAGAAACACTAGAAACAAAGACAAAATAACTGTGCCTAGATTTAGATTAGCTAAAGTAAATAAGTCCTTTCTTGGGAATTGTATCCAATTTTACAATAAAATTCCTCATAGCGTGACCAGTATGTCCTTTTTTAAATTTAAGGAACATATCAAAAAGCGGTTGTTGAGTAGGGCCTATTATAAAGTGTCTCATTATATTGACGACAAGGATGTATGGAAGTAGCTTCTCTCTGCACCTGCTTCACTTAGCAGCTAGTTCAAGGTCCATTTTAATTCTAAGTATGCTATTATTATTATAAGTTATTTTTTTTTTATTTTTTGTTTAATTTACAGATTATTACTTATAGTAATTAATTCAATTTAATGTTTTTCATTTATTTCTAAATTCTTCAATAGATTATGTCTGTCTCCTTAATTGTTATATTTTCTATACATATACCTAAATGATATTTAGTATAAACTTGTCAATAGTCACAGTGATAACAAATTGCGTGTTTAGTAGTTTCCCTTTAGTTTATTTTTTTATTTCTAAGCCAGACTTAAGTAAGTCATGCTCACTTTAAGGCCTTTGCTTGCGGCGGCGTCGTGTGACGGGTCGCTCACTTCCCTCCAATATGGCGAGGAGGGCGATGGCTGCCACACGCGTCATACTTGTGAACAGGTGCTGCTTGTGGGGGTTGGTCTGCTTAAGTTTGCCATTTATTTATTTACTTATTAAATATAGATTCAGTCTACTTTGTAGTTTTGCGGCCGCGCCGGGGCACGCAATTGTTGTCAGTGCGATTAGAATGTAAATATTATGTAATGAATCTAAGCTTGTTTTGAAAAGAGTAATTGCTGAGTTTATTGCCGGCTCTTCTCAGCAAATGCAACCTTCCGAACCGGTATTAGAGTATTAGAGTCAGACTTTTCATAAGTGCCTGCGAAGGTCTATTTGAATAAATGATTTTGAATTTTGAATTTTGAAATCGAAGTGATGTACATCTAAATATTCTAGAGTGATCTGGTACTGGAAATTTCGGAGAATAAATCGAAATTCAGTGACTTTTCGTCAGTTCAATTGTGGTTGTAGTCGAGTAAAGAAAAGAACAAACTATTTGAATGTTCTGGAAAGTCTCTCAATATCGAAAATAGAAATCTATAATATGTTAAAAAATGTATCCTTATATATTTTTAATACCATTAAACATGCGATGTATTTTAACCCGAGCAACGCCGGGTTTCGCTGCTAGTACATTATAAGGCATAAAAATCACTATCAGGGCAATGAATTCTAACACACTAGATATCAAATAATTGAAACGTTGATTCTTATCGTATTTTCAATTGAAATAACTGTTCAACTTTTAACATCTGAATTGATTTCCACGCAATACCGGTTGGTATTGCGTTAGGTTAGGTTACCTTCTTGGGAGAATTTGTATGCAATACAAACAGATTAATAGGAAGGTTAAAATATTTACGCCTCTTGGTATTTTACTAATTACCACCGTTAGTATAATTACTTTAGGAATAATCAACATTTTCCATTGTTGAAAAATAGGTCCTTACAACATTAAGTAGGTAACAATAAAGACTCTGTATTGATAAAATTAAGATTGAAGCGCTCGTGGTGTAGCATGATTAGGCGTTCTTAATCGATCGGCAAAGTTCAGCTACCACCGTCGTGGTCGGTACCTGGATGGGTGACCGCCTAGTGGTATTTCAAATCGAGCGTTTCCGTGCTTCGGAAGGCACGTAAAGCCGTTGGTCCCGGTTATCACTTAATTGTGATAGTCGTTAAGCCAGTTGAATGCCTCCTAGGCGGCTTGAAAAATTCCAACAGTAGGTTGACCATTAGCCTACCTCCACCGATCCGCAGTGGGCACGCGTGGTGGAGTATTGCCCATTCCCTTTCACCCTCATTTGTGAAAGGAGGCCTGTGCTCAGCAGTGGGACATTATAGGCTGAGGATGATTGATAGATGATTGATAAAATTGATTCAATAAAATTCCAATCTATCGATAACTAACGTAAACAATTTCCTCGTTCTTTAAATTGTCTGTCACAAGTATCAAGAGCAAACAACAAGTTGTTACTACGAGTAGTTAGTTGATTGATTAGATAAACAATAATAACGTTTCGATTATTATACAATCATTAAATCATTTGAAAACGATTTGTGTTTCCAACCATTGTACTAAATAACAAATGCGAGAGCGTGTGTGTTATTCAATCACGCCAAACTATTGGGCTGAACATTTTGCATATAGATTTGATATCATACGTACATGGATGAAATAAATAGGATACTTTCTATCCTGCGAAAATTATCTGAGATAGGAAAAAACAAAAATAATACAAAAAACTTAGAATAATAAAGAAAGTGTTACAATGGGCGGCCTTATAACCACAGAGGATTGTATTATATTATAACTAAAAGTGTAGATATACAGGGTGTTGTTTTGGTCGGCGACAAGCGACCCAGGAGCGGTAGTATAAAATATATATTCCTCAAAAATGGACTTAATTCCATTAAATACTGTAAATATGATGAGAAATACCTTATTCAATTTGAAATAAAATTACCGCAAAGTATGGTTACTAGGCACGTGCACAGACTAGAGCTAGGCACAAGCCACCATCGCCCCACCCCTTTACTCCCTCGTACTCCCGTTGAGTATTATGTCTACACTTTGCTTTTTACATGATTTTCAAAATTTTAATTTTTAAATTTTTATTATTTAAAAAAAATTAAGTATTTTTTTTATATTTTTTTTAGCACCAGTATCATTTGTATTATCGACCCTGAGTCGCTCGTCGCTGACCAAAACAACGACCTGTATAGTTAAGTAGGGATTCTGATTCGATTATAACGGTGTCAAATCAAATCGATGGGCATCACATAACGTCAACAAATAGAATTGCGTGTGAAGCAGGAAACTCGCGGATTCGCGCGTAATGCTACCCGCTTGTCATTCAAAGAGTACAATCTAGCAATGCGCTGGCGCAACCGGGAGATATCGCACTCGGTTTCCTGCTCATACGCAGTGATTTACACAATTGTCGTACTGTGAAAAAAAAAACAATGAGGCTTTTTTATGCAGCGATGATTTCAACATGACAGATTTTCGATAGAATTGAGATTTCTGTGACGTTGTATCTACTGATTCGTTTTGGTCCACTTGCGTCAGCAGCCGAGTTATCTTAATAACTTGGATTAGTTGCTTACCTGGGGTTGATATTATTTTATGATATATTTTACCCCGTCCATACCCCATGTAAGCAACTACCTCTGAATTACAAAGATAAGGTTGAAGCAAGTAGGCCAATAAACTGGATTAAATAACTGTGATTAGAAAGACTTTACTAATAATAGTCTACCTTACAAATCCGACCACCAAGCCACATAAGTAGCTGTAAATAGGTAAAAACTACGCTTTAGCGCAGATTTCCTAAGTAGTACTCTTGTGTGGCCCGACTTAATTAATCTCTTAGGATACCGGGCGGCGTGGCTACAGCGTAAGAAGAATGGTAAATTGCTTCATTATATTTGGCTCCCGTTATCTCGAATTCTATAAGATTTGGACTCTCACGCGGTGCACCGCGTTCCGTCAATTACTAGTTAGGTTGAGTTTTTTTTTTTACTGTTTATTGGCCTGTGTTTGACCACAATCTCACCATGGTAAGTGATGATGTGGCCGAAGGTGGTAAGCACACAAAGCCTAGAAGGAACTGGCTCTCAAGTGCAGCTATCGGAACACACCGAACGGTGCTTGGCGACAGATTTTCAACTTGAGGGTGGTAGCCAGCCAGGCAGGTACTACAAAGTACCCTACCACCGTGCTATGGTTTCCTCACGATGTTTTCCTTCACCGAAAGCTCAAGCTCATTGTATTCGAACCCGGGACCTTCGTCTCGGTATCCGACGTCACTACCACTGAGCTATCATCGACTGGGAATGCGTGTGAAATGCGGGGAAAGGTCTAGTCTAGAAGATACCTAATTTCAGAAAATGGGACTCAAATCAATGAAGTTCATGATATTTGTGGAAAAAAAAAAACTGAAGTTTTACTGGGCTGCGATCTTTGTAGCTATTCAGAATTCAGAATACAGTACCTATTGACCTTACTCATATTTTTTTTTACAATTAGGTAGGAAGGTACCTACCTATATTGGATTTTGACTATTGTATTATTCTGGTATTGGTATTGTATTGTATAAAGACCATTGCAGCACACCGAAACAATGGTGGCAATCAACAATAAAATTTGTAAGACGTTATTGTCTTGCTTTTTTCATAAAATAAGTATGACACAATAATCAAAATAAAATACATTTATTTGTAAACAATACATTTAATCAGCAATAACGGTTATGTATCCATTTTCTAATTACCGAGAAATCTTCAACTGATAAATTCGACATTGACCTATCAGAAAAGATAAGAGCTTGAAAACCTTGATGACGCTGCTGCAACTTGTGAACTAGATTTGAATATGAATGACCTGTGAACTTTATATAGTGTGCTTTAAGGTCTAAATTACAAAAGCATGTATCACAGTTCTTGGCGAAGATAAATTTGGCTCACACTACTCTTGTAACTCAGATTTCATAATAGCTTCAGCCAAATCATAATAGTAGGTACTTACAACAGACAGTTCTGTTGTTACCACATGTATGGATAGAGGATTGATAATAATTTTACTTACAATGTAAAATGCTTGATCTTGTGGCCAGAGGTGGTAAAAGCCTCACAGATTATATTATTACTAGGATGTGAAGTACCCCATGACCTATTGCAGTATCTAAAAAGTTTTAACAGAAGAGTTTTTTGCTCAATGAGCGGCTCGACTGGGGAAATACATCCACTTTACAGAATACCACAGCCAAATAGCTTAGTGTTATGTTCCTGCTTATGAGTAAGAGTTAATTGGGGAGGGGAAGGGTCAGTAACATGTGAGTGATGCTCCAGGGTAGCCCAGGTGTTGCAAGCATTCATATGGCTAAGGTAACTGCTTACCACCAGGAACAGTACACCTGTTAAGCAGCTTAGTAGTAAAAAAAGTAAAATGATTCATGAAGGATTTAGTTCGGTCATTACGAAGCTGAATGGTAATAATAATATACAAGTGGGATAAGTATGTCTTACTAATATGAAACATTAGAAAGTTTGTTTTCTTTATTACCTTTATTGTGATAAAATTTGGTATGCAGGTAGCATATGGTATGAAAAAGGATAAAGGCTACTTATTAACCCAGGAATGCGGGAGAAACTGCTAGTAAGTGGAATATTTATGGAGGTGCAAGGTGACACCTCCACTTAAAAGGGAAGGTCTTCCTCCAGGGTCATCGTACCTGATGACCATGGTCCAACTGTACATGTTGGACATTACGTGGATTGTGGGACGAACATATTGAGCGCAATGTAGGTGGTATCTCACATTGACTTATTATTACTATTATTTAATTGTTAGAACAACAGAAATTGTTAATTTCTTTAAATATCCTATCGTATATGTCATTGTATCATATTATTATGTAGGTATTCCATGCTCCATTTATTCTAACATTGTCAAATATGATATGAGTAACATGGAATAATTTAATGGGATTTTTATCAGGCCGTGTTCACATTTTGATTGCTGTAATTTTATTACCATTGTTACGAGGTAATAAAACAATTTATGTCCCTAATTAGCGAAAAGTAACTATGCAGTAAATGAACAAAATCTGAACTGGCAGAACTGGCAATCATTCATGCATCAAAACTGTTGAGTTCCAAATTTAAAGGTTTTTTTTATTTTTCAATGAACTGATTTTCAAAAAAAGTGGTTTTGGCCCACATATAAATATTAAGTAGGAATGGATTTTAACCCAAAAAGGATCATATCTTACTTTGAGTCATGAAAGACATTGATAGAAGGCATCCAACCCTCATTCTGTGATGAGCCACTGAAACTTTAGGACTACTTTATGAAAATTGTTTGGTATTATGTTTTTAAACATTAAGCAGACAGAATGGCATGCTATGAGAATAATTCTAACAATTATAATTCATAATAAATAGCAATGTTGTTGCACACAAAAGTATTTCCCATGTCCAGGTCTGATACAACCACAGATAATGATGATAGAGAAGCTAAGAAGTTTATTCTTCTACCAGTATGATTTTTCTAGAGAAACGTCTCAATATTAAAAATAGAGTCAGTATTTTATTGCCAACCTATGCACTTATTTGCACTTAGATGTAAATTGGATAGATTTATGGTCAAGTCAGTCATAAAACCTTGCAAATTAAATGCTTAAAAGATTACATACCAATATTATTTACAAACTTTATAATTTTTTATCATCACTGTCTACTAACAACAACAAAAAAACATAAATCAGTGACGATTTAGAAATCAAGGATGAAGATTTTTCTAAAACAATGAATAGTTTTGTAGGTTACAGATTCAAGCAGGTCAGGATTTCAATTTCTTGTAGGATTTGTAAGGTTAGGCCAAGGAGAGCATCTGGAAACAGGGATATCTCATTAATTTTACAGTAAGTGTCGAACTAGTCCACTGACTACGTAGCTCGTAAATTATTTCGACAAAAAATACATTAACAGGACTAACCTTATGTGATGCCAAAATCCACAATTCGGTTTGATCACCCTGACTTCCACAAACTCACAATTTTAACACATCTACACTTTATAGCACAAGACGAAGGTACAGCATCACAATTAGAAAAAAAATGTTTAAAAAATTCAAATTCGTGGAACACTTGTCACTATCACTTCATTGACTAATGATTACGAGTATGTTACGAGTATTTTCACTTTCCAACCATCTTCGTACTCCATTTACATTCACTACAGTAAGTAGTACTGTGACAATTTTATTAATTTTCCTATTTATTAATTCAAAACAATCCAAAAAAAATAATATTTCATAAATGAGAAAAGTCAAAACAATGAAAAATCTGACACTTGACAGGCACTCCAACAAAGAGAGGTTATCCTCTCTCTCCTCTTCGTCAGCAAGAAATCTTTCTTTGTAATCATTGGAACTTTGGAAGAGATAAAGTGAAAGTATGTGTTTTGCTAATTTCGGAGTAAATAGTTAAAATACACAGCAAAAGCTTATAAACAGATCACTTATAACAATATTATTCATAGAACGAAGATAATTTAAGTGTAGTAATAGTAAGCAAATAATAATAAACCTTGCTTTTTACAAAAGACCGCAATATTCTTGCCCGGGCACGCGAGGGAGATAGACAGACGAAGACACGTATCGTCCGTCTCCGTCCGTACCGTTAGGCAGACTAGTCTTGGTGTTGCCCAGTTCGTTTTTTAATTTACCTTTTTTTTACTGTGTATAGGCCTGTGTTTGACCAGAATCTCACCAATGATGCGGACTTTTTGGCGGGAACTTGCAGCGTAACGTTGCGTTTTCATAAATTCGTGTATATTGAGTTTTATTGTAAATTATCGGTGGTATTTATCCAATAAAGATCAATCTATGTGCATCTGTGAAGTTAAATGAAATGAATTATGTATATCGTGACATTTCAAGTTGCTTTTTATGATTTTTTTAACATACTTGCTCGACTATAATGTGAGATGGGTACTACAAAGTATCCTACCACCTCCTCACGGTGTTTTCCTTCACCAAAAGCTCAAGCGTCACGGTAGGTATCCGAAGTTACTACTATTGAGCTATCATTGTTATAAGTGATATTCTGAATTTTATTGTACACCAATCAAAAAATTAAAAAAAATCCGTATCTCCGAAAATGAAATCAATTTTAATGCAATTTTTATATTCTTCAAAATTCATGTCATGATTCCATTCAGCGTTTTTTTCTAAGACCTGTAGTTCAGAACTTGGCCATACTGACTAGAAAAAAACGTTCATCTGTATACAAATGATTAAAATCATCAAAATAAATTAAAAAATCTACAAAAATACACCCAATCTTATAAATCTTTTATTTAATATTTAGCGAGTTTTATAGCTGCACCAATACGCGTGTAGCTCGTGAATAAACGTGAAAATCATCTACCTACACTCGCGTTGGCGGCGCGGTTAGAAGGCCATATAAAATATTTCCTGCAACGTAATTTTTATACTCCAAATTAGGGTAAAAAGGCTAAGTTGGCAGTATTGGCATAAACCGACAAGGAACGAAAACATACGAACTTTTTGGCGGCAACTTGCAAAATAACGTCATGTGTTTGTTTTGCAAGTTCTTCAAACAATCAAATGATTTAGGAAATTCCAGCTATGGCTTTTTAGCGGGAACTTGTAGAGTGACGTTGCGTTTCAATTTTTATTTTCATAAATTCGTGTATTTTGAGTTTTATTGAGTATTATCGGTGGTATTTTATCCAATAAAGATCAAGCCATGTGCACCAGTGAAGTGAAATGAAATGAATTATGTGTATCGTGCCATTCGTGACATCAAGTTGTCACTTTACACAAATTACAGCTATCATTACATTACATTATCTGGGGGCACGGAAGTGCCCCCCGCCAAGACAGCCAAGCGAAGCGAAAGGGCACTACCTACCTTTTCTCGAAGCGCTTCGTCGTTTTTTTGAACGCTCATAACTTGGGTTTGGATTACACCAGATAAAAAGAATCTCAGGACATGATGTCAATAGAGAACTTATTAAACATATTAAGTTTCAACAACATAGCTCTTATACTTTAGATTTTATTGATATCTAAAAAGCCCCGATTTCGTCACTGACTCACTGATGATCATCAAAACTCATAGGATACTTCCTGAAGTCCTAGAAAGCTGAAATTTGGTATGTAAGCTTGTGTACCGTTTCACTACTACAAGAACTATTGAATAACAAAAAAATTATGAACAGTGAATACATTTTTCACCTTACTCCCATGTGACGGTAGCGAAACGGCCTAGCCACAGATTTTGACTACGGTGTGTAGAGTTTGTGAAGTTAGGGCTTGTAGAGTAAGTGCATGTAGAGTTATAAGCTTGGCTCTACATGAGATCTGATAACTTTTTGACAGTACGAGCCATATGTCTTGGCGGCAACATTTTACATAAAAATGTTTTTGGTGGGATCCAAGAATCTTACTAATATATAAGATTCTTGGTGGGATCATTATTTTCAAAATCCTTATTCAATGTGTCACACATTGAATAAGGATTCAAGAAAAAATAAATAAAAAATGTCAGCCAGACCTTTCAGAAAAGAGGCGATAATTTTTACCCTAGCAATGGTCGATTGTATTTTATAAGGCAATTATACTTATGCCAAAATGATTTAAGCCAAGACTGGTAAAACCCAGGTTTTACAGCCCTGTCTCATTTTGTTGACGCGGATAATAAAGAAAATAAATAGATTTTTGTACAAAATTGTTTTTTATTTCTTAATCATAACAAATTTTATGTTTGTGTCTGAAAAGATTGGGGATCACATAAAACTTTTACCGTATACAATTGATAGATTACTTACACAGATAGTGGAATTTGCTGTTTACAGATATTTACATCATCGCGTTTTGAGTAGAGAATTTATTATTATTATGAAGGCAACTACATAATTCATTGCAGTTAAATTGAAATGAGAGATATTGATAACATTCTCAAAGTTCAATGTATATACAGTTGAGACTCAACATAAGAAGGTCGAAGCTACCGTTACCAATAAAGTTATGCTATAGCAAAAATATACCACGTCAAACTTGAAGACCTCTTAAAGGTCATCTGATTTTCGCCATAAATAAGATTTGATCCTCCCACAACAGTAGTTTCTTTACAACTAGTTCACAATCTTCTATATTCCTAGCACTTTTCAAGGTGTACATCCATTGGTTTAACTTTCAGTCTCTTTGCCAAACTTTCACATGATTCAATTTGTTGTTTCACGTACGATACGGTGCCCGAGGCTTCAGTTTCTTTAATAGCTTTTTTCTCTTTGTCTCCCAGCGCCAGTACTGGTAAGTTGGGGTCAGTCTGGAAGGATTGAAGGTTAGTGGTTATAATAAATAAAATTTCTAGTTTTTTAGATTTGATAGTCCTGATTTTGAACATAACCAATGGTAGTTAAGTTATAATGTAGCCTGTGGTGGTAAACACACACATCTTAGAGTGAACTGGAGCCCGATTCTTGCATCTTGTACATCAATGACACGTTCGACATTTAGCAAAAAAAGCAGATTTCTGACAAAATGCTTAGTTTTTTTTTGCTATTTTCCGAAAAACATGGCATTTTTTCGGCAAATTTCGAATCCGAAGTCGAAAGCGCGAGAATTGGAGAACTTCTAATGCAGCTGTTGGAATGCTGGGCGATAGGTTTCAACTGGAAGTTTTTAGCCAGCTAGAAGAGTACACCACATAATAAATAATACCAGAGGTTACTTCACAGATCTTCTCCAGAATCTTACCGGTTCCAACTGTCTCCAATGCTCCATGCAGTCAGTGAGGCGGTCCCCGAAGCCAGGTGCGAAGGACTCAGGGTCGACGGCAACAAAGCAGTGTCCCAAATTAGCCGGACCACCAGCCCCGCTGTGAGACCATGAGCGAACGTGATGGCCATAGTTTGAACCTGAGGAGTTTTAGATTTTCGTTTATATTGACAATCAATAACTCGTAAAGCAACTTCTGAAACATTTTGTTTATATTCTACGTCTTTTACTTTAGTGGCTTTGGTACAAAGGTAACGGCTTTGGCTTTAACAGCAGTTAACATAGACATCATCTTTAAGAGATTATATGTTCTTTTAGTGTATTTATGAAGTTATTATCTATATAGAAGCGCTCGTGGTGTAGCATGATTAGCCGTTCTTAATCGATCGGCAAAGTTAAGCTACCACTGTCGTGGTCGGTACCTGTATGGGTGACCGCCTAGTGGTATTTCAAATCGAGCGTTTCCGTGCTTCGGAAGGCACGTAAAGCCGTTGGTCCCGGTTATCACTTAATTGTGATAGTCGTTAAGCTAGTTGGATGCATCCTAGGCGGCTTGAAAAGTTCCAACAGTAGGTTGACCGCTAGCCTACCTCCACCGATCCGCAGTGGGCACGCGTGGTGGAGTATTGCCCATTCCCTTTCACCCTCATTTGTGAAAGGAGGCCTGAGCTCAGCAGCGGGACATTATAGGCTGATGATGATGATGATATAGAACACGTTTCTGGAGAATTAATAAGTTGATCGATGATTCGTACCTGACGAGATTCCACAAAATAATTCCACCATTGCTGCCAGTCCAAATCCTTTATATCCTGATGTTTTCTCACCACCTCCTAACGGCATCAGACAGCTAGTATTGAAAGCCTGTATGAATAATGAATATATAAAGTAGGTATTAGGTCTTCAGCTTCCTCATAATTATGATTGCTTATTCCTTTCTTACATAATTTTATAAAAACATGCACTCTTGCTCCTGTGATATTTTTTCGAAAAATGCAGAACTTTGTAGTAGCATTTTCGACGATTATATGGTATGGTAGCAATCACTAACCAGTTCAGCGTCAGTGGTCTCCTTGCCATCAGGTCCCTGCGCCCACCCATGAGGTATTGGTTCACCTTTACGCCTCTGCATTTCTATCTGAAATCAACATATATACATGTAGAGATACCGCTAGTGCTGGTAAAATCTATATAGTTTAACTAAAAAGTCCGTGTAATCAAGATCCTAATAAATATGTGCAGTTCTATAATTATTGCACTTAACAACATTTTGTGCTACAAATTGATGGTAAAATATGTATGCTCGTTACCTTCCCAACAGCAACAGCAGTTGTTGCCATATCCAAGTAGAATGTCTCGTCTTTGGATCCTGGTGCCACTACTGATATCGGATTGGTGCCCAGCGCAGACTGAAAATTAAAGAGTATTTGTTTGATCATACTTATTTATAAGCCACAGGGAACACATTCATTTCATAATATTTAGCCGTCTCCTGCGATCTTGGTATAAAAGTAACCTATGTTTATGTGGACCATCCAGCTTCTACAAATTGTCACCAAAATTATTTTGGTTGTCTATAGCCGTGAAAACATAACAAACAGACATACAGATTTTCGCTTTTATAATATTAGTAAGGATAATGAGACAATGGGTTTATTTTTATATCATTCTAGCTGCCCGGCGCAACTTCGTTCGCGTGGTGCTACCCTACCCTGTAGTGCTACCTTACCCTGCGGTGCTACCCTACCCTATCGAAACCATCCAGGGAGTGACATACACACGTGCAGAAGAATTTTATATATAAAGATAGGTAGGATAAAAAATTCATGCGTGAATGAATTAATAATTGAATTGAGTTATACGACTGGATGAGGTAGTCGGTCACACTCATTAATAATAGAAGCGTTTTACCTGAAAATAAAACGCATATTAAATACTTACCTTATTTGAAACCTTATAAAATGAGATAGGCCTTCCTTGTTTTCTGCTCTAGACTTCCTTCTTTGTCTACCCAAATATTGCCGTCTCGCTCGCACATCTCCCCACTATCCACCCAGGCAGAGCGCGAGCTTGAGCCACGCGCACTATCTCGTCATTGAGTCGAAATACCAGGCAGAACTAAAAATTAAGGTTTCAAATAAGGTAAGTATTTAATATGCGTTTTATTTTCAGGTAAAACGCTTCTATTAAAACTTGACCGTTATTTGAAACCTTATAAAATGAGATAGGCCTTCCTTGTTTTCTGCTCTAGACTTCCTTCTTTGTCTACCCAAATATTGCCGTCTCGCTCGCACATCTCCCCACTATCCACCCAGGCAGAGCGCGAGCTTGAGCCACGCGCACTATCTCGTCATTGAGTCGAAATACCAGGCAGAACTAAAAATTAAGGTTTCAAATAAGGTAAGTATTTAATATGCGTTTTATTTTCAGGTAAAACGCTTCTATTAAAACTTGACCGTTATTTGAAACCTTATAAAATGAGACGTGTTTGTTTTCGCCTGGTGAAAGTGGATGCCAATGTGATTTTATGCTTGTAGCATAAAGTTATTTGTGACATAGGTAGGTACCTGTGATTTCTCCAGTATAGGTCATACCTGTACAGACTTCTGTGTAAGTCTGAAGGTATCGTGAGAGAGAATAGGTATCAAAAATACTAAGATGTGCGAGGTACTGTAATTTTATTTATGAAGTACAAACGAAATATGTAGGTGTAAATGGCTAGAAGCAAAGATCTTAATCAAATCATTGATGAGTATAAAAACATGTATCGTATGTGATTGAAAAGCAACATTCAAGTATTTAATTAATCATGCGAAGATAATGTGATCCCGCGATTAGTGGCTTATTATCAGCTATATGGTAACTGTCTGAAAGGGTTGCAGATCTCTAATGGGCATGAGACCAGATTTAGTGGATCTGAACTGATTATGCCAGCACCAGCGATGAATTATTCTATTTCGCACCCTATTAAAGATGCAGCTTTGGCAGGTCTTGTCAATAGTTGGTGGATTTTGCTGTGTTACGTTTATCGTATAAAAGGCGAATACAATCTGTACACACAGTAATGTATAGCTATATGTTTTGCTATAGTCTATGTACCTACCGACATTATTATTCTCCGACACGTGTAGGTACATCATATATTCTAATCAAAACGTTAATTACATACAGTACATTTTTACTTACATGTGGTATTTTGCTATAATCACCAGCAACATTACTGCATAAACATTAACCAGAAATATAAGTTTTAAAGTCCGATCAAAAGTAAAATCATAACATAACTTTTACTTGTTCTAAAACTGGAAAGTGAAGTCATGTAGGTACAAGGGTACTTACACAAGGTACAAGGTTGAAGGCAACCTTAACACATTACAAAATTAAGACAACGCTGTGTCGATCTGGATATACAAAATTCGTTACTTAAATTTTAGATATGTTTCTAAAAATTACACGAGTCAATCGACTATCTATCGTATCAATATATCTCAAAATATGTCCAACCAACACATGAGAACTAAAACTGCATACATTTGATACCACTGACTTATTCAGCATAATAAACATTCATCTAAGTGTAAGAAGCAAGTAGTTAATAACTTTATTAGTACAGGAGTCATTGTGACAAATGGACTACTTAAGTTTGTTCATTTTATTTCAAACAAGCTACGGTTAGAAGCGATTTTTCAACAAAGATGCCATGGTTACAACAAGCAATCCAATACTCATATTTCTATAATTCCAGACCATCTTATGGCACCTACTTGGAGGTAGAAAAACCGTCCATGTATCTATCGATAGCGCTGTATCGTGAATGGGACTGTCAAAGCTCTGAACTTGAGGTCTGCCCTCCGAAATACTATCGAGGAATTAGTTACTAAAAGTTTGTTTCGAACCAATTTAGCTGAGGTAGCAGTTTAGAGATTAAACAAGATAGAGGGTAATGTTATGCTAGGTGGTAATTCCACGTGGAACAAAGGTGCTTTTTCTTCGTAAAACATTTATTCATGCTTTAGTCTAAATACAAAACTTTCAACTAAGTATGTACATTCCATATTATTGTGCAGGCGTATCCGCTGTGTAAGTGCTCCTCTAGCAGTAGTTGGTAATCAGTAACAATAGACGAGGATCTAATCTAATATATGAAAGAAATTGGAATGTTACATTCATATGACGATGATACGGTTCATCAGATGATTGTCACCCTCATTCCGAACATAGGTGACGTTTAATTTAGATATTGTCATGCTTTCGAGATAGCGAGGAGTACTTTGTTATTGCAATGCAACATTTTCCTGGCTAAACAACTGTTCGACTGTTTATTGCGCTTACAGGCTTCATCTGATTATAAATTTCAATAGAAAATGAGATTGCGATTGCAGTTGAATCAAAAAAGTATGCTGAATCACGGTAGTGCAGACTCTTTTGGGATATTACCAAGCTCGATAAGTTCAATAGACCGATTAGGCTCTAAGGTGATTTTGAAAGAAAATCAATAATATTTCTAGTATTCCATTGAACTCCCAAAACCCTGCGAGGGTGGGTAAATTTGTCAACATAGTGTAAGTGGTGGGTTTTTGCGTTAAAATATCAATATGGAAAACGAGGAGCCTCCCAGGATAAAGGTAAGGACTTACCAGGAACTCCTATGGCAATCCAATGATTATGCGCACTATTTCACATCAATTCACAAATTTCACATGCGTTTTGATCTGTAGCTTATTTCGTACTGTTTATTTATAAATCACAAATTTGATGTTTCCCGTTCGGTAGCGGATCTCGTACTGCCTTTTTGCGGCGTTGCGGGGCGCGCTCCTTACGTTTTGTGATGCGTCGCCGAAGTATGTAGAATATTCCCGAAGCTCTTGTCTCGCTTACACATATGAGGTGGGAAAAGGAGAGGAATCGGGAAGTAGAGGCTCGTCATTGATACTCAATATGAGTAGGTTTTACTATAGATATTATTATAGGTATTTTGGCCTAAACATCCTCCGCCGCCTTGAGAATACGTAGTGTTCTCAAAAGAAAGAAAAAATAATTAATTATAAGAACTAATTACAGATTATAATAAATTACTAAAGTACTGAATATAAGATGCGGTATGATTAATTTTTATTGTGAGGGTAATGGACATAACTTGACAATGGGTCTTTTGAATGATCCATTTGAAGTTTTTACTAAAGCGACGCGGATATTTCCATCCTTGCCAGGATAAACTTGTGATATTATGCCCAACGGCCAACGTAAAGGGGGAATATCATCTTGATGTATAAGAACCACAGTACCAATCTTAATGTTATCTTTATCAATGAGCCATTTCTGTCTAACTTGAAGATTATGTAAATATTCTATACGCCATCTTTTCCAATAGCTACACACCATCTGATCTAATAATTGTTTCCGACAACGTAAAGATATGGTTTCCTCGGACACATTCTGAAGCGGCAATGAAGTCAATGGTGAAGCCATTATAAAGTGAGCGGGAGTAAGAGGCTCCGGGTAGGGATCCTCAGATAAAATGCAAAGCGGTCTAGAATTTATGACTGTTTCAATTTGGGTAAGAACAGTGAGGAGCTCTTCATATGTGAGGAGCTGCGAACCGATAACACGGTATAAATGAGTTTTAATCGATTTTATATTAGATTCCCACAATCCTCCGAAATGTGGGGCGCGGGGTGGAATCATTTTCCATTCAATGCGGTACTGATCGGTAAGTAGTTCTTGTAATTGAGCTTTAGCTCCGACAAAGTTAGTTCCGTTATCGGAGTAAAGAAAAGAAACAGGTCCTCGACGGGAAATGAATCGCTTAAAAGCGGAAATAAAAGTATCTGATGACACATCAGTTGCCAATTCGATGTGTACAGCTTTGGTTACTAAGCATATAAACAAACAAATATATGCCTTTTGGCTCTTTTGACCTCTGCGTCTACATAATGTTACTTTAATGGGTCCAGCATAGTCAACGCCCGTATGCACAAACGCTTTGGTCTCCTGAACGCGGCAAGAGGGTAAATCAGCCATTTTTGGGCTGAGAAATGAAGGGGAATTTTTAAAACAAAAGTTACATGAATGTACTCTGTGTCTAATGACACTTCTAGCGGACAGTATCCAATATTTCTGGCGCAACAGTGAGCTCAGAAGATTGGCACCAGTATGGCAATGAGCACGGTGAAAATAGTCTATAATAAGATGAGTAACGTGGTCATGTTTAGGTAAAAGAGCGGGATGCTGAGCTTCATACGGAAGATTTGCATTTGAAAGTCTACCTCCAATTCTAATAATTTTATCTTGATCTATAAAGAGGTCAAGTTTTTTAAGCGGGGAAGATACTTTAACGTTTTGAATATTATTAAATAAATTTTGAAAATGAACTTGTTGTACAGAGCGTATTAAATAGACTTCAGCTTTATTTAGCTCAGAAGCTGTGATGCGGCTGTGACCTTGATCACGAGAAAGAATGCGGGAAAATCTAAGTATGTATACTATTATGCGTAATATTTTATTCCATGATGAGTATTTTAGAGCAAGCTCGTAAATTAAATTAGGCTCAACAGAAGCGGACGCGGTACAAGTAACAAGCGTTTTACTATTAAATTCAGGTAGGTCCTCACAGCATTCGGGACTAAATGGAGTGATAGGCCATTCTGAAACTGGATCTTTTAACCATTTCGGGCCGTGCCACCATAAGTGATGTGACACTAGCTGCTCAGGTAAAATACCTCTAGAGAGACAGTCGCTAGGATTTTCTATACCACTAACGTGGTAGAAATGTTTTGGGTCAAGATTTTCTTGACATTTAGCAATGCGGTTACTAACGAAAACATTCCATCTATGTGGAGATGAATGTATCCATGACAGAGTAATTTTAGAATCGGAGAATGCGAATATATTATCAATAGCGGTTCGAGCACTATAAGTCTCATTATAACTAGCGCGTAGCTGTGGATCGCGTAGCTTGGTACGCTCCAAAGCAAGTAAACGGCGGTGAGCAACGGAACGGGAATCACCTAACACGTCAGGATCCTCACGAAAAGGTAACGCGGTGCAATATCTGCCTGCGGAGTCCCGTGAGAAGTTACGAGAGAACAGCTGTTCACACTCCTTTTCGGCCGAGCTCATAAATTTTTGCGCGGGAATTTCTTCGAGCTCCCAAAATTTAAGTAGGGAAACATCTAAAGAAATAGTAAGGTCATTGGGACCAGAAATGAAAAAAGTCGCGGTATTAAAATAAGTGGATGCATTTTTATTAATATTAGAGTTAGCGGGAACGTCACCCATAAGAATATAACCGAACACGGTTTCAAGGGCAGAAGGAGCGGGAGGTGCAATAATTTTTTGACCCAACAATAAAAATGGGAACAATTGTGCCCCGAGAACCACTTCGACCTCTCCGGGGATGTGCCACAGAGGGTCAGCGAGCGGTAAGTTACCTAAATGTTGCACTATAGAAGTCTCAACATATTCAGTCGGTAACCTGTCAGTAATGCAATCAACGACAAGAGCGGTAATATTATAAAAATATTTTTTATTTTTCGCGGTTATTTTAAGTTGAACGTAGCCGTGAATAGGACGCGAAGTGGATCCTACACCCTTTATAAAAGAATTGCTAAGCGGTATTATATTTAAATTTAGTTGTTTACAACAGGCAATTGTAATTATGTTGTTTTGAGACGCGTTATCTATTAAACATCTAACTGAAATATATTTATTGTCCTTATTAGACGCATAAACTTGAGCGGTTGATAAAAGTACAGTAGTATGGGAAGGATTTAATTTATTAAAAGAATCGCGTTCGTTATCATTATTCTTATCAACTCGCGCTCGGGTGCATAGCGACACCGGTTGCGGAGCGTCCGTAGCGTTAGAAGGAGACGCGGTCAGATGCGCGGGCGAGGCTGCGCACGGGAGCGGTCGCGGCGCGGCGCGGGCGGCGGCGGACGGCTGCGCGCAAAGCTGCGCGATGCGGTTATCGCTCTTATCAAGACGCGCCGAGTGAGAGGGACGCGAGTCGGAAACTATTTGTTGCGATTGTGAATTACTATCCAAATGCAAAAGAGAATGATGGTGTTTATTACAAGTTTTACAACTATACGAAGACTTACACTGAGAAGCAGTATGCGTAAGGCTGAGGCAGTTTACACAGCCTTTTTTAGATTTAACAAAATCTAAACGATCTTTAGTATTAAGTGCTTTAAAAGATGAACAATTAAAAATCTGATAGTGATCAGATTTATTACAAAATAAGCAAGTGCTTTTATTATTATTATCGCGTGCAAGGAAAGCATGGTGGACTGTGTTTGAATTACGCGGTTGAGACCGATAAGCGGGCGGATTATTAAGGTTGCTACCGACTGGGGCGGTTCGCGCGGAGCCAGCAATTGGCGTAGAAGCGCGGTCTAATATTTTTACTTGCGATTTAATAAAATCAACAAAATCCTTATAAGAAGGAATTTCTTTATTCCTCATAAACATTTCAAAGGAATTAGCGGTTGCGGGATCTAACTTCTTTAAAGCTAAAGAAAGTAAGATAAAATCTTTCATATCTTCAATACCTAACTGTTCCAAAGCAGATACAGAAGCGTGGAAAGTTTCAATGAACGTATTTAAAGACGCGGAATTATTTAATGCGGGTTTAATATTGAATAAATTAGACATGTAGTGTGAGCCTAATGCTCTTTTATCTTGATATTTTTGAACTAAGCTGTCCCAAATAGAATTATAATTATCACCGGACGGTATAATACCTGCCGTGATTTTTAAAGCATTTCCTGTTAATTTACCTACAAGATATTGTACTCTTTGAGAATTCGAAAGATCAGGATTTGAATGTATATTAGATTTAAAAGATTCAAAGAAGACGGGCCAATTTTCTATTTTTCCATCAAATGACGGAATTTGAATTGGTGGTAGTTTGATACGACCTTTATATTGGGACGGAATAGTATTCTGCGCGGACACATTCGACGTAATATTTGTCTTACTGACGATAAGAGAACGAACCCTTTCTATTCGGGTGTACACTGTATCAAAGGAAATCATTTTTTTATAATCAATCTTATATTCTGGATCAAGTTGCATATTTAACGCGTTAATTGTATCTAAATTAGCACTAAATTCATGACGAATTGTACTAATAATTTCAGTGTCCGCCATGAATGTCTCTGAGGAACGAAGGTCTGCACTCGCGGACGTGGAAATATTCTTAGAAGAATCATATTAGAACGATAATTGTTCAAAATAGCTTCATTTTTAGCTTCCAATATTTTAATTTTAGTTTCAATAGCTTCCATTGTGAAAGATTGCGTAATAATAAATTGCAAAATTACCTAATTAAAGTAAAATGACGTAGGTAAGTAGGTAGGTATATCCAACAGTTTAGGCACCTACCTATATAGGTATGAAAGTTTATTTCAAGTCGACAGACAAGGCTCACAGAATGCAATTATATGCGTAGTAATAGTACAAATAGTAAGTACGTATTGCGGTTATTAGTACACCATATGATTTCGTATAATAAGATACGAATCGGTACCTATAAAATCTAAGTCCTAAAAATATGGAGGAGCGGCGGCGGTATTGAATACCTAACTACTTTTTATCACGATTGGCGTGGTAAAAATGGCGGGAGTACGAAATATCGTATTTATATAGTCTAAAACCTATTTATGAGGTATAAGACTTGCGTATTATGAGGTATATACCTATTTAGAGGCATAAAACCTATGGAAAGCGGGAAATTATACGTGATTTGATATGAAATTAAATTGCTGTAATGGCTGACTCAAAATGAATCCGCTCGAAGGCGTACCAGAAAAAATGGTGGGTTTTTGCGTTAAAATATCAATATGGAAAACGAGGAGCCTCCCAGGATAAAGGTAAGGACTTACCAGGAACTCCTATGGCAATCCAATGATTATGCGCACTATTTCACATCAATTCACAAATTTCACATGCGTTTTGATCTGTAGCTTATTTCGTACTGTTTATTTATAAATCACAAAGTTTGATGTTTCCCGTTCGGTAGCGGATCTCGTACTGCCTTTTTGCGGCGTTGCGGGGCGCGCTCCTTACGTTTTGTGATGCGTCGCCGAAGTATGTAGAATATTCCCGAAGCTCTTGTCTCGCTTACACATATGAGGTGGGAAAAGGAGAGGAATCGGGAAGTAGAGGCTCGTCATTGATACTCAATATGAGTAGGTTTTACTATAGATATTATTATAGGTATTTTGGCCTAAACAGTAAGCCTCTGTAGCACAATTTTATTCATTCTTGTTTTAGAATTAAAACATAACGCCTTGGAAGGCAGGAGAAAGTCATTCAAATAATCGATAATAGGTATTCCTTATTCCCTATATGCTTGTTACCCCATTGGTTAATTAAGCAAAAAACTTTTGGCTGAGACCGAAAGGTAGGCAAGTTATCTATGTATAATATAGTTGCCATTATTGGTCATATATTCGTATGTGCGTCGCTCACATTTACTAGTGAAAACATGCCTGAGATCTGAATTTTGCACAACCAGTCAGGGTTGAAATAAATCAGCGATACGGTAAACATTTAATTCGTATCACACGTTATAATAGGTCAGTGAGATCAAATCAAAATCAAAGTCATTTATTCAGTTTAGGTCCTGATAAGGCACTTATAAACGTTAATTTGTTACATACAGTTGAATTTACCACCGGTTCAGAATACACTTAAACTGAGAACTGAGATTCACAACTTTTTAGCATCAGCAGACAATGTTCAATGGTGCGGGTGGATATCTGATACCACAGTACTGAACCGAATGACTTGACATTACCAACGGTTTTTTGGTAAAAACAATACGCATCGACAGTGTATTATATTATTTTCAGTATATAAACCGGGGGTGCTTAGATGTCACCCTGCTGGTGGAATAGAATTTATTGTCCCGCTTTGAATGACAATTTTTAAGCACCTTGCAAAAAACGAGTATGGTAAGACCCCTGCGAGGGATAAATATATAAGAACAAGTCCGTAAGGGCACCAACCTCCAAGTCAAGTACTTAAGAGTACGCTGTAAGGGTAGGTACATTTTCCAGTTACTTGCCCCTGTGAGATTTGATACTGATGGGAAATATGCGTAGAGGCATCTCGGCATAGGACTTTGCAAATGTACATTTTAAAACCAACTATTCCCATGTGGGTGGTTATATTAGAGACTGTGCGACAGAACATTTCAAATCACCTGTCCTTGCATGGGTTGATTTAGATGGCGATTGTGAGAAGAGGCACAATATCTAGGTAAAGTACCCTGCGTTGAGGGTATATATTTCGAGTCCCTTTTTCCTACGTGGCAGGGATAGAGTAAAAATCTGCTTTGACCCGTTTCTAAAGCAGAATCATTTAATTTTTAATTGAAAAGCAAAATAGGTTTTCAAACACCACACTGCCTTTTTAATCCTTTCATCGTTAAGAGGATATATGCTACCCGGCCGCGCTCGAATTTAGGTATTTGCCAGCGCCAAGCCGAGTCAACGCGGGGCCAACATTGGTGCGGCTCCTCCGCCAACTTACTTACTGCGCGCGTTATTATTTGATACTTTTCAGTATGGCTTCATGTCGATCGATGTAGACAAAACAAGATGTAGATGTAAACAAGGTATCTAGTAGGTTGAATTAGGTTATAAGTAGTTATATAGTACAATGTACTGAATATTGTTTTTTTTACACTAGTAAACAAAGTAGTTCAGGTACCTATATAATTTGTTATCCAATTAAACTTTTATTTGGTTTTATTTTGTTAAAATAATTCTATATTATTATTAATATAATTATAATAGCAACCCGCCCCGGCTCCCCACGGGTGCAATGTCGTGAGGTGCCGAGCGATTTGCGCGCCCGCCCGCGCGCCCCTCTCGACCCCCCCGGTCACGGTATCGCGAATTGAGAGATTTGAGAGACTCTTGGACCATATAACATGAATCTTTGCTCAACATTGAAAAAAAGTGTCCGCCATTTTGAACTATTTTATTACAGGTCCGATTGCTATCAAAATTGATATTTGAGAGACTCTTGTACCATATAACATGAATCTTTGCACAAAATTGAAAAAACAATCCGCCATTTTGAACTATTTTGTTACAGGTCCGATTGCTCCCAAAATTGATATTTGAGAGACTCTTGAACCATATAACAAGAACCTTTGCTCAAATTTGAAAAAAGTGTCCGCCATTTTGAACTATTTTGTTACAGGTCCGATTGCTCCCAAAATTGATATTTGAGAGACTCTTGAACCATATAACAAGAACCTTTGCTCAAATTTGAAAAAAGTGTCCGCCATTTTGAACTATTTTGTTACTGGTCAGATTGCTATCAAAATTGATATTTGAGAGACTCTTGGACCATATAACATGAATCTTTGCTCAAAATTGAAAAAAGTATCCGCCAATTTGAACTATTTTATTACAGGTCCAATTGCTATCAAAATTGATATTTGAGAGACTCTTGGACCATATAACATGAATCTTTGCTCAAAATTGAAAAAAGTATCCGCCAATTTGAACTATTTTATTACAGGTCCAATTGCTATCAAAATTGATATTTGAGAGACTCTTGTACCATATGACATGAATCTTTGCACAAAATTGAAAAAAGTATCCGCCATTTTGACCTATTTTGTTACAGGTCCGATTGCTCTCAAAGTTGATATTTGAGAGACTCTTGTACCACATAACATGAATCTTTGCACAAAATTGAAAAAAGTGTCCGCCATTTTGAACAATTTTATAATACGTCCGATTGCTATCAAAATTGATATTTCAGAGACTCTTGTACCATATAACATGAATCTTTGCACAAAATTGAAAAAAGTATCCGCCATTTTGAACTATTTTGTTACAGGTCCGATTGCTCTCAAAATTGTTATTTGAGAGACTCTTGGACCATATAACATGAATCTTTGCTCAAAATTGAAAAAAGTATCCGCCAATTTGAACTATTTTATTACAGGTCCAATTGCTATCAAAATTGATATTTGAGAGACTCTTGTACCACATAACATGAATCTTTGCACAAAATTGAAAAAAGTGTCCGCCATTTTGAACAATTTTATAATACGTCCGATTGCTATCAAAATTGATATTTCAGAGACTCTTGTACCATATAACATGAATCTTTGCACAAAATTGAAAAAAGTATCCGCCATTTTGAACTATTTTGTTACAGGTCCGATTGCTCTCAAAATTGTTATTTGAGAGACACCGGACCTCAATGGTGGACACTTTTTTCAAATTTGAGCAAAGATTCTTGTTATATGGTTCAAGAGTCTCTCAAATAACAATTTTGAGAGCAATCGGACCTGTAACAAAATAGTTCAAAATGGCGGATACTTTTTTCAATTTTGTGCAAAGATTCATGTTATATGGTACAAGAGTCTCTGAAATATCAATTTTGATAGCAATCGGACGTATTATAAAATTGTTCAAAATGGCGGACACTTTTTTTCAATTTTTAGCGAAGAGTAATGTTGTATGGTCCAAGATTCTCTCAAATATCAATTTTGAGAGCAATCGGACCAGTAACAAAATAGTTCAAAATGGCGGACACTTTTCTTAAAATTTGTGCAAAGATTCATGTTATATGGTTCAAGAGTCTCTCAAATATCAATTTTGAGAGCAATCGGACCTGTAACAAAATAGTTCAAAATGGCGGACACTTTTTTCAATTTTGAGCAAAGATTCATGTTATATGGTTCAAGCGTCCCTCAAATATCAATTTTGAGAGTAATCGAACCAGTAACAAAATAGTTCAAAATGGCGGACACTTTTCTTAAAATTTGTGCAAAGATTCATGTTATATGGTACAAGAGTCTCTCAAATATCAATTTTGTGAGCAATCGGACCTGTAATAAATAGTTCAAAATGGCGGACACTTTTTTTAATTTTGTGCAAAGATTCATGTTATATGGTCCAAGAGTCTCTCAAATATCAATTTTGTGAGCAATCAGACCAGTTACAAAATAATTCAAAATGGCGGACACATTTTTGGATTTTGAAAAAAGATTCGTGTTTTGTAATCCCAAGGCCTGTCAAATCTCAATTTTGAGAGCAATCGGACCAGTAACAAAATAGTTCAAAATGGCGGACACTCTATTCAAATTTGTGCAACGATTCATGTTATATGGTCCAAGAGTCTCTCAAATATCAATTTTGAGAGCAATCAGACCAGTAACAAAATAGTTCAAAATGGCGGACACTCTTTTCAAATTTGTGCAAAGATTCATGTTATATGGTTCAAGAGTCTCTCAAATATCAATTTTGAGAGCAATCAGACCAGTAACTAAATAGTTCAAAATGGCGGACACTTTTTTAAATTATGTGCTAAGATTCATGTTATATGGTCCAAGAGTCTCTCAAATATCAATTTTGAGAGCAATCAGACCAGTAACTAAATAGTTCAAAATGGCGGACACTCTTTTCAAATTTGTGCAACGATTCATGTTATATGGTCCAAGAGTCTCTCAAATATCAATTTTGAGAGCAATCAGACCAGTAACAAAATAGTTCAAAATGGCGGACACTCTTTTCAAATTTGTGCAAAGATTCATGTTATATGGTTCAAGAGTCTCTCAAATATCAATTTTGAGAGCAATCAGACCAGTAACAAAATAGTTCAAAATGGCGGACAATTTTTTTCAATTTTGAGCGAAGAGTAATGTTATATGGTCCAAGAGTCTCTCAAATATCAATTTTGAGAGCAATCAGACCAGTAACAAAATAGTTCAAAATGGCGGACATTTTTTTTTCAAATTTGAGCAAAGATTCATGTTATATGGTTCAAGAGTCTCTCAAATATCAATTTTGAGAGCAATCGGACCTGTAACAAAATAGTTCAAAATGGCGGACACTTTTTTCAATTTTGAGCAAAGATTCATGTTATATGGTTCAAGCGTCCCTCAAATATCAATTTTGAGAGTAATCGGACCAGTAACAAAATAGTTCAAAATGGCGGACACTTTTCTTAAAATTTGTGCAAAGATTCATGTTATATGGTACAAGAGTCTCTCAAATATCAATTTTGAGAGCAATCAGACCAGTAACAAAATAGTTCAAAATGGCGGACACTTTTCTTAAAATTTGTGCAAAGATTCATGTTATATGGTACAAGAGTCTCTCAAATATCAATTTTGAGAGCAATCAGACCAGTAACAAAATAGTTCAAAATGGCGGACAATTTTTTTCAATTTTGAGCGAAGAGTAATGTTATATGGTCCAAGAGTCTCTCAAATATCAATTTTGAGAGCAATCAGACCAGTAACAAAATAGTTCAAAATAGCGGACATATTTTTTGGATTTTGAAAAAAGATTCGTGTTTTGTAATCCCAAGGCCTCTCAAATCTAAATTTTGAGAGCAATCAGACCAGTAACAAAATAGTTCAAAATGGCGGACACTCTTTTCAAATTTGTGCAACGATTCATGTTATATGGTCCAAGAGTCTCTCAAATATCAATTTTGAGAGCAATCAGACCAGTTACAAAATAGTTCAAAATGGCGGACACTCTTTTCAAATTTGTGCAACGATTCATGTTATATGGTCCAAGAATCTCTCAAATATCAATTTTGAGAGCAATCAGACCAGTAACAAAATAGTTCAAAATGGCGGACACTCTTTTCAAATTTGTGCAAAGATTCATGTTATATGGTCCAAGAGTCTCTCAAATATCAATTTTGAGAGCAATCAGACCAGTAACAAAATAGTTCAAAATGGCGGACATTTTTTTTTCAAATTTGAGCGAAGATTCATGTTATATAGTACAAGAGTCTCTCAAATATCAATTTTGTGAGCAATCGGACCTGTAATAAATAGTTCAAAATGGCGGACACTTTTTTCAATTTTGTGCAAAAATTCATGTTATATGGTCCAAGAGTCTCTCAAATATCAATTTTGTGAGCAATCAGACCAGTTACAAAATAATTCAAAATGGCGGACACATTTTTGGATTTTGAAAAAAAAATCGTGTTTTGTAATCCCAAGGCCTCTCAAATCTCAATTTTGAGAGCAATCGGACCAGTAACTAAATAGTTCAAAATGGCGGACTCTTTTTTAAATTATGAGCAAAGATGCATGTTTTGTGGTCCCAAGGTCTCACAAATATCTTTTTTTTATACCATAAAGTCGGTAAACAAGCATACCGTCCGACTGATGGTAAGCGGTTACCGTAGCCAAAATATCACTACGTATAATATTGCCCTTAGTGATATGATAGGTAATAATCACAGACTACGGAGGACATATTCTCGCTCACAAAAAACTGTGTCTATGGAGTCGGCCACCTCTCACGCACACCTTAGTTGGCTATTCCGCGGGAAATTAGACTCTGTCGCCGTTTACACAGAGTCGATTACTCGCGCTCAACTAATGTGTGGATGTGTGCGTGCCGGCTTGTACGTACAGCGTGGTGGCCGACTCGAGTGACACATTTTTTTGTTAGCGAGAATATATCCGACTTTTTTTTATATCTGTGGTAATAATGCATTCTAGTGGTGAAAGATCGGTACAGTAGTTTTTGAGTTTATTGAAATTACAAACAAACAAAACATACAAAAATACATCTTTTCTTTTATCGTATTATTATTAGAGTATATAAACGGAGGAAAATTCAAACATAAGGCCGCCCTTATAATATGACAAATTTATCCATTACTTCTGATTGGCATTGATCGATCGTGCCTTTCTGGGGTCGATGATTTCCGGTAGAAGACATTTATTAACTATAACAAACAAAAATAATAATATTTGTCAGCTATAATTCAAAACAGTTACCATTTATCAATATAACTTAACTTACCCTAGTGGTATCAAAAGTGGTAAGAGCGCGCTATAATGCGGGCGATTGTACCAATACTCTCAATCGTAATAATATGTTGGCGAACTTAGCGCGCGGAAAACAGAGCGATACGTCCTCTCTCTGAGACGGCGGAGCCGGGTCTGCCGAGCCGTGGCCTCCGCAATCGATTTATATAGCAGTTTTAAAATATTCGGTATAAAATAATTATAATATTTTTACGGATTTTTTTAATTTACTAATTTTAAGCATGAACTGCTGCGTATTAATAAATAGTAATTATGAAGTTTGACATTCGATTTCGATATTAAAAATAGCGCTAAACATCGATAAAAATCTTAATTTCTACGCGGTTTTGTTTTGTCATTTTCATAACAAAAATGTACTAAACGTTATGATGCTATCTTCAAGAAAAATAGAAGACAATATGTACTTTTCAACATGTATTTTTGTATTTTTTTGTTTCAAGTACTTTCAATACCTATTTGACTGCAAAGACAGCATGTTCCGTAAAATTCAAAAAAGGTCTCTCAAGGAACTGCTCTAAACTAAATAACAAATAGTCAATTTAATGTTATTTCTTCAAGAAAAGTAGAAAAATAAATGTCCTATTGGATTTACGACAACACAAATGAATAACTATCAATATAACTGAGTATTTTCACACCGAAAACCTGGAATATTGCGGCATTGTGCGTTATTACGTTATAAACGCTCTTAATATGCGTAGACACACCATCCAAACGTAGTACCCTGCGAGAGTGTATTCTAAGGTCACGCAAAGATTTATATGCGTCAGGCTCGACATGATGTATTTGAAACCAGACTTGAAGGGTCCATTTCAAGTCACCCTGTAAGAGGTTGATTATGATGGAAAATGTGCGTACGGGCAGAAAATCCAAAATAATACCCTGCGAGGGTACATTTCTGTCCCTGCAAGCGGTTGATTAATATGGGGAATGTGTGTACAGGCATAACATCCAAGAAAATACCTCACGAGGCTACATTTCAACTCATCTGCCCCTTCAAGGGGTTGACTATTATTGGTAATGTGCATACGGAGTACTGGCACAACATCTCAAAAGAACACACGCGAGGGTATATTTCAACTCACCTGCCCCTCCAAAGGGTTGATTATTACGGGGAATGTGCATACGGAGTAAGGGCACAACATCCAAGAGAATAAATACCCCGCACCGGTACATTTCAGTGACTGCCCCTGCGTGGAGTTAATAATAATGGGGAATGTGCATGCCGGCCCAACATCCAAGCAAATACTCTGCGCGAGTACGTTCTAAGTCACCTGCCCCTGCGCGGGGTTAATAATAATAAGGAATATGCGTACTGGCACAAGATCTAAGACAATACCCTGCGCGGGTATGATTTGAGTCACTGCCCCTGCGCGGGGCTAATAATAATGGGGAATGTGCGTACGGGCACAACATCCACGAAAATACCCTGCGCGGGTATGTTTTGAGTCACCTGGCCCTGCGCGGGTTGGTGTATGGATCAGACTAGCTTGCTAAGCAGGAGCATTTGATCCTTTTTATTAGAGGCAAAAAAAAAATAACTTTTTTAAGCACTGTAACTAGACTAGCAATAATGGCAGGCGAAATTTCTGGTTAGCGGATCACAATTCCTCATTTGAATAATTTCCGAGAGTCAGATATATGAGGCATTTGAATTTACTTGAGGACCTTATATAGGTACTACTCGACCCAGTGTTACGCTGCCTTTTAGATCATTTTTGCTCAGGGCAGTATCCGTTATCACTATTCGCACGTTGTGATTTATACAGTTAGCACTTGATGTAATTTAAATATTAATGTTCAACTGTGAACAAAACAGGAACTAACCTAGGAAAAACCAAGGATAATAAATTAATAGAAGCAAAATTATCAATAAAAAGTGGGTAGATTAAATAGTTAAGAATTAGCTGTTCAAAGACATGAACATAAAATATCAAAATTAAATTAAAATATCGAACGGTAACACCGTTAAAATCATTATATTATTATTTTAATAAACTAAGAAGGAACAAAGGTATATAAAATATACAAATAACTTACGAGTGCCTAGGCTAGGCTAGGCACAACCGTCCGTTGCAGAAAACAGGACGCCAATGACGAGATAGTGCGCGTGGCTCAAGCTCGCGCTCTGCCTGGGTGGATAGTGGGGAGATGTGCGAGCGAGACGGCAATATTTGGGTAGACAAAGAAGGAAGTCTAGAGCAGAAAACAAGGAAGGCCTATCTCATTTTATAAGGTTTCAAATAACGGTCAAGTTTTAATATGGTATAAGCTGCTGAAGATGTCGACTGACATGTCAATATTCCTACTAATCGCTTCATGATCGATACTTTTACGTGCCTATACCTAATTAGGTCTGTGTCGACACTAACCTGTTTACTCCTTGTTGGTGCAAGGAGAGGCGATGTATTAGTGAAAGCCATTCCTATGAGACCCTTTTCCGCCGCCATCTTTGCCCACCATCCTGCCATGCCGTTGTGATTTGAACCTGAAATAGTAATGGTTCAAAGTTATTAGTTCTTTCTTTATTGCTTTAGGGGAAAATCAAAGGTATTTATAGAATGTTTTTGCCTCAATAAGATTCCCGCAACGCCACTAGTCTCAATTAGAATCGAATCATTTTAACAAATCTATCGTAGTAATTACGAGAAATAAAAAAGTATTTAAAAAAAATTAAATCGTCTTCAAAATACACTAAAAAGGATAAAATAACTCTAATTCATTCCTGGCCCCCTAGACAAGATGGTTGTCGACAATCCTCATCGTTAGTAAACGATCAACCTTTGCATGGATTGACATAGAGATTGTTAAAAATCACGTGATATTTAAATTTGAAATGTCAATCCCATACAAAGGTTGATTGTTTTTTGTCGATGACGATTATCGATAACCATCTTGGCCCGGGCTTATTTCCTTACCTTTAACAGTAACCCAACCGACTCCCGTAACCTTAGCTTTCTTAATGGCAATGTCCATTGCGAAATGGCTAGCAGTTGCTCCGAGGACGTTGTTGGCATCCACCCATGCTGTCGAAGCATTCTCCTTGAGGACTTTAGGCTCGTTGTTAGGACAACACGCTCCGCTTAGTATGTCGTTCACGTACATTTCTGAAAAACGCGGTTGTACCATAGAATATCCTTTTATTCATGGGAAATCTTCAAGTAAATCTGGTCGTCTGAAATCTTCTGATAAAGACAGGAATGTAGAAAAGAAATTGGTATATGCATAAGCTACTTATAGACTCATATTTCTGACTGGATTATGCATCTAGCCAACTTAACCTCAGCCAATTAAAGGACGACAAAATTATGTAAAAGTATATTTGAAGCTGAGCCGGTCACAGACGATCCCAGCAAAAACAATAGTTCTCCAAATGAGAGAGGCTACCCTCATATATACTTACCAAGTCTGTTAAGTCCATGACTAGGATGTCCCACTTTATCAGCCTGTAACAACAATTCTGCTTGTTGCTCCGCTGCCTTAGCTGCAGTACCGACTGCCTTGAGGCAATCCGTCATGAACCTCATGACTTCTGTCGTCGCTACCTTACCCATGATGCAAGGATTCTGGAATATAAAATTCGCTTTAGTACAAGATCTCGTTCACTTTATGCGAGCCTGGTACTTTTTATATCTAATCTGCTACATTATACTTGTAAATATTTGTTCGCGTATATGAAATAAGGTCAAGTTTACTTTCTTTAAAGATAACTTCGTTAAAGTAATTATGGATCTTGATCTTTCTTGTGTAGTTAGGAATCCCACGGCACATCACACTTCGACTTACCGAAGACCGATTTGTGCCATACCTTCGTGATTGCAGTAGCTTCGTCATGTTATCCTTTGCAGACTTGTCAAACGGTAAAAATAGGCCTCTAAGAACTGTTTGTATATTTCAGCACACTAAACTCGAACCAGTACGATCAGACTATTGAGGAAGGTTAGGCTATACCTACATACACATCATATTTGTATCTGCAGGTGAAACCGCAGGGTACAGCTTGTTATATTTAATAGTAAGGATGAATGGTACAGTAGTACCCAACTGATATGGCGCGTCGTGAATCTTCGTTCGCACAGAAAAGAAAGTATGGTCCCGAAGCTAACTAAAGAATGCTTAAAACTTACAATCAACCTTAGATCACTACTATAAGGTTCATAATACACTGCAGCTGTTAGTTCCGTCTCACTCGCAAGTCACGCCCCTCTGCACGGCGCGCGCTAACATGGCGGCAGCTGCCGACCAAAAGCGTTCCCCGCGCTTTGAAAATGTATCTTCTGCGCAGGTACATCGGTATGCCATATCAGTTGGGTACTACTGTAATATCTAGTTCAATTTGACGAAGGCTATTGCCATAGAATATTACCATGGGTTTGAGTCAGACGAAAATGGAAAAATCATTTCTGCAAAACTGTGCCATTATAAAATTAGGCACGGAATAGTGGATAATGGTATAAGTACCATAAATTCCTCATATAATTTCATAACAGCTTGGTTTTCCTTATATAGCTACCACAGGTTACGTGATGGCTTGCACGTATACCTACTATAGATACCAAATCAGAAAACTGTGGCTCGTTATCATATTGATGTCAATAAGCATGTAAACAGGTACACAATTTGCTAAAAGTGTTTTAAAAATCAATGCAAACATTTTCATATTATAAAGGGTTGAAGGAAAGCTAAAAAGATGATGAAAAATTATTTTCAGCTAAAACAAATACTTTCTGGACCAAGGACGCCGACTACGTGGGTGCTCGGGGGTTCCAGTACCCATGAAAACAAAATAGTGGGTCAGAGCACCCATGACCACAGACATTAAAATTGATCAGTAATCGGTTTTGAGCAATATCTCTACAACCACACCCGCTCGTGGGGCAAGACGTCTACACTTCTTAGATTATTCTATACTCTACTTAGGTACAGTATTACCCAACTTATATGGCGCGTCGTGAATCTTCGTTCGCACAGAAAAGAAAGTATGGCCCCGAAGATTAATGAAAGAATGCTTAAAACTTATAATCAACCTTAGATCACTATTATAAGGTTCATAATACACTGCAACTGTTAGTTCCGTCTCACTCGCGCGTGAAGCCCCTCCGCACGGCGCGCGCTAACATGGCGGCAGCTGCCGACCAATAGCGTTTCCCGCGCTTTGAAAATGTATCTTCTGCGCAGGTACATCGGTAAGCCATATTAATTGGGTACTACTGTACGTACTCGTATCATGCAAAACTGAATGCTCAAAATGACTTCGAAAAGAAAACGCGGTTGAATAATAAAAAAAAAAAATTGGTATTTGAAATATTACATGAGGGTTTGACATGCTGTATCATAGGGCCATTCCATCAGACTTATTCACAAGTTAGTATTTTTGCGTAAAATGTTAATTGTTTATTAAATGGCTTCAATCGAAAGCACTAACTATCTCACGGCTATCCAAATAACAAAATATATTTTTTAAACGGTTACTAAGTATCGACCTATATGAATATGCTACGAGGAAAGATACGAATGAAGGTATTTATTATAATAACAAAAGGAAGGATGGAATAAACAAACAGTAAACATTTTCCTCAATAATAATAAATTTCAAGGAAAATAGATGGAAATCTCTTGGAATTAAAATTTGTATCGTCAGGTTGGCAGATATTGGAAATGTATAGCTTGATCTGTAGCCGTGTGTACATCCTTTACACTTTGAACTGCCTCGAATATTCTAGTTTATGTATTCTATCTTTCCGCCCGTGTCTATACTCGGAATCTCCTATTTTACCCTCTAAATATTTTACCTTTAGGCTTCGAATTTCCAAAAGCTCTTTCTTACTAGGCATCTTACGTTAGGAAAGGACCTATGTGCTTTGAAGCTTCTAGACCTTGCGATAGAGATTTCTCCTTTTATTCAGGGTAATATAAAGCTCAGTATCACGAGTAGAATTGATCCCCATGTGAGTATGCCAAGACAGTATTTTCTATGAAAACTTGTAATTCTTAGAGGATAATCTTGTGTTGATACCGGTGTGTACTGGTTCTCTGGTATACTAAATACTAATACTAAACGTTGTAGATATATAGATTCTATTTTCATAGGCAATATGTTTACCATCTGTTTTTTTTCATAGGAATCCAGTAGGCTCACAGATTAATGTTTCGTAAGAAGCTTGTATGGCTTGGATCAAGAGTAAGGTTATAATTTTCCTGTGGCATTGTTGCAAAATTTTGGTGAACATACATAATTCAAAATATTAACGTGCTTAGCCTAATACATCATCATGGTCCCAAATCATGCCTTATCTCCTCTCACCTGTTTCTAGAGGCTAATGACTGAACATTGAAGTTTTATAGTGTCAGTTCGTAGATGAATATCATAATTTTATAAACGTCCAAATGTCGACTCTCATTTAACTCGACTCGCACTTTTTTAAATAGCCGGTTTCTGATATGGTGAGACTTCGGAGTCTCCAAATTTTTTTTTTAATCTAAAGGCAATGGATGTATAAAATATATAATTTAACAGGAAATTTTAAATTAACACTGTATTAGTACCGTATATAATTAATATTGTAGATTTATTTACACATACTGCATATACAAGCGAACAAAAACCTTGACTCGATAATGTTATTCTGTTTGCTCGTATACTATGTCAAGGCGCTTTCAGTCAAAATTTTCGCCAAACAAAACTGCACCATATCAATAAATAACAGCATTTACATTAGTACGTGCATCGCTTTATCACTTACCTGAACAAATAGGTTTAAATTATCACTTAGAACTTCCTGTTTAATTTAAAAATGGAATAAATTGTTTTCAAAGTAAAAAAAAAAACTCGCGTGCGCTCTCTGTCACTCTCCGAAACATACTGAACAGAGGTTTATTTTATACTGGTTGGTTAGATAATAATACAAACAAACTTTGTATGTAAAAACATGGAATCTATAATATTGTTGACGAGGTAAACTCATTTATAGATTGGTATGTCGTTGACTGATAGTTAATGGGAGTTCGTAAAAAATAAGTTATAGTATTAGGACTGTCCTAAAAAATTACGGTACTCATAATAAAGTTTAGCATATTATTATAGTTTTCAGAAATCACAGAATCGTACCTATACAGGGTGTATTTCGCATGGTAACGCAAACTTCGCGAAAAGGCTACACCTAATGCCACTAATCAAATTGTGAAAGGCTTTCACCTCGCTAATGATCGGTTATAGAAATTGTCATTTTCGAGCGCGCAATGTATCGTGAACACCGCGATTTAAACGCGCGATAACGTTGTGCCTACGTAGTATGTCGCTGACTGCAGGCGAATATCGCCATAAGACACCGTTTCTAGTTTTATTTACATTGCTACTTTTAGTGAAAGTAATGAATTAATAACTTATTTATTTTAAATCTCTTTGGGTTAGGTAAGAATAACGATTATGAACAGTCTAAAGTAAAAAAAACTCAATTTTTTTTTTAAAAATTTGGGAAAAACCGACGAAAAATTCCAACATGGGGGGGTCCAGAATCATGTCCTGGACCCATGGTATCCGTTTGTGCGGCGATGTCCCTTACACCCTGTATAGCTAAATAACATTACTGTAGTGTAGTGTTGTGTTCCTGTGACTCTACATCTACTATCTTTTCTGTAACGTCGGTTTTCGGCACATGGACTCCTCCACCCCTCTTCAAAGAAGGTGGGAACATTTTTGCAGGGTTGGCACCGCGTTATAATAAAGTTATCAAATCAAATCAAATATATATTTATTACTATGATCAGTTACATAATGTGTTTTACATCGGTCCCCGCACTAGGCAAGCCTGTAACGCGGGAGACCATCTAGAATTAACAAAAACAGTTTAACAGTGTAGGTACAGGTTATCAAACGTTGATTAGCTAAAATTCCGAAGACTTTATCTGACCCTTGACATGTGGTGATCGAAAGAGTGAGACGGGGCACACTATTACACTGATTTAGTTAATTAAAAAGCTATTATGAATAAGGGGATTAGTGTTACAATTATCTGGCTACCGTAACCGCTTAGCATCAAGCGGACTGTATGCTTGTTTGTATTAAAAAAAAATATATATGAAAAATTACTAATTACAGTGCAGGTGTATTCGATTTTTTTATATAATTATTTGAGATGTCGCCTTGCCCAGTGTAAAAAGTTTTTATTATCAGGTTAATTGGTTAATGTCAAGAGTCAAGATGACGTCACTTAACCACTTTAATCAGTGGTTATGTAAGGAACTAGGGTTATGTTATGTACAATCTATACACATTATGAAAATTTAAGTGTCTGGCTGTCATTATAAAATAAAGAAGTTTTCTAAAATATTGTGTATTCTGTTTTTCCGGGCTAATCTCCGAAACAGTTCAACCGGTTTTTTATGGGAATCGATGCTACGTTTTATCTCAGAAATGTCCAATGTAAAAATAGAAATTAGGGGTAACATTTAAATTATTTGGTATATACTAAAATTAGACCCCTAAACGCGGGTGAAACCGCAGGGCATAAACTAGTGACTAGTATATAAGTGTGGATACATTGTTTGTTGTAAAAAAATATTTTGGCCAAGAACCGGTAAAATAAAGTGAGCGCTATGGGAGCGACGTCCGCACATTCTGTCCTCAAAATAACCTCGACATTCACCTTGATTCACTAACCGAAGTTCTATGACGTCATACGTCTATGTTTACATATCGGTAAATTCTAATTGCGCTCTAATATGGCGAATTTATTAGGAGTTTTATGCCAACTGATTTAAGGTCGGTTTTAGTTATATAAAAATCATATCAATAATTTAATAAAAAAGCCATAAAGAAGGTCACAAGTGTAGCAGTGAACTATTTCACGTCACTATCATAATAAATAACAAACTTCATGTAATAAACCAACAAAACAGGTTCACGATATCACATAATTATACTCACCACATAATTATTATGTAACTATTTAAATAATACACTTGCGGACGCGCTAAATGATTTTTTGGTTCCCCTAGTTAGTTACCCGGAAGAGCGTTACTTGCTCCTCTGATTATTCCTAGATCTTAGGTTTAGACCGGCCGCATACTATAAGATATTTTCTGTCAGAAATATTCGGACGCCCGCTTGCTGATACATTTTTGGACGTCAGACACGTCAGAAAGGGGTACGAACTTTTTTGTATGGGAGCTGGCATAGCCACCCGCCGCCATTTTGATTTTTTTTCAATGTGGCGGCGCACGGTGTAAGTGGTATATTTGGGTAGAGGACACTTATACAAACAAAAAATGTTAAGCAATATGGTGACCTAAAGTGTCACGTTTCCGAGATATTTGGAGGTAAAGATCGCCATATGAGAATAACGACAATCATTAACGATGTACTTATTACGTGTTTATATGCATTAGATTGTATTCAAATAATAGTTCCCAGGTTGATTTAACTTTTTATTAGAATATAGCAAAACCAATAGCACGAAAAAACAATATTCATTAATTGGTTACCTAATAAACCGCATCGCTATAGATAGATAATACTTTATTGTTACACCAAAATCATATTATTACAAAAAAAATACTTAAAACTAACAGTGAATGTGAGTGTGTGTGTGCTATATTCGCAATGAAACACAATGTTGTCAAGTAGCTCGGATCGTAGTGGTTAACTTGTTTTCCATGTCTCCGTTATTAAACAAAAATGACAATACTTGTATTAAAATATAATGTTACCGAGATTTTGGAATATCGATGTTTAAATAATATGAGAAGAATGAAAATAGTTTAAAGTTGATTATGTACAATTTATGTTATTGTTTTTAAGCAATAAACTGTGGTCAAATAATTATTGCATCACGGTTTTAAAAATAAAATAATACACATAATAGAAACAAGCCGTGACCTCAAACCTTTAAATAAAAGGATTTTTTGAAACTACTTAGGTAGCAAACAAACATATATACGGCGCGCCTAAGCGGTAAGCGCTTACCGTAGCCTATGGACGCTTGCAACACCAGGGGTATCACTCGCGCGTTGCCGACCCTACAGAAATATCTTCACACCTTTTTTAAGGAACCCCACGCTCCGTTGGGAAAACCACGGCGGGAGCTCATTCCATAGTCTAAGCGTCGGCGGAAGAAAGCTCCTTTCCGACTGCATAGTTCGAAACTATTTTGGTTCCAATGTGTGAGGATGGACTCCCCGTCAATGGCGAGACTTGCGATGGTAGAAGGTAGCCGTGGGCATCAGGTTAAACAATTCTACAGAACACTGTCCGTTGTACAAGCGGTAGAACACACATAAGGAGGCAAAATCTCTCCTCAGATTGAGGGGCCCTAAGCCGCTTGTGAGCTGGGGACTGTCGACAATTCTAATAGCACGTCGCTGAACCGAGTCTAAAGGCCCAAACTGGTATCCAGGAAAGAGGAGTACTCCATATAAGGCCGGACTTGCGACTTGTAAAGTTGCAGCCTTTGCCCCGATGTTAAGTACTGCGTTGCTCTGTTGAGCACTTCCAGTTTTTTGGATGCTAGCTTAACCTTGTCTTCTAGACGGCCTATTGACGTCGTTAGAAATGTCGATGCCGAGGATACCGATGCTTTCACTGATGTTCGTGTTCTGGAATTGTGAAGTCACAGCAAATGGGGTTTTCTTAGCGGTGAACGCGCAGACTTGGAAATAGACTAGGTTTAGTCGACCGTAATCGGAGACACTAGTTAGTGTGCTCTCGATTTCAGAATATTTGCAATGAGCGTCCTCTGTACAATGAATGCCGTCAATAGACAGCATTTCATTGATATGCAGCAGGAACAGTGTTTGGGACAGTACAGACCCTTGCGGGACGCCAGCATTTATGTCTCTCAGCTCGTATGCATCTGCTGGACAAAAATTGGCGACCCATTTGCATAGTCCCTCGGAAAACCCATATGCTGGTAACTTCGTTAGAAGACCCCAGTGCCAGACCCGATCGAACGTCTTCGCCACCTTGACTCTCGATGGCGAGTGACCACTCGGCTGGTGACCTTCTGGTTTATTTATTTATTTATTTATTTATTTATTTAAGACACACCAACAATATACATACAATTATAAATACATAGTTAACAAAATTGTAACAGAACAGACATTAGCGAGTACATATACTAATAATAGGCGTGTACAGCATTTATAGGAACAATATTATACAAAAAGAGAAAAATAACAAACTTTAAATTTTACAATAAGATGGGTACACATAAAATATTTACCTATTACAATAAAATAGATAATAAATAAAAATAAGAATATATAAGAGATAATTTTAAACACAAAAATTATGAAGAGCCAGCCAAATTGGTGTCTGACTCCATTAGGTAAGAGTAAATAAAGCGCTTATACGGAATAAATTTTAAGTAGAAAACATCAATATTGGGATTATTATTAAAATCATTATATAACCTAGCCATGCGCAAAAAGGGATTATTTATACATAGACACATCACATAGAGAAGACACTAGAAGGTCACCAGCCAAGGGACTATGGTGGAAGCCATATTGTCGGTCACTCAACAAATCGTGATCCTCTAGGTATCTCAAGAGCTGCGTGTTGATCACTCGCTCCATGACATTGGAGAGAATGGGAGGTGATGGCAATAGGCCTGTAATTCATCGGGTCTGATCGATCGCCCTTTCTGGGCATTGTGTGCACGTGAGCAGTCTTTGATGAAGACGGGACTTTCATTTAGGTGGAAGTTTTATTAGGTCGGGTCGGACCGGCCGCGGGACCGGGTTTTTTTATTTATTTTCAACACACTCGCTCGTAAAAACATTTATTGCACCGCTTTTAGTATCTTAATGCAGCTTATTACCCATTTGTGCTTTTTACTTTACATTACCGCACAGTTTTATGAAGGTATAATCCCGATTATGATAAGTTTGTACCTCATTGCAAGTGATATGTGTAGACCAAGCATTCTTAATTTAAACGGGTAAAATAGTTTGACAGCTCACCGCTGTCAAAAAAACCTTGCGTGCCATATTTGTAAACGTTCTCATTGTGTTGATTTGATTATTTTCAAAAAATCTACTTAAAAAAATACATGTCTGTTTTTTTCCTCTTAAGTGTGTTGAAAAACGTCGTATGACACGCGTGTGTATTGATTATTACACTCTCGGCTCACTTATTGCGTTCGCCTACGGCTCACGCGCTTAATACGCCTCGAGTATTAATAACCAACTTTGCATACATGTATCATAATGTACTATTACGTCGCTATTGCAATTTTGGCGCCCAGGGAGCATTACTTAGCGATCTTTAGTCCCAATTAACTTGGTAATATGAGATTTTAGGGCAAGTATTGTCATTTTTGTTTGTATAATAATGGCAAAATGGAAAACAAGTCACGATCCGAGCTACTTTGACAACATTGTGTCAAAGTAGACGAATTCATAGTTTCGTATATCATAATTCGTAGTTCATAGCGATTATTACGATGCTGTTTAGTAGGTAAGTAATTAAAAATATTGTTTTTCGTGCTCCTAGTTTAACTCTCTACTAAAAAATTGATAAATCAACCTGGGAACTATTATTTGAATACAATCGAATGCATATAAACACGTAATAAGTTAATTTTTAATGATTGTCGTAATTCTCATATGGCAATCTTTACCTCCAAATATCTCGGAAACGTGACACTTTAGGCCACCATATTGATTAATATTTTTTGTTTGTATAAGTGTCCTCTACCCCATATATACCCGTTTAATCGTGCGCCGCGACATTGAAAAAAAACTAAAATGGCGGCGGCTAGCTATGCCACAAAGGTTCTAACCCCTTTCGGATACTATGCGGGGTCTAGAACAAAATGTATGAGGAAAGTCCCTTCCGGCGGGCGTCAGAAAATTTCTTATAGTATGCGGCCGGCCTTAACCGCGAGATTAATATATCAAGGATTTATCAACAGGCATCTAGGATGGGTCATATGCACTTAATTAAATAGGTCAAATGGATAATTGGCCAAGTACAGTTGCTGTTATATCTAACTGTTACAAACAACATAACATGCCTAATATTAGTTTAGCTTCCTCAAATACAAATATTTTTCCTGTAAATTCTCAAATGTTTTGCACTTAATTAAAAGTCGAATCTATCTATAGGTATAATGAATGGATCAAAAATGCACGTTATTAAATAGGTGAAATGGAATTGACTAAGGTGTAGAGTTTGTGAAGTTAGGGCTTGTAAAGTTAGGGCTTGTAGAGCTATAAGCTTGGCTCTACATGAGATCTGATAATATTTTGACCGTGCGAGCCATATGGTCTCGTCTTGGCAACATTTTACATGAAAATGTTTTTGGTGGGATTGATATTCCACCTTCTATGCATTACAAAAATAGTGTTATCCGATACAAAAAACGATAATGATCGTGTAACGAAGATAATGGTGCCGATTCTGTTGTATTCATGGTGAAGATATTTCGTTTTTTTTTATTGCTAGTCATTTTATTTTGTAAGCGGCACTTAACTGTAGGTCATTATCTTGTCCCCAACTGTACATCTCGCGGTTATCTCAAACGATAAGTAAGTATGATGACAATTTTAATGATTATTACAGTATAATTTGATTAAACTCTGCCAACTAAATATTCCGTAGTTAGGCGTAAAACTAAGTCCACTTCAACTCAGTGAAATAGGAGTTTATTAGTTCCGTGGAATTAGCTACACTGCAACATCTGTTTGTATAGTGAATTATACAGATAACTAATAGTGGCTTAGTGTTCTGCTGAATAGACAGTAAGTGTACCATACATATATTTTTTTAATCTGTATTTTAGCGTGCGATTACGTAATTTTGTTGCAATAAGTGTCAATCATTTTCGAATTGAAACCGGTTCAATATAACGATTTTCTGATAACTTTTTACGTTCTGGTAACTGCAAGTACAAACAGTGTCTTATTCGAAATGGAACCATTCGAGTTTGTAATATTTCAACCAATTAAGACGTTGTTTCAATGTTACGTAATCCACGTACTGATGCGTTCTGTTATTCGAACCTACGACTTTCGTTGGTGAAGATATTTTTAAGAGAGGTGGTGGGTGGTGAAGCGCTACTTTCACTTATGGGACCGCCTTAAAAGCTTTCCATTTAAGAAGAAAACTGCATGATTCCCATTAAGTCCTAGTTAATTTATTAAACAACCCTGAGTCATGAGAGAATCAATTATACCACTGAATCAATGTCATTTGTTAATTTCACGCTTCTAATGTTTGAGGAAATGTTTGCTTGAACAGCTGTTAAAAGATACAGGTTGATTTAATAAGAACGCATTTACTTAAGTTAAACTTAACCTAAATAAAAAAAAGAAACCTCTGCAACTAGTTTAAAGGAGTCCTAAAATGTGGTACCTAGTGTAATATAATAACAGTGCAGAGAATACATACTGGAGAATACTCCATTCATAGTAGATCAGACTTTCTCGTATAAGTTCCTTGGTTATTGAAATGTGATCGCAATACTGCGGTATAAGTTATACAGAATGTTAAAACTTTCTAGTTTGTTTTGTAGAATATTGGAAATTCTAACTAAAAATTCTTCTTTATGGCATTTTGCGTTTTTGAAACCATAATCCCTGACAACATGCAAGCCCAAACCAAGTCTAAACTTTTTTCCTTAATGTGGATTCAGTACCCCGAGTGTAAAGAATTGAGGTTAGAAAACGCTTACTAATGCGTTTCTGTTTACGACATTTCTCTATAGGATTGGCCAGCGCCTCTAGCGGAATACTCATGGTACTAATTTCTCCCATACAAATTTAAAGTTTACGTAAACGCATTAGTTAGCATTAGTAACACTCGGGATATTGAATAGTCTTGTGTTGGGTCACTCACTATAGCAACTGGCTTTCAAGTATAGCTTTCGGACTAAGCTACTTACAGTAGTACCCAACTGATATGGCGCGTCGTAAATCTTCGTTCACACAGAAAAGAAAATATGGCCCCGAAGATTAACGAAAGAATGCTTAAAACTTACAATCAACCTTAGATCACTACTATAAGGTTCATAATACACTGCAACTGTTAGTTCCGTCTCACTCGCAAGTCACGCCCCTCCGCACGGCGCGCGCTAACATGGCGGCAGCTGCCAACCAATAGCATTTCCCGCGCTTTGAAAATGTATCTTTAGCGTAGGTACATCGGTAAGCCATATCAGTTGGGTACCACTGTACTAACTTAACTCTAATTAAAAAACACACCCTATATCTGCAATCAAAGTACCAATCCCTGTATATATTCAGTAACAATTTCTATCGACCAGTATTTGCAGCCATGCCGGAGATTCGCGTAGAAGAAGTGAGGCGGTTCATGGAGGACAGCTTGAAGGCTGTGGGGGCCCCTGAGTCGGAGGCCAAGGCCCATGCTGACCTGCTGCTCCACGCTGACGTCTCTGGACATTTTAGCCATGGACTTAACAGACTTGGTAAATACATTTAAATATAAAAAAAAACGTAAAGAAATCTTCGGACCCATCTATATATTTAAAATTCTAAGTCCTGACTGACTGACTGACTGATATATCAACGCACAGCCTAAACCACTGGTCCTAGAGACATGCAATTTAGAGGGTATATTCTTTGGGAAGAGTAGGTATCCACTGAGAAAGGGTTTTTCGGAATTCCACCCCTGAGGGGGTAAAATAGGGAATGAAAGTGTGTATGAAAGTTCGTCAGTTTCGAAATTAGGATCTTCAAATTTTGTGTTTAGGCTGAACATTGAAAATTAATGTATACGTGTCTCAGCGTTTTAATAATTCCACCCTCGAAGCAAGCTCGAAGATGAAGTTGTTTTTTTTTTGTTTTATTGTTGTAGAAAAATATGTCATTTGTTTCCTGTAGGCCACGCGGGCGAAGCCGCTTGCCCATGTATTAGTTCAACATTTACCTCTATGCGGATGCAATGTGTTAGTAAAAACAATCATAAACCCCATAGAGGTAGAATTCTAACTCTATTATAAACCCCCTTATTACTTGAGATGGTTTAAAACAAGTCTGGCAAAACCCAGGTTTTAGATCCGTCACTTCTTAACGTCATATGACAAAAAGAGCTTGGACTATCTTAAAAACTTGACTTGGCTTAAACCATCTTTTGTAATAAGACAGTTCAAATCCCACACACCACTACACTTATCTATTTACTCTACTATTACCTATTCTAGCTCTGAAATAACTTGTAATTGTTTTAGAATTCTACATAAACGACATCCTATCAAAGGCCACGAAGCCATCAGTGAAACCCGTAATCCTGAAGGAGTCAGCGGCGACCGCGTGGGTAGACGGGAATGAGGCCCTTGGTTCAACCGTCGGGAACTTCTGCATGGATCTCGCTATCAAGAAGGCTAAGGAGTCTGGCGTAGGATGGGTGACTGCTAAGAGTAAGTACCACAATGAGTGAATAGAATCACCACTGTAGTATATGATCGATTATTGAAATCATCGTCAATGTTTTATTCATTCGCCCTTATAAAGGTTGGAATTACTGAAGTGACCGGTTCGGAGGTCAGCCTTCAAAAGGCAAAAAGTTCCGACGAAGTTACATTTTGTAATATTGTTTTACTATCTAACTATATATGTTTTTATTTCTTTTCTCTAAAGTCTAAACAATTTTAGCATAAACACAAAAAGAAACAACAAGAAAAAAGACAATTAAACAGATTAGTTAGATTTCTAAAGAAAATTACACGCTTCCTAGGAAATATTCGTCTGTGAAAGATGCATCTTAAGCACTCGGTTCGTTTGGTTGTGACGTAGCGAGAATCAACGTAGAGCGACTCTACGTACAAGGAATAGTAATGATTGGAAAATGCAAGGTGGAGAACATTGAAACTGGTTTTTTTGGAGCAGATTGTAGTGAAATTTCTAAACTAGCATTTGATAGGGATAAAATCTTTATTTACAACAAATATGTACAAAATACAATCTATATATAGAAAATTTCCTCAAGCCTGCCGCTGCTTCCGATTAACGGCAGGGTTCCCAGAAGGCTGGCAGCGTTTCCTCTTTGGATAGCCAAGCTGACGCGTTTGATAGTTGTATGGTCCGTTGAATCCCTATTAACTGATACTGAATTTGTTGGTAAAACTGTCGTTAAATAGTACTAGCATTCCACCAAACAGAAATGAAGAATCCAAGTCACTAAGCTACGGTATAATCTCAGCACAGTGTAACAAATAGTCATGGTTCAAATGATATAGCCTTGCTTTTAACGTTTTGGAGTCACGGCCTATCACACAATTTAATGACAAATTACGTTTAAGCAGTACAATTATCGATGACAAATTTCTTTCGAGTTCCGTAACTAGTCAGTGATTTTGCACAGTAAGGACCAATCACTGCATCGTGTGTTCTTGTCTTGGCCAATCAGAGCGCATGTGTCCATGACTCAGCCAATCAGAGAGCATTGTCGGTGGGGAATTGGCGGAATAGTTTTTAATTTGCAAAATTAACGCCATTGCGTTTCTTTGGGTTAATTGTTCGATGACTACAATCGACAAAAACTGCTTTGGCTGACAAGTTCAGGATACACATTCTTATAGTCATGTCTTCTACTACTATATACTAATTTACTACTCATTTATAAGCTAAAATACCTCTACTATCATAGGATCAAACCACTTCGGCATGGCTGGATATTGGGCGTTACAAGCGGAAAAGGAAGGTCTGATCGGCATGGCTTTCACTAACTCATCACCTATTTTGGTACCTACTAGAGCTAAGAAGGTAAGCAATCAGCTATACGTAGCGCCATCAGCCAAAGCCATAAATTTGAAATGGCCACAAGATGTCATGGTATTACTAATATTAACCCGACGTGGTTTTCCCAATGGAGTACAGCATGGGGTGCTTCAAAAAGGGCGTGAAGAGATTTCTTCAGGGTCGGCAACGCGCCTGTGATACCCCTGGTGTTGCAAGCGTCCATAGGCTACGGTAACTGCTTACCATCAGGCGGGCCGTATGCTTGTTTGCCACCTTAGTAGTATAAAAAAAAGTTAAAAAATAACTTAAAAAACTTTGTAATTCCGACATGACATATTATTTAATATCATCCAACATATGTAGGTATGATTTTTGCATTGTTTTGCTATCTCTTTACGGCATGTGCTGGCGGTGAAATCACTCGTAGATTTCGCTTTGCTTTTTATTTCCTATTGGTATCTACTTCAAGCCATATATATATATAGCAAAGATGAAACACTTGGTACCTTTTTACTTGGAGTACAACAAGTAACAAGGTACCAAAGTCTCCCTGTCTTAAAGCTCACGAGTAGAGCGCCTAGAATATTTTTAGAGCAACGGTCTTAAAACATAGATTCGAAGAAATTATTTAAAGTAGAGACAAAACTCTAAACCGTTTGCCAAATCAGTATAACTCTATCTACAGCATTTTTTGACGATTTGGTGGACTATATTAATCCTAATTTTACAGGGTGTATTGGGAACAAACCCAATAGCAATGGCTGCTCCAGCAAGCGGTGATGATTCAATTGTGGTTGACCTGGCCACCACCACTGTTGCTCTGGGAAAGGTTGGTTTCCTTACTTCTTCTTATAGTGTCTCTCTAGAAGTGAAACATTCAGCTCCAAATTATTCCATGCGTGATATAAAAAGTCATTATCATCATCCTCCATGCATGAGTTATCAGCTTATGTAATCCTAAAGATAGGCTCCTCGTCAATAAAAGGCTCTCGGTACAAGATCTCCGTCAAATCACCTTTCTGCTCCAGTCTGTGGCCTGCCCACTGTTACATTTAGCTTCCCCATCCGGTTGTTAAGTCACTTAAAGTCATCGGATTTTATAATTTCACACTATGTCACGGAAGGTTATGCTAAGCATTATCCTCTCCATCTCTCTAGTAAAGCGGTTGACATATCCGGGAGAACGCGTTTGTCGTCCTTTTACCTAAATTTGAGTACCCAGTTTCATCGTACCTTTCATGTTTTTGAAAATATGATTTATTTCTCTACGTGAAATACTTAACACGATGATTGTACTTTTTCAGGTAGAAGTGCAGATACGGAAAGAGGAGCCCATTCCTGAAGGATGGGCGTTAGGACCAGACGGAAAAGTCACCACTGACGCTCAATTGGTACGTAATGTCAATTTTATAGAATTCTGTCGATATTGGAGGACTTCTGACAATTATTTAGTGCCGGACACAATCTAATGTGCATAAAAAATACAATTATTACAGTCCACATAAATAAAACAGGCGATTTCTAGAGTGGCAATATAAATATTGGGTAAATTACAACAGCGTTCATCAACTTATCAAAACATCAAGTATGCTTGTTAAAAATATTTTGGTCTGAGAGCAATTACGCACACACACCGAAATATAACTCGATTCAACAGGCATTTACGAAGCGATCGGTTTATTACAGTCTATCTTTAGAAGAACGTCGATGTTTATATATAATGTTTTTTGGTAGTGTCTTAAGGTTATAGCCCTATTAAACCAACCCTTATTAAATTTCTAAGAATACTGATTAGACCCCTATAAAAACTAACAAAAGAAATAATATAAGGGTTTTGAATAATACAGTATAACAAAAAATATGTTTCTTAGTTTTTTTTTTTATTTTTAAAAGTAGCCGTTCGTTAGCCGCCCGTACCGTTTTTGTACTGTTTTATAGGTACAGAAGATATCAGTGAAATATGATGTGATACCACTTTTTTCAAGTTGACATATATGCAATTTTAATACAGGACAGGTTTTATGTTTACCACAACTAAAACATAAAAACAAAGAATAACATAAAGGCCAGTTTTAATGAACTCAGAACTGGTTCGAAGATTTTTATTTGTTTTTGTTGACGCAAAAGCTTCTGTGTATTCGGTCTCTCGCAATGAATTATTTTTCTCGATAGTCACACGAACAGCGAATACCTACATCGCAGAAATATTTGTGGTCTTTACCTATAGAACTAAAATAAACATCCTATATTTATTCAATTTAGTCTCTGATAAGGCACGTGATTGACTGACCGTGATAGAACCAGAAAATTTAGAGGGAGGCTTCTTTTTATAGCTTAGGGGTGAACTAAGAAAGAACTATTTTGGTATAGGTATAGGAATTCAAATTTGAATAAACCAAGATATACCTATAGGTACCAAAATATGGTATATTTCATACAAAAAGGGCACGTAATTATCTTTCCTGACGTAATACTGTTTCAATCAATTGTGTCACAAAATACCATGGTCTAAAACTCATGGGGATCGATTCTACTGCTGATACGGAGCGAACTTTCTGGAACATGGTATACATTGAATAACTGTATAATTGACATTTTCAGGCATATAATACAGGTCGTCTGCTTCCCCTAGGAGGATTCGAAGAGACAAGTGGTTACAAAGGTTATGCTCTCAGCTCCATGGTCGAAGTATTCTGCAGTGGACTTTCAGGTACCTACATTATTACTAGTGTATAACTTTGATGTTAGATTAGACTATCGATAGGTCACTTTAAGACTTATTACTAGAAATAGTAAAAACTTTACCATATTTTTAATCGACTTCAAAAAAAAGGAGATTATCAATTCGACACGTATGTATGTAATATTATTGGAACTGCAATATATTCACATATGATGATCTATTAGGGCTTCCAAACAAATATACAAAATTTCATAGGTGTATGTATGTATGTATATATGTATGTATGTATGTACGTCCACGCATATCTCCGAAGATATTAATCGGATTGTAACGATTCTTTTTTTATTGGTTTACATTTACTTCAACTTAGGGAGCAGTGCAAGTTTCATCGAAATCGGTTCAGTAGTTTTCAAGATATGGACAAATATGTGTGACGGCCTGGCTTATTGATACGAGCTACGGGTGTGGTGTCAAAGGAAAGACATCTCAAAACCTTAGTCAAACACTAGTGCATTTAAGAAAAACTAAAAATTATGAAATAAAATCAGTGTCAGGTTAGAGTTATTTCATACCTTTTAGTATATTTGGAAGTCGATTTTATTTTTTAAATTACTTTTTATTATATATAGGTATACTACTTGTATTATTTTCTAAGAAACGAAAGATTACATTCTTGCCGTCTCACCAGACGATCATGTCAGAAAGGGAACATTTTATGTTTTTTCGTGATTTAAAATTTCTCCACAATAATGTTGATGATAAGTGTTTCACATTTTTTTTTCAATTATTACTTAATATAAAAATGTATGTTTCTGTCTTTGTTCGTTCGTTTTTTATGCGTTCACCCATCGTACATCCTACAGTTGTAACTTTTTACATTATTGTTGGTCCTTTGGTAAAGGTTAAAAAAAAAAAAACTTATGGCTCTGTGAGCTGTAGATCCCGCGAGTCTGTTTTACTTACCGCGCACCTTAAAAGAAAATAATGAATTCCATTTTGGACAAAACAATCTATATGATTTAACTTGCTTACATCATTTCACGAGAATCGGTTGAGAAATGCGACCTGTAGACGAGAACAGCTGCATATCATTCGAACATCTGAACGCTCGCTTGGTCAATGACTATATAGTGGCATTACATGCCAGAAATTAGCTAGTTATCTCAATTTCATAGGTTCAAACCCCACACATGACGTGCCGATCTGGTCCCTGACTGGGTCAGAAGCCCCCGACCTGGGCCAGTGCTTCGCGGCCATCAACCCTGAGTGCTTCGCGCCAGGCTTCGCGGAACGCATAGCTGGGTACTTGCAGTTTTGGAGGAGTCTGGAACCGGTGAGTCATCATCTAAAGCCTATAATGTCCCATTGCTAAGCACAGGCAGATACTCCACCACGCGTGCCCTCCAACAAGCTTAACGACTATCACAATTAAGTGATAGCTGGGATCAACGGCTTACGTGCCTTCCGAAGCACGGAACAGAGTACAATAAAGGAAACCCTACTAATTGTAGGTATACTTAATTTAATGTGTTCCTGCTATGCTGGACACAACACACCAGGCTCAGCAGTGTGGTACCAAATGACATGTTGTCTCTTTCACTACCGATGCAAAGCGAGTCCTCTCAAACACCTTCTGGTAAAGAGATTTTAGCAGAGCTGGCTACGCGCGTATTTTACCCCTTGTGTTGTATGCGTCTATAGGCAGCGGTACCGCTTACCATCAGGCGTGCCTTATGCTCATTTGTTACCATGTTATAGGAGTAGGTATAATTAAAAAACTATTTTTAACCGACTTCAAAAAAAGGAGGAGGTTCTCAATTCGAATGTATTTTTTTTTTTTATGTTTATTACCTCATAGCTCCGTCATTTATTAACCGATTTGGAAAATTCTTTTTTTATTTGAAAAGGTACGCTTCCCGTTTGGTCCCATTGTCATCAGATCAGGATTTGATTACTTCTTAGTGTACTTTGAAGTCGGTTTAAGGTTTTTGTAAAACAGTCCAATTATTAACCGACGGTTCTCAATTCGGTTGTATTTTTTTATTATGTTTGTTACCTCATAACTCCGTCATTTATTAACGGATTTGGAAAATACTTTTTTTATTTGAAAGGGTACACGTCCCGTTTGGTCCCATTGTCATCAGATCGAATTTGATTACTTCTTAGTGTACTTTGAAGTCGGTTTAAGTTTTTTCTAAAACAGTCCAATTATTCTTTTTAATTTTGATAGAGACTTAAAGTCTTTGTCGTTCTGCTCACAGGACACACGAGTGTTGTCAGGGAGATTAGAATGTTAATGCTATGTCGCAACCTAAGTTTGTTTTGAGAAGTGTAATTGCCGAATCTTCTCAGCAAATCATTGTCAAACGACAGTCATTTGTTCAACTCAGTAATCCTCGCAATACGCCTTTCTCCTACGGGTTCTTTACAGCAACCTTCCAAATTAATTAGAGTCAAGACTATTCAAGGTTGATTTGAAAATCGTATCATTGTACTTCTGTAAACATACATTTTTAGTGGTTTTCATAATATGTTCTTCTCACCAGGTCGACCCATCCCTCCCGGTGCTAGCACCTGGCGACAAAGAACGTATAAATGCAGAAAAGACAAAGAAGAGAGGTATTATCACCTACACACAGAGGCAGATTGATACTTGCAGCGCCATAGCAGCTAGAACTGGCATTAGACCTGTGCAACTTGTATAATGTGATTGAAATGTTATAAATAAATAATATATAATTTATCTTTGCCTTCTGTTTGTTTTATTGATGTAGCCAATGGCGTCCGTCAGCCAATGACCCAGTGGGAGGCAAGTTGGGAAAAGGATGAATTATAGGCACAGAGAATGTACCTGCGCAGAAGATACTAATTGTACATTTTCAAAGCGGGGGAAACCGCTATTAGTCGGCAGCTGCCGCCATGTTAGCGCGCGCCGTGCGGAGGGACGTGACTTGCGAGTGAGACGGAACTAACAGCTGCACTGTATTATGAGCCTTATAGTAGTGATCTAAGGTTGATTGTAAGTTTTAAGAATTATTTCGTTAATCTTCGGGGCCATACTTTCTTTTCTGGGCGAACGAAGATTCACGACACACCTTATCAGTTGGGTAATACTGTAATAAGAACGATACAAAGGTCAAGCAAGTCAAGTGAGTGGAGTTAGGACTATTGCATTTGGTATTTCTATGGATATAGCAAATTTTTTGTAGCAAACGTTTGCCAAAGAAGCATAAAGGACCAGATTTACGTTTTAAAAAGATGACATCCTGTTATATCCCGATAACCTGTCAGGATATATTCTTCATCTTGCTATAAAAATAGGGTGGATTCGTCTCGAAGTCCCGATTTAATCTTGCTAGGTTTGATTGGTCATGATTTCCTAATGTAAATAACGACACTGAACATCATAGCACATTTTTCTAACTTTTTGACATCCTTTCATAAATCAAAATTAAAACTGTGCTACTAACAAAAAATAATAGAGATAAACAATTATGGTCCTATCGTATTGAACATAGTGCTTGAACTTTTATAAACATGAATAGCTAAGTACTTAATCGTATTTTGCCGATTGTTTACGAGTAGCGTGGGCGCACATGTGAAAAATTACCCGTTATTTTAGCTACTTAGCATACAATGTCAATGTTTTTGTTATACTAATATTTGTGCAAACATAAACATTTGTATTTATTCTGACAGGTGAAGGCACGTCCCTTTCGCTTCACAGTTATCGTCCTACTGACCGATTGATTGGTTAAAGTTACTGTACAAGACAGTAAGTAACCTTGCTCCTTTACATTGTAATAATATTTAAAGTTAAACCTTACCTTAAGTAGTTTTTTACCACTAAAGTAGCAAATAAGACTACGGCCCGCCTGATGGTAAGCGGTTACCGTAGCCTATGGAAGCCGTTTGCAACACTAGAGGTATACTCGCTGTCGTCTCTACAACAATATCTGTCCACCCTACTTCAAGAACAATGGAGTACAGCATGGGTACTGTGGCATGGGGTTCTTCAAAAAGGGTGTGAAGAGATTTCTGCAGGGTCGGCAACACGCGAGTGATACCCCTGGTGTTGCAAGCGTCGATAGGCTTCGGTAACCGCTTAACATCTGGCGGGCCGTATGCTTGTTTGCCACTTAGTGATATAAAAAAAAAGAACCCCATGCTCCCTCGGGAAAACCACGGCATGGGAGCTCATTCCACAAACAGTTACACTTCAGCAGTTCCTTTCTAGGCTTTTCGCAGGTCGTGGGTTCGATTCCCACACAGGACATGCATTTGTGTGCATGAACATGTCTGTATGTCCTGAGTCGGGGTGTAATTATGAATATTAAGTATGTATTTACAAACAAAAAGTAGTATATGTATTATATCAGTTATCTGGTTTCCATATTACAAGCTCTGCTTAGTTTGGGATCAGATGACCGTGTGTGAGGAATGTCCCGGGATATTTATTTATTTTATTTTATTTTTGTGCTAAGCATCTTCGGCCACATCATCACTAACCAAGCTGAGATTTTGATCAAATGCAGACAAAGGCCTGGGAGGTAAAGACTGCTATCATCAGCGTGCTATGAAGACATCGCAAGTGCATTGCTCCAAATTTTACAGGAGAAGGAAAAAATTAAGAAGAAAGAATCATCGAGTGATATACACACAATAAAAAACCCATCGCATAATTTACTCGAATTTCTATAAAAAAATCCCTCTCATGTATGATTTGGAGAAATGCACTTGCGAGGTTTCATAGCCCGCCGATGCTATACCATTTGTCGCATAATTTTTTTTTTTTTTTTTTTTTTTTTTACTATTTATAGGCCTGTGTTTGACCACAATCTCACCATGATAAGTGATGATGCGGCCGAAGGTGGAAAGCACACAAAGCCTAGAAGGAGCTGGCTCTCAAGTGCAGCTGTCGGAACACACCGAAAGGTGCTTGGCGACAGATTTTCAACTTGAGGGTGGTAGCCAGCCAGGCGGGTACTACAAAGTACCCTACCACCGTGCTATGGTTTCCTCACGATGTTTTCCTTCACCGAAAGCTCAAGCTCATTGTAGGATTCGAACCCGGGACCTTCGTCTCGGTATCCGACGTCACAACCACTGAGCTATCATCGCCTTACTCGAATTTCTATAAAAATAACCCTCTCATGTATGAATTGGAGAAATGCACTTGCGAGGATTCATAGCCCACCTATGCTATACCATTTGTCGCATAATTTACTCGAATTTCTATAAAAATTACCCTCTCATGTATGATTTGGAGAAATGCACTTGCGAGGTTTCATAGCCCGCCGATGCTATACCATTTGTGGTGTCAACTTTTTCTTGCGTTATTTAGTTAAGTGTCGATAAAATCCAGGACATAAAGTTCAAGTGCAGTAATGCAGCCATATCCGTAATGGCTCCTTCAATCTAGCAAAAATAGAGAATCTCAAAGAATTCTTCTGTAATGTAAATGTTAAGGACATACAAGTATATAGAGTGGAACGAGTAGCATGCGGGCGGCACGTTCGCCTTGATTGGACTACTAGACCACAGACTAGACCGACTAGATTCCGTGCAATTTGCTGCACTTTATAGTCGGCAAATATTAATGCTGTAAATGCAGATATGTCACTACTTTGGTATGCTTTTCGGAAAAAAATATATACCTTATTAACGTTGTATTTTGGAACTACATTGACCGATACCTGACCCCATAATACAAGCTCTTGCCTAGCTTAAGTGAAACAAATATACTTACGAGATCTATCACACATACATTATTCTCTTGTCTGCATTTCATGTATTGCTGATCAAATAATATGCGTTCTTTATAAATATATAATTATTATAGCTCAAACCTAAAGATCGCTAAACCGATCTTATATATTAAATAGAAGGCAGGAACTGGATAGAGACAGCGCAGGATACCGCGTATGAGCTTGGAAAAGTTGAAGCAATTACCCAGGTGGATCCAGGGGAGTACCGCTTCACCTTAGAGATAATAACCAGCATTCTGACAGCAGTAGCACATATTAGGTAAAAGTTACTACGTAAGCGGTAGTGGCAATACTTTTGTTGCTGGTCATGTTACATCTGCATGAAAAGCACTGTTTAATCTATGACCGTGCTGCATTCTCTTATTGAATATCAATGTAATGCATTTAACTCGTAAAATATACTCCAATGTATAGTATATAGTATAGTAGTTATCTCTGCTAGAGTTTACAAATATTTCAATACATATAATACAAAGAAAATATATGTTTTCCGGATCTGAAATGGCGATTCCTTTTTTATTTATTGTCGTAGTCGGCCCGGTTCTACAAACTACTTTGCTATGTCGGTTTCTTCACTTATGTTGGCTTGGCTTGTCTGGTAATGTAGGATTCGAGTGCATGAATTTCATCGTAGTGACTCCCTACTCCCTACTAAACCAATTTTTGGTTTTTTCATGCCCGAATATTTTTTATGTGATTTAAATCATTAGCTAGATAGTGGTCGTATAAAGGGTTGTATCAGATTCATAATTAAAATTCAATAAATGTTATTTAATACAAATTGGAAATGAAAAATTACTTTAAAAAGTAATTAATATTTTAATAAATAACGCCCAATATCCGTTAATTTATTTTTTAATTTATAGCGTGTAATTAATAAATCTAGACATGCTAATCTGTTAATATCCACCAATGTGTGCAGAGTAGTCCGGTTATGTAAATTAACACTTAGCATGAAAGCTAAAAAATATATGAAATGGAATTTAAAAAGTTCCAGTCATATACAAGCACTTTTTTCTCCAAAATTCTAGTTTCGGAGTGGTAATCGAATTGTAATCCGATAATGATAATGACAATTATGAAAGCCGGTCAAGTGCGAGTTAGACTTACGCAACAAGAGTGATCAAAAGGGGCTATCTCACTTTTTCCTCCTAACTAAGATGGTCGGATTAATCATCCTTATATATTAGTCCGCTGTCTATCTGAACGCGATAAACTCAAAAACGAATGAACGGCTTTTCATATGTTTTAGCACACAATTAAATTAGTTAAAAAAACAAATGAGCATGAAACATAGAGCAGGTATGATTTAAAACTAGGTAAAATTATTATAAAACACAGAACAGACAAAATATAAAATAATCTAATCTAATCTAACTAATATTATAAAGAGGAAAGATTTGATTGTTTGTTTGTTTGTTTGTTTGTTTGTTTGTTTGTTTGTTTGCATTGAATAGGCTCCGAAGCTACTGAACCGATTTGAAAAATTCTTTCACTGTTGGGAAGCTACACTATCCCCGGGTGACATAGGCTATATTATATTTTCAAAAAAATTAGGGATCCTTACTAAAACTCCAATAATGTAACCCAAGGTGTAAAAAAATTACCTAAAATATTCATTACATCGCGTGCGCTGCGAAAACTATTGATGATAGAATAAAATAATGTACTACGACTTTGTAGAACATATCATTATTTACAAAAAGTGTTGCGACAGTATATGTCTAACTATTATAGTTATGCCACAATAAGTATTCTTTTATTTAAAAAAAAATATTGAAATGACGCCGCTAGAAAAGGCTATTTATTTGTATCTTGGTATTAATCCTTATCAAAATAAATTACTTCATATTCAAGACTGCTTCAATACCTTTGTATAACTTTTTGAATTATTCAATTCGGACATTCCATTCCAAAGATATCAAGAGTTTAAAAATGTAAGTATTAGAACACAGTGTTAGAAAAAAGACTCCTCCGAAACGGCTTGACCAATTCTTATGATATTTTGTGTGTATATTCAGTAGGTCTCAGAATAGGACGTAAACTATTTTTCATACCCGTAGGGTAGGGTGGGGTAGGGTAGGGTAGGATGGGGTAAGGTGGGGTAAGGTGGGGTAAGGTAGTGTAGGGTAGGGCAGGGCAGGGCAGGGCAGGGCAGGGCAGGGCAGGGCAGGGCAGGGCAGGGCAGGGCAGGGCAGGGCAGGGCAGGGCAGGGCAGGGCAGGGCAGGGTAGGGCAGGGTAGGGTAGGGTAGCACCAGTCGCGGGCAATCAGAACGGGGGCTCTGTGCGCCTAGAAGCGACCCCAAGGAGGACGATGAGTCGATATGGTCACGACTCATCCGGCGATAGCACAGCGAGGGTGCTGGGGGGAGGTGTCAGACTTCCCCCGGGACGAGCTATCAAAGCGCCACGTTTGGAGGGGTGAGCAGGTACACGTTCAACACGAGAGTCCACCCCCCTCTCGATAATGCAGATGGCGACCACCGTGGGGTTTTAGCCGGTAGAATTCCGGCATAACCTGGCCGCTCCTCCCCAGGGCGGTCGGGTATGCTATGAGGATTTCCCCAAGCTAATTAGCACCACAGGTGAGGGTAGTATATATATTATAAGTTGGTTACGACGGACATTTAGTGTAGATAAAGTTTGCTTTTTACAGAAAATCATTATCATTTATAATTTAAAAGATTTGAAATTAGCAAGAAACAGTATTCGCGATACCGTGACCGGGCGGACCGAGGCGGGCGCGGGTGCGCAAATCTATTGACACCTCATTACGACATTGCACCCGTGCGAAGCCGGGGCGGGTCGCTAGTAATAATAATAAAACAATTCCTGTTGCAGCAACAGGGCTGATTTTCAGCTCTGACATACATACAGATTGATAATGCAGGTTTAGTGAGTAGGGTCCCGTAGAGTACAATTTGAGTACGGGCAGAGGCCCCAAAAAACAAAGTAGGTAGTATAATTTTAATCAAATTGGAGTTCATTGCCGGCCTGCCAATGAACTCCAATAAGACTATAAATTTGTTTGTTTGTTTGCATTGAATAGGCTCCGAAGCTACTGAACCGATTTGAAAAATTCTTTCACTGTTGGGAAGCTACACTATCCCCGGGTGACATAGGCTATATTATATTTTCAAAAAAATTAGGGATCCTTACTAAAACTCCAATAATGTAACCCAAGGTGTAAAAAAATTACCTAAAATATTCATTACATCGCGTGCGCTGCGAAAACTATTGATGATAGAATAAAATAATGTACTACGACTTTGTAGAACATATCATTATTTACAAAAAGTGTTGCGACAGTATATGTCTAACTATTATAGTTATGCCACAATAAGTATTCTTTTATTTAAAAAAAAATATTGAAATGACGCCGCTAGAAAAGGCTATTTATTTGTATCTTGGTATTAATCCTTATCAAAATAAATTACTTCATATTCAAGACTGCTTCAATACCTTTGTATAACTTTTTGAATTATTCAATTCGGACATTCCATTCCAAAGATATCAAGAGTTTAAAAATGTAAGTATTAGAACACAGTGTTAGAAAAAAGACTCCTCCGAAACGGCTTGACCAATTCTTATGATATTTTGTGTGTATATTCAGTAGGTCTCAGAATAGGACGTAAACTATTTTTCATACCCGTAGGGTAGGGTGGGGTAGGGTAGGGTAGGATGGGGTAAGGTGGGGTAAGGTGGGGTAAGGTAGTGTAGGGTAGGGCAGGGCAGGGCAGGGCAGGGCAGGGCAGGGCAGGGCAGGGCAGGGCAGGGCAGGGCAGGGCAGGGCAGGGCAGGGCAGGGCAGGGCAGGGCAGGGCAGGGCAGGGCAGGGCAGGGCAGGGCAGGGCAGGGCAGGGTAGGGCAGGGTAGGGTAGGGTAGCACCAGTCGCGGGCAATCAGAACGGGGGCTCTGTGCGCCTAGAAGCGACCCCAAGGAGGACGATGAGTCGATATGGTCACGACTCATCCGGCGATAGCACAGCGAGGGTGCTGGGGGGAGGTGTCAGACTTCCCCCGGGACGAGCTATCAAAGCGCCACGTTTGGAGGGGTGAGCAGGTACACGTTCAACACGAGAGTCCACCCCCCTCTCGATAATGCAGATGGCGACCACCGTGGGGTTTTAGCCGGTAGAATTCCGGCATAACCTGGCCGCTCCTCCCCAGGGCGGTCGGGTATGCTATGAGGATTTCCCCAAGCTAATTAGCACCACAGGTGAGGGTAGTATATATATTATAAGTTGGTTACGACGGACATTTAGTGTAGATAAAGTTTGCTTTTTACAGAAAATCATTATCATTTATAATTTAAAAGATTTGAAATTAGCAAGAAACAGTATTCGCGATACCGTGACCGGGCGGACCGAGGCGGGCGCGGGTGCGCAAATCTATTGACACCTCATTACGACATTGCACCCGTGCGAAGCCGGGGCGGGTCGCTAGTAATAATAATAAAACAATTCCTGTTACAGCAACAATATGTAAGCAGCAATATGTAGATAAATTTATAACCAGCAATCCAATAATTTTACTAAATCTCGTCTTACAAAGTCTTGAAGGAAAACAGCTTCGAAAAACATTTAGAACAAGTTTTATAAATCCTTACCTACTCCTAGAAACGTATTTAAAATTAAAAAAAATATGCTTGGATTATTTTTAATTTAGGCGCCGATCCCACAGAAAAGAGTTCTAGAGTTCCGCGTTCCGAGTTCTGCATTCCGCGTTGACTGTAAGCAATGTGAAGCCTTTGAAAGTAAAAAAAGTGTATGATGTGCGGTCAGTAGCGAATATTGCAGAACTCTAGAACTCTAGACTGCTTGCTGTGTGCACAATCACGGAATGCAGAACTCGGAACTCGGAACTCCAGCGGGGTTATTTTAAAACGGTCGGATTCGGAATCGGGAGCGGAATCGGAAACCTTCATCGGAAAAGATCCGATAGCGGAAAGTTGGAGTGCGTTTACAAAGTTTGTTTTTAATAATGGTAGGAAATGGTATACCTAAACTAAAATAAATGTAAAATCGAAATGATTACGGATTTTCATTGTTGAAAGGCCTCATTTAAACACTCATATCAAATGCATAAAGACAGATACTTGTTATTTTTTATATTTTAGATTTATGGTCTACATTGTTTTAATAAACATAAAAAAATGGTTTTCTAAGTGTTTTCAGGATTAGAAGATATCGGTGACAGTTCATATTTTCCGGTTCACTCATACTACTTGCGAGAACTAATATAATATTTTACAAAAAAAAAAAAAAACCATTTTATATCATTGCAAAAATACAATATTATATCGCTATACATAACTAAGAAATAATGTCAGCAGATTAATATAGCTTGATGATTTTAAAAATTAAGAAATAGGATATACTTAAAATATTTGCTGCATGCAACGGAACATTTACCTATAGTGATTGACAATGCTTGATCGACAGGGAAATTCAAAAAAGTATCGATATATGATATATCGATTATTTTTTAATAGGTTTATCAATATCGAAATATTTTTAATTACCAAAAAATTTCGATATATCGGTACGATATCAAAGAGCGAGAGAATATTCTTACATTACTAGGTAAATATCAATTAACAAACATAATTTCTCATAAATCCTGTAATAATTATCTGAAATTAAGAACAACGATAATAGTACAGTATGATACATGTGTGCAAAGTTGATAATTACACACGAGGCGGTAAGACAGTGATAAGGAAATATAATTTGGAAAATAAAAGCACTAAAATAAAAATCGATTAGACTTTATTTATTAATTTTCTCGATACAACAAAACAATCGATTGTTTATCGTTATGGCGCATGACTATAATTGTCAAAAGTGAACTGTCACCGATATCTTCTAATCCTGAAAACAGATTAGTTTTATCGAACTTCGGAAACTGACTGATAGGTCAAAGTTATTGTTGTTTATAATATTCGAAAAAGTCAGGCAAAGGTTTGAGCCATACAGCCTAATCGTATTTGAGTTATATAAGTTCTAGTCACAAAAACACTTTCATTTAGTACGCACTGTCAGTCCCAGTCCATAAACGTCAATGTAACCTGTTACATGTGTTAGTAAAATAGTGGTCAATAAACTAAAACTTCTCACGGACTTTTTGAGACAACTTGAAGTCATGATATACATAATTCATTTACTTTCTTTATTGATCTTTATAGGATAAAACACCACAGATAATATGCAATAAAACTCAAAATACACGATTTTTTGAAAATAAAACGAAAACGCAACGTCACGTACCCACCAAAAAGCCCTCGATGTCAATGTAATAATTTTTTCAGTACATTCATGGAGAGTATAATAAAACAAATATTTTATGATTACGTAGATCTTTTAGTGGTAGTGAATCTAGCATCCAACTTGAGTAACGGTATTGATTGACCAATATGTTTTAGTTCCTACGAAGTTTGAGTATGTAGCTATTATTACTTTAACTGCAGACCTGTCTCATTCATTATTTACTTAAAATAGGGGCAAACACACTCCGTTTAGTACCAACTAACCTTTATATAAGTTTAAATAATGCATTTATATTAAATAATGGTCAAAAACGAACTTTAAATAAAATTCGGAAAGAAATCCGCCAGCTAAAAGCTATCGGAAAGTTTTCGATGAATCGGATTGATATTTCCGTCGAGAAACGTCAAACTATTCGATTCGGAAATTAAAATAGCAATCGGCGCTTTAACCTATCATGCAGAATATATTTATTTTAGTTTATGTATTATTTGTAACACTTAAATTGTACTATTATCATACTATGTTAAATAAATATTGATGTTCTTATAGTTTTGATTGTCTTTTAATGTGCAAATACACATTTTTATTATTATTTTATTATGTCGGAAACTCGTCTCGGAAGTTTCCGATTCCGCTCCCGATTCCGAATCCGACCGTTTTAAAATAACCCCGCAGAACTCTATCTGTGGGATCGGCGCCTTATTGTCTCGCGCCCGCCCCCTGCTCCTCACCTCCAAAGATAGGTACCTAAAAGGCTTCAGTACCCCGAGTGTAAAGAATTGACTTCAATTGACGTTATTAAACGCTTACTAATATTTGTACTGGATAAATTATTACCATGAGTATTCCGCTAGAGGCGCTGTGAAAATTCCTATAGAGAAGTGTTGTAAACGGAAACGCATTTACTAACGTCAATTCTTTACACTCACCCCGAGTGTAAAGAATTGACGTTAGATACATTATGACTGTGCAGTCAGTGGCGTAACTATACCATCTGGGGCCCGTGGAAAATTCTTTTAATGGGGCCCTATCAGTAAAAATCGTCACGTTGTACTCAGTGTAATTTTAATAAACTTCGAGATTTTCAGCGTACTCAATTACACGTTGTATATGTCCCACTAATGGCCATAGGCCTCCTCCAAAGATAACTATACCAAATGGCCTCCACTCTTGGGCGAGAGGGAATGGTCTGTAGTCCCCACGCTAGCCCATTGCGTATTGGAGACTTTAGATCCATATCCATAGAACATAATATCTCAATGCATTCATCATCTATTTGCTAGCTTTTCGGTGGAGGAACAACATCGTGAGGTCTGTAACTCAGGTACAATGTAAAAAAATATTTTTGAGCTCGCGGCCTCTTGTGCCGGGGCCCTCTTGGGTCGGGGGCCCGTGGCATTTTGCCAGCCCTGCCACCCTATTGTTACGCCACTGTGTGCAGTTTACGTTTAGTGGCAAGAAGTTTGCCCGTTACTATATCAAAGGAAATTAATTACAATGTTTTATTGATTCTTATAGGCCTTCGCTGGCATTGTGTCAGATTCTCACGACTCGGAAGATTGCTTAGTGACTTTCAGAAATAGCGTTTCTCATGTAAAGCCTTGCATCCTCATTTATAATGCGTACAAAGCAAGGAAGAGAAACTTGCTTCCGGCGTCTGTGTTCCCGACTCTTACAATCTAGGGACTTTCAAGGCCAGATTGAATAGGTTTGTTCTGGGTAAGCGTGTTCCATGTTAGGCTTCGTCATCGTCCCTAATAGGCAGGTCAGTGGCCAAACGCAAGATCATTGAATAAAAAATAATAGGTCTAAGAATATTCTACTATCAATTCAACGTAAAAGTTCCAAAGGGCGAACCACAAGCTCTTAAAACAAGGTTAAACTAACCTTATTTGACTTTTGTCTTTCTTTGACATACCACGTCAAAACGGGACAAAAGACAATTAAGGTTATTTTAACCTTGTTTTAAGAGCTTGTGGTAGGCCCCCAGGACTACATAGTGCATTATACATAACTTTGATTTTTAAATCTCACGTGGATTGGGTGCTGAGTTCTCTTGTGCCAACCGCTTCTGTTCTGTACCGATCACATCCAGGTCTTCCATGCAAACACATCAATATCATCCACTCATCTAGCCACTGCAAATGTTGCACTTTTCTATTCTCAGGCACTATTCTTTCAGGTCATCATAACTGTTACCGTGTCCCCATTTAAAATGTTATAACCTCCTTTTTGAAGTCGGTTAAAATATAACTTATTTAAATTGCGGCGGCGTCGTGTGACGGGTCGCTCACTTCCCTCCAATATGGCGAGGAGGGCGATGGCTGCCACACGCGTCATACTTGTGAACAGGTGCTGCTTGTGGGGGTTGGTCTGCTTAAGTTTGCCATTTATTTATTTACTTATTAAATATAGATTCAGTCTACTTTGTAGTTTTGCGGCCGCGCCGGGGCACGCAATTGTTGTCAGTGCGATTAGAATGTAAATATTATGTAATGAATCTAAGCTTGTTTTGAAAAGAGTAATTGCTGAGTTTATTGCCGGCTCTTCTCAGCAAATGCAACCTTCCGAACCGGTATTAGAGTATTAGAGTCAGACTTTTCATAAGTGCCTGCGAAGGTCTATTTGAATAAATGATTTTGAATTTTGAATTTTGAATTTTGAAATCCTAATTCTTTGGCTAGACTTTAGATAGAAAGTTCTAACAGGTTTTATTAGGCTACTGATTATAATGAAAATGCTATAGTTTCTAACATTAATTGGCAATTAAAGCCCACTACCAATTCAAATGAGATATAAAATAAACAAATTAAAATATGCACTCTTGTCACAACCTCATTGGCATCCAAACAGAACCGGAAAGAAAGGTCCTGGTTCACTTGCATTTAGTGCCAATAGACTTTCACTGCAAATATTTGTTTACTTGAACAATGTGAAAATCAGTATTGTCACAAGCCTGACAAGTAGGCAGATGACACACGTGATGATTTTATTCCGGAACATTTATGCCCGGACGAATCGTTTTGCTTACCAATGGTAGGTTTTTTATTCCCAAACTGGGCATATAGATCATTTACCTGTGATAGCTACTTCCATATGGAAGGGTCTGCTATGCAAAGCTTTTAGGTCTTTGCTTCATTATTAGTAAAGATATAAGAGTCTTAATTTTAACCGATAACGGTCCGTAAATTATAGGAATCGGCCATTTGTGGCAATCGATGAGTTATCTCGCACAGTATGCGACCCTTGTCACAACTGCATTAATTCATTCTGTTGAGCTTTCAAGCTCTGTGATTCAATGTTCGGGGGCACCTGGATACCTGCTTGAACTAACTCGGTTCAGCGAACGTGCCAGAATTGTCGACGATCCCGAGCTCACAAGCGGTTTAGAGCCTCTCAGTCTGAGGAGAGACTGCCTCCTTATGGGTGTTCTAGCTAGTACAACGGACATAGTTCTGAAGAATTGTTTGACCAGATGCCCACGGCTACATTCTACTATCGCAAATCTCGCCATCGATGGGGAGTCCATCCTCACACATTGGAACCGAATTGGTTTCGTACTGTGTTTTCAGAGGTGTTTCCTACCGTGGACGCTCAGGCTGGAAGAGTTCTTCGAAAAGGGTGGTGTTGCAAGCGTCCATATAGGCTACGATAACTGCATACCATCTAAAAAAAACCCAATACCACTAAGCTATTCGCTTATAAATCGTATTAAAAACTTTTTACGACTCTGTGGGCATATTCACAGATAAAGATACTTAGGCATGTAAGTATTTGTGTTTTTATTTCTACCTCGCCTCTCGCGAGGTCTAATGACCGATTGAAAGGCGCTGCTTACTCCTTCATCTCACCTTGGCTGCAAGATGTGTCCATTAATCTGTTCTGTATATCTTTGTTTAACTGGTTTTTACCATATAGGCATATCTTCATTTAAACAGGTTTTTTTATCTGCTTCCCGGGGTCAAATTGTATTTATTTGATAATTATTGTATTACTTAAACTATTTATCATCAAAATTATCAAGCCTTATTTAAATATTGATGGCAGGTATAACAAAAAGTTAATTTACAAAAAACAGATTCAATTAAGTCGGTGAGCAACAGTTTTTCTAAGTGTCTGCAGCTATTTCAAATAATGACTAATTATATTTCCAAAGATGGTATGATTAGCGAGGTAGGTACGTCTAGGTGGTTCTTTTGTAGAATCTAGACTTGATAAAATCAATTCTATCTATTAATAATATATAATAATAATAAATATCCTGGGACATTCCTCACACACGGTCATCTGATCCCAAACTAAGCAGAGCTTGTACTAAGGAAACCAGATAACTGATATAATACATATACAACTTTTTTTTTGTTTGTAAATACTTACACCCAGACTCAGGATATACAGACATGTTCATGCACACAAATGCATGTCCTGTGTGGGAATCGAACCCACGACCTGCGGCGCGTAAGCTGAACCTTAACCAACTGCGCCATCTGGCCCGTCATATTATATACAAGGAGCAACTAACTGACTTACTTATAGTTTCTGAAAGGCTCGGCTCTTCTCAGCAAATGCAACCTTCCGGTGTATTAGAATATTAGAGTCAGACTTTTCATTAGTGCTTGCGAAGGTCTATTTGAATATTTTTTTTAGGATTTGAATTTGAAATTTGAATCGATAATCAAAACTGTCGCCGTCTTTGTCTTTTCACGTCATTGACAATGACAGGTATACTTTCAACAAGAGATTAACTTTGATTTGGAACTTTCAGAACTCAACGCACAGCTTAAAACTGCAGTCTATCAAATGTTGTACACAGTAATTCAATGAAGAAGAGTACCTATTATAGATTCAATTGCTGAGAGAAGAAAATAATATATTTTTGATTCTTTTTATTTGAAACTTAATAAGATTAAGATAATGCCCATTGACACAATGAATGAAACACGTATTTTGATATTTTTTAATTAAATCTCTAGGTACCTAAGGGGTGAAAAGAGATGCATTACTTTGTGAAAGCTAATTAAAAAAAAGTCACAATTTAGGTGTAGAGGAAAATACAGGCCGTTAAATACTTGAATACTATAGGTAGATAGAACACAACTCATGTTTTGAATATGTTGATATCTTGTTTTTAACTTGTAGTATTTTACACGTATACATATCTCAAAAACGACCTTACTTCTCGATAGCACAAAAGACTTGTCTGTGATATGTCAGGTCTGTCAAGGTTCCATATTTTAGTCTAGGTATAATTGTATAATAGATTGTTCTAGCGCATGCTTTTTTATCGACCATATCGTATGAATATAAAATTACAGTTCTTTGTTCAATGAAACTTTCAAAAAATCATAGTTACGTAATGGTCTTATATCAAGAAGGTAATTTCAAGCTACTGACAATGAATTCCCAAAAAGTAAGATTCAAACTATATCTACTTACAAATACTATCATGCTTTTTCCATGCACGCTTTCAAATCATCTATATATGTTCCATATTTTTACATCGAGGAAATTTTACTTTATGTTGTGTTCCTGCGCGGAATAGAGGGAAAATCTACGATTCAAATGTCTTCCTCTTTTTTCATCCTGACTAATGCGTTTAGAAGCAATCATATTTTTTTCATACACTCAAGGACTGCTGTAGACACGTCCCTAACATTTCCCTTTTTTCACCAACTAATTATTAAGGAAAAAATTACATAATAATAATAAAATTAATTATTTAATAATAATTAATATTTACAGTTTTTTGTAAAATGCCGACAAAATAACAGTTTAGAGGAAGTAAGGTATAGATCGTAAATATGCAAATCTGAATGACAAGACTATTTATTACTTTGATCTTGTATTTATACCATATAAGTGACGACAAAATCTACTTAAAAAAATACAAGTCTGTTTTTTCCTCGCAAGTGTGTTGAAAAACGTCGTATGACACGCGTGTGCAGTGATCTCACTCTTGGCTCCTTAATCGCCTCGTCTGTAATTAGCAACTTTGCACACATGTATCATAATGTACTATTATATTTTCATTTATAATTATAGACTAACATGTTTCTTATAAGGCCTTCCTCAATACTGAGGGCAAATCTGAATGACATTCCTGAAATTAGCGCTTTCAAACATACAAACTCTAAACTTATTGGCGGATGTGATATTAGGCGCGGAACGCTGCGCAGTAGCGAAAACGAAGATATGCGGTACATTCGAGATGACTGTACCTGCGCAAAGCCGGCTTGCAGCGCACTATGTTTGGTTCGGATTCTACCTACTATGGATTGGCTGGGTGCAAGCCAGCCATGTCCTACAACACTAAGTCACCGTCAAAAAAGTTGCACTTCTGATTTTAAATGAGGGATTAGTATAGCTTAATTTTATTGCAATTTTTGCTCTTTTTACATCATAATAAGTAGTCTTAACTGACATTAGTAGCTGTGATTTTTTTTGATAAGTAATTACCTATTTAACCTACACAATCCCTCTTGGCCCTTGTTATTTATGAATGAGTTCGTTAACTTGTTTTGATATAAAAAATTGTAGTGATTAAAAATAAGAGAGTCATTTTTTGCTTAAATAACTTATTACAAAAACCATAAGTTTCTTTGTGAGACACGATTCTTGGTTTTTATACCAAAGCACAGAAAAACACTTCATAATTATGCTATAAAGTGCAATAAAAAATTGTATTATATGAATTAATGTAGTTAGTAGTAAGAAATAATAAGTTCACACATTATTTATCAATTCAGATGTTTGTATTTTTTTTTTTTTTTTATTTATGTTCGGGCATAACTCCGTCATATATAGACGGATTTGCAAAATTCTTTTTTTGTTCGAAAGGGGTTTATACCGAAATGGTCCCATATAAATTTCACATAGATGCAACTAAAAATTCACTCTTATACATAACTCTTATCTGACACTATTTTGAAGTCAGCGAAATATTTTCAATAGAACACGTCATGCGATTTCGCTTACTTCAAAACAGTGTCAGATAAGAGATATTTCATACTTTTTAGTGTACTTTGAAAGCGGTTTATTTTTTTGTTAATAAGTTAATTTATTAAAATAAAATAGACCTTCGCAGGCACTTATGAATAATCATACTCTAATACCGGTTCGGAAGGTTGTATTTGCAGAGAAGATCCATCATAGGTAAGGTAACGATGGTCTGCAATTTTTTCGAGGCTCTACCCTAAATCTACACTTCGGACTTTCGCTTGACACTTATTTATGGGACAGCCTGATATCTATAAATATACGACAATAAATGAAAACATGTAAAGTACACAAGTACTATCAACTTTTACTGGGACCATCGAAATGACTTTATATTTCGATGTAGGGGACCAACCATGAAATCTGGTTTCTTCAGGGTCGGCAACGCGCGAGTGATACCCCTGGTGTTGCAAGCGTCCATAGGCTACGGTAACTGCTTACCATCAGGCGGGCCGTATGCTAGTTTGCTAACTTAGTGGTATAAAAAAAAAAACGCATGCTTTTACAGCTATTCATACTTTTTAGCCCAGGAGTCATGTACCTTTTGTATGAACAGCTGTATTTTTTTTTTTATATTTGGAAGTTGGTCCCATTGTAAAACTTGTTCGTATTTATGAGTACTTTACGCGGTTTCATTTATTGTAGTATCCTCCCGTATAATTACTGACCGACTGATCAACGTAGAGCCCAAACCGCTGGGGTTAGAAGCTTGAAGCTTGAGGTTCCTTTTATAGGCATCTACAAAGATAGGTTTTTTTTTGGAAATTCCATATCTAAGGGAGGAAAAGGCTGAATTTAGTTTGTATGAAAAACTTATTCATTGGGTTTATAAACTTGACACTTAGCACAAATTATAAGATTTTCAAAACTACCCGTACAATGGGGTTTAGGGGGTCTAAAGTTTGTATGGAAAAAACCTACCTTGTGCGATCTGATAAACTTGAAACTCTGTATTAATACATTGGATAGAAAATAAAGAAACACGTGTTTTTGGGTTTCTCGAAAAACGACCCCTTACGGGGATTTTTACTGCGTTGTATGATTAACTTGAAAGTATATATACATTCCTAAGGGGGTAAAGAAGGGGGTGCGGATGAAACCGCGGGGCGGAATGCTAGTATAGATATAGTTACTATACGTATTAAAAGATACGAAGACAATGAAGCAATTACATATATACAAATTAATCAAGCGCTCGTTTAGCACGCGATAGTTACCTAACTGAAAGTTAACTCACATTAAATGTTTATAATAGTTACCGTTGTAGCGCGGCGCGGCGCCAGTTGTATCGACTGTGAATCGTGTTTATAGATTTTTAATATTCTGTTACCTGAAGGACAAATTGTTTCTCATAAATTCATTGTATGAAAGAAAGAACATATGTTTTGGGCTCCCATAAAAAATTATATATCGCACATTTACCTATACAAGATTATGATCTGTGTGATTCATAATTAATTGACATTTAGTAAGTATGAAATACTTATACCCCCTTATTCATAATCGGTTTTTAACTAAATCAGTGTAATAGTGTGCCCCGTCTCACTCTTTCGATCACCAAATATCACGTGTCAGATAAAGACTTGGTTATAACAATGTTTGATAACTTTATTATGAATAAGGGGGATATTCTGTAATTTTAGTTATATCTGAGTAAGTAACGACTTATTTGATAATTTTAAATCAGTCGAACGAACGATGCGGTGCGTTAATAATTTAGTCTGATTTAATGGTAGAGAATTCTGACTCAACTTATACGTACAAAAATAAATGATGAATTTTAAAAGCTATGTAATTTATTTTTTAGGAAGTAAACAAGTTTGCACTTTATGGTTCATATAATAACGTGCCAAATAAGTTTAACTAGGAACTATTTTCCTTATCTAAAATACATTATATTTAAAATAATGCTTGCACCAAAGCTGGCATATACCTAAGCTTGTACTGTAATAAAATACAATTATTATTTATATTAAAAAATACCTATCAATAAATTAATCATAGATGGAATCACAAGTATAGTTCCTCGAAAATAATAAGTTTTAATCATGCAACCGGTAAACGGTATTATCACAATATTATTTGTAATTTATTCATACACAATTTACCAGCAAATATATTTAATAAATTATAGAATTATTTTACGTTTTGACTGTTATGAACATAAGAACATAAGAAAAGGATGTAAGAAATTTAGTCCTGTCAAATTAGTCCAATGCTTGTTTTCAATATAAATTTAGTCGCCATCTATCGTGGTCACGCCTAAATACACGCAAAATAAGACGGCAAAGATTAATTTTACAACTTGAAATATGTTCTATCCTTTTTCAATAATGTTCGTAAGAAAGAGATGAGATGTGACTAAAATTAGTTTAGTGCGATTTACAACAGAATCGGCACCATTATATATATATTCTTGTTTTAATTTAATACCATACAGAATACAGTATTAATGTGACTGCTTAAAACTATGTTAAAAAATCAAAATTTAAATCCGTAATTGGCTGTAAGTGATGTAATTAAGTGTGTAAAATTGTTGTAACTAAGAGCTGTGGATTTTGTCTTAATAAAAATAAAAAAAAATAAAATAAAAAGTTATTCAATATACTTATCTGTATGTACTACTGTTATCGTATAGAGAAGCTATCATAAGCAAAGGCTATGTCCCATTTTTTTAGAGTCAACTAAAGTTCTCTTTAGCACTGAAACAATAATTAGTCGTCTAAGCAGACAGTAGAAACACGTAGCGCTCTATCAGAACACTTTTAGGAGTATTTTGCTCGCAAACACCGTGATTTTCACGGCGCTTACGCGTTTCGTTCATCGTTCTACAACAACGAGTGTGGCCGGGTGGCCTCACTTGAATGGAACATAGTTGTGATGCGTGGCGTCTTCTCTACAATGACTAGTATCAACTTTTTTCGAAAGAGTCTGAAGCTTTGCTGATTTTCAATCAGATGATGGTTTTCTGATCTGGTACTTAGTTGGGAATTCCTTGGAAGTTCAAGCTTTACTTTATGAATCTCGAAATAATCACATTAGGATGTCGCTTCGAATAAACTGTGGATGGAGTGGAATTTTTGCGACAAAAAATGGGTTGGTACCTAGAGACTTAATTAAATTAAGTTTAAGCTTATCAAGATCATAAGAAAAATTATTAATAACGAGAAAAAAATTCAGGGTCACAAAAAAGTGGAATTATGTATCAAAAATAATAATCTCTGGGATTCTGTAAACTGTGTCTCTGGGCATAACATTTATTGGCATTCATTTTAAAACAGGATTAGTTTTTATAACGTTATTCATGTCCAATAATAGTTGGATATTATTTTGATTTGAAACTAGTCGAGGCAGACATCGGAAGTACGTAATCGAATATTCTAGAAAAACTTATCGACATCTTTTTTATTATGTCTCATCTCTACCAGCTATTAAATGGCTATTAATACATCAATCATAAGTAATTAAATCATCATCTTCATCATAAAATTGTTGCCTTTAGTATCACTACTAGAATGAGCTCTTTTTAGTTATTCCACGTTATTTTGATGTCCTACAAAACTATTTTTTTTGCTGTTTCATACAGGACTATGGAACTCCATCGACTATCAGACCTTCGATGTGACTGGCAACTCACTCTATCTTTTTATTTGACTAGGACTTTTTGGCGGGTACTTGCAGAGTGACGTAGCGCTTTAATTTTTATTTTCATAAATTCGTGTATTTTGAGTTTTATTGCATATTATCGGTGGTATTTTATCCAATAAAGATTAATCTATGTGCACCAGTGAAGTGAAATGAAATGAATATGTGTATCGTGACTTTACAAGTTGTCTCAAAAAATCCGTGAAAAGTTTTAGTACAATGACCACCATTTTACTAAAACATGACTGGACGGTGATTGATCATGCGGACTATGTGAAAGTGAATGTGCGGACTATATTAAAGTGATATTGTAAATAAAATGTATGCGACTGAAGGACAAGAACAAATTAACAAAAAAAAAACAATTTATTCGACTGAACCTTAAGAACGCACCAGGCAGAAAATATGTTCTGTGCGCGGATTTTTCAAGATTGATTTCAACTTTAGAACATAAATTTCAGATTTTTTTAATTTAGGCCTTGGCCATCAACAAACTACAGTGTTTTTTTTTTTATTATTTCTTGTTTCAGTTTTGGATTACATGTAAAATCAGAATTATTGTAACAAGAATTTGTATTCACATCTCGTTATACCGAGATGCTGAGCAGTTACTTAGCAATTAAATATGTACTTGATAAAGATTGCATAGTTACGATGACAGCATCCTAATAAACTGTGATTAGATTATACAGCTATGCTAATAAGCGATGTATTCAAGGACAGGTTCAAGGTAACGTGGATTGTTGACTATGTATAATCTTACTCTGATGTTACCGCATACTGCGTTACGTACAAGTGTGATATCCAAGTTGTAAGCTAAGCTAAGTACATATACAGAATGTTTTTTGGTCGACAACGAGCGACACAGGGGCGGTAGTGCAAAAAATACATTTTCCAAAAATGGCCTTAATTCTATAAATACTGTAAATGCATTGAGAAATATAGTATTCATTTTGATCTAAAATTACCGCAACGTATCGCCTCGTAGTACGTAACGTAATCCCTCGCACTCTTCATTCACACTTGACATCGTTCACACTTGGGTTACGGCTTATTATATGATTTTCCAATTAATAATATTTTTATTATTATTAAAAGATAATAGTACTTTATAATACATGTGTGCAAAGTTGGTTATTAACACTCCAGGCGGTATTAAGCGATAAGGGAGCCGAGAGTGTAATAATCAATGCACACGCGTGTCATACGACGTTTTTCAACACACTTGCGAGGAAAAAACAGACTTGTATTTTGCAATAAATTTCACTTCGGCCGCATCATCACTTACCATGGTGAGATTGCGGTCAAACACAGGCCTCTAAACAATAAAAAAACAATAAAAAAACTTTACGTGCGAGTATTTATTAATATTTTTGAGAAAAGTATTTTTTTTTTATTTTTTAGCACTAGTATATAATTTGTATTATTAACCCTGAGTCGCTCGTTGCTGACCAAAACGACTTGTATAGGCTAAGTAGTTATTATGCTATAAATAAATGAAAAGAAACAAAAAGATGAAATAGCAACGTTTCGGACGTTGCTAAAAGAAGGCCCACTTCAATAGGCCTGATTATGTATCAAAAGAAATGTTGAATTAATTTCGCGACCTTAACTTTCTCGGAAGCAAAGATCCGGATATACGTTGGATAATCGACGGTGAAGTTAGTGGTTAATTACTTCACATACCACAAGTGGTCTAAGGCCCGGTTTCAATAATTTACGGACCGGTATCGGTTAAGATTTATTAAAATTAAGACTCTTATATCTTTACTAATAATGAAGCAAAGTCCCTCCCATATGGAAGTAGCTATCACAAGTAAAATTAGCTCACGAAATGATCTATATTCCCAGTTTGGCAATAAAAAACCTACCATTGGTAAGCAAAACGATTCGTTTTTGCTTATTGAAACCGGGCATAAGAAATGGAAAGTATCGGTTTTGGATTTCTTACAAAGTGTTTTATAATGTAACTTATGTAATAAACCATTGTGTGATTGAATTTTGGCACTCAAGTGGTTTTTCTTGAACTTATTAGATGCACTAGTGGAATTTGTTGTTTTTTAGATCCACATAAAAAAGGCTTTATTGCCGGAGTCTTCTCAGTGTAGAGTCTAAGAGAGGTAGAGCGTAGCATTTATTCGCTCAAAAAGCAGTAGTGCTATTCTGTAAAGTTCATTTGCAATATCACTTCTGATTCCGCGATGAGATTAGAGTTTCCTATTCTTAAAATCATTGAATTCGACACTAGTGCCACCGAATGATGATGGAAGTGAGATGTACTACGACAGGTGAGTATTTTGACGGTTTTCAGTAGGATTTGGTATTCTGAAACATAATTCAGCGCCAAATCGAGTTGCGAGGTGAGTTGCGAGATGACTTTCGAGATGATTTACCTTTTACAGAATAGCATAGCTGCTCGACTGGGGCAGTCCCTTCACCTTACAGAATACCGCAGCCAAATAACTTTATGTTGTGTAAAGTTGTGTTCCTGCGCGTGAGTAAGGTCGCCAGAGTTCATTGGGGAGGTGGGAAAGGTCGGTAACGTGAGCGATGCTTCGTTTGTTGCAAGCGTCCATATGGCTACGGTAACCGCTTACCATCAGGCGGGCCGTATACTTGATTACCGACTTAGTCGTATAAAAAAAAATAAGAGTATATTGTAACGTTCAAAAGTGCCTTATCGGGCCCTAAGCTGATAAGAGAGTTTGAGTGTTTGGGTTAGACCCCCTGTCAGCTCTTTGAGAGGGATGAAATCGGCATAGGCTTTATGGAACCCTATATTACAGTGGACACTTTTGAGCTGAAGTTTTTGAAGTGATCTCTCTTTTGGCACTTACGCTTTCTTCTTCTTTAGTAAATAGTCTATAATTTTTAATTTCTTTCTCTAAACATTATACAAACTTTTTAGATCCGTCGTGCTTATAAAAAATCACAAAGCACTGCGCGTCTCCGCCTTTTTTACATTAAAACCATAATAATAATCACCTTGGACTTTTTGGCGGGAACTTGCAGAAAGACATTTTCATTTTTATTTTCATAAATTCGTGTATTTTGAGTTTTATTGCATATTATCGGTGGTAATTTATCCAATAAAGATCAATCCATGTGCACCAGTGAAGTGAAATGAAATGAATCATGTGTATCGTGCCTTTTCAAGTTGCCTCAAGAAGTCCGTGAAAAGTTTTAGTGCATCCACCATTGTACCTACTAAAACATGACTTTTATGGACAGTGACTGACTGAGTACTATGTGAAAGTGATTTATTGTGACTAGAACTTATAATATAACTGAAAATGGCAAAATACACAAGCCGTGTGACGCCAAAATTTAAAAAAAAAACACCTTTCAGTTACACAATTTCTTACATAAATAATCGTTTGTAAATTTTACAAAACCATTCAAATATGACATAACGAATAACAACTATGAAATCATTGAACAAATTGAAATGAATTATATCAAATTAGATACTTATTTGAGTATAGATAAATAGGATTTGCTAGAGAACTTCATCAGCGTTGAAAAAAGAACTACATACATCATTTTAAATTCTTTATAACGAGATATGAAAAAAATTGTATGATTTAATTAAAATAAACGGGCAAAGCAATATCGAACTAATTTATGTTGGTAGTTATATTTGAATTTCTTTCTCTCTGATGATGGATGTGTTGAACATTTCCTACTGATTAGGTAAAGTGAACCTACCAGAACATAAGTGGTAAGTGCTTACGACATAATTTCAACATTAGGGTGAAGAAATTTTGCGTTTATATTTCATAATGTTACCACATAGTAAAATAGTTATAAATTGCCAGGCAATGCAGATGACACATTTGTCCATATGTCTATCATTATATTGTATAACAGGCGACGCGTGACCAGCTCTAATTTATAACCTTTGCAGAAATTGTCCACTTATATTGTTAGCATTTTTAATAACCGCTATAGAAATGTTTGATTGTATGTTTGTTTGTTGGTTTAATCAGTAGGGTATTGTTAGTATTTTTTAAATAGGTACCTTTTTTATTATAAATGTGAAAGTGCAAAACTATACTATAACTATGTGCACATACGACGGACAGCGCATGCGACGGACTTTTTGTGCATAGGAGTCCGCACCCCTTAACGGTCATAACGATCGAGATGAGGTACATTGAATCTGATTTCGACTTAGGTTTATTTTTGATGCATGAAAATAAAAAATAAAATAAAAATGATATTTTTTTATTGGTGGTAAAAATATTCCCTCTGCCTGCAGCGGAAAAAACAGTCTTATCTCCAAAAATAAATGTACTGCGTATTGGGAAGGCTATGCTGAGAATTATATGAAAGAAACTCGGCCGTTACGGCATAGCCTTCCGATTATTTTGTTAGTTTTAATGTAAATTCCGTTGCAGGCAGAGAGAATATTCTTCCCACCAAGAAAAATCATGGGAGAAAAAAAAAACAAATAAGTAATAAATCTTAGATATTAGATATAAATCTACAAAACCTAGAAGAACTTACCATAACGTAAATTCGAAGAATTATACCGAGTTCGCAGTTGAAAAAACGCCTTTTCAATACAATTCGAATGTTTTTTTTTTTTTTTTTTATGTTTGTTACCTCATAACTCCTTCATTTATTAACCGATTTGGAAAATTCTTTTTTTATTTGAAAGGGTACGCTTCCCGTTTGGTCCCATTGTCAGATTAGGATTTGATTACTTCTTAGTGTACTTTGTAGTCGGTTTAAGGTTTTTGTAAAACAGTCCAATTATTCCAAATTTCATTTCAATGTCACTTGTCCGCGAAAGCGACGAAACACCACGTCCTGCGGCCAAAAGACTTCTTAAATGACGAGGTGCAGAAAACATGTTGGCTCTCGCACCACGAACGCCTGTAATTTGACGATGCGGCTTGATTAAAGTTGGAAATGTGGATGAAAGCACGATGTGGGAGCACTATGTCATGTATAGTCAAAGTCAAAGCCATTTATTCAATTTAGGCCCCAGAAGGGCACTATGAAGGTCACATTTACTGAAGTTACCATCTTCAACTGAGAAGAATCCGGCAAGAAACTCAGCAAGGTTACATTTTTTAAATATTTTTTGGACAATCTATGTTTGGCTTTTTTCCAAATAATTAGCAATAAAATGATATACCTAAGCATAGATACAGACGACAATTTATAATTTAATGTACATCATTAAAAAGTCTACGGAATACGACAAAAATACTCAAATATGTTCATTAATATTCACGTAACATGGTGTAGATGGGTCAATCATAACATACCTAAGTAACTTTTAATATTTATTAGTCTAGGTACCTTTCTTCTGGCCTGTTTGTACCTACTTTAGATACGCTAATCTTTAATTTCCAAGCTTGCTTAGTCTTCCTTACATATTAAATGCATTGAAATCCAAAACCATATGGAATCAGAACGAGTAAGCCGCCCTTAGCCCCACTATTCACCCCTTTTACCACTTGATTGAATGTTTGAATAGGATGGCCCATTAGCCGCGTGAAGAATTAATCTGGCGCCAATGGAACTGCATTCCGTCCATCTCTCAGTCATAGAAATAAATTGAATACTTAGATACATCTCAGATACGTGAGATCGCCAGCTCATTATTATATGTGATCTAAGTAGGTTTGGTCTTTAGTATTGCAGGTTTATTTTGAAACGAAGTAGGTAGATTTAGAATTAAAAGTCAAGAATTGGGATAAGATGAACGCGGTAAATAGGATAGATACATTAGAGTTACTATGTTGGGATTATTCATCAAATACGATAAGACGTTTTACAACGTATTTTTTTAGAGCACATTTAAAATAAAAAAATATTTGCGACAAGTTGACCCGTTAAACTTTGTACCACACTTTACTTCGTAAGATTTCACTGTTTTATTAGAGCGAACCAAACAGACAATTCAATCGGTAAAACCGCCACGATTTATGCCCGGTTTCAATAAACAAAAATGAAACGTTTTGCTTACCAATGGTAGGTTTTTTTATTGCCAAACTGGACATATAGATCATTTCGTAAGCAAATTTTACCTGTAATAGCTACTTCCATATGGGAGGGTCTGCTATGCAAAGCTTTGAGGTCTTTGCTTCATTATTAGTAAAGATATAAGAGTCTTCATTTTAATAAATCTTAACCGATATCGGTCCGTAAATTATTGAAACTGGGCCTTAGAGTTTTAGCGAGACTAACGAACAGCCATTGATGTTTTATAGTGAGAGCTCCTAAATCCTCTGTAATTATTAAAATGGGTCCTAAGATCGTCTTGTCTAGAAGTAGACAAAATAATTTAGTTTCAAAAGACGCACAGCACAAACAAATAACCGTGCGCCATTATAGGATCAACAGATTAAATTATAGGAAATTTTAATGTTTTCCACAAGGTCAAATAAAACCAGGTAAACTATTACATTCGACCTGTTCTCTACCACATTATTATTTAATTGCGTAGCATTATTTTGTTCCTTGAAATTGGAACAATTTATCATCTAAAAAAAATGAAAAACAAAATTAAGAGACACCAATAAGGAAACATGGCTTATCTGGAATTTGAAAAAAACATGTTTTATAAAATGAAGTTTATTCAGACACTGCTTTTATTTAACCCAAGAAACTTCCCAACCTTGTACTATACAGTAATGAATACTACTTGAAATATGGACAATAGACAACACATCTTTATTTTAAAATATACAAATAAAAGACCTACAGGTATTTTTTTTCATAATAATACTATACTGTTATGTCACAGAGCTTATAACCAATGGGGTAAACGAGTTCGGAGACCATACATTAGCATATCGAAGTGTGGGTCGCCCCCCGCTGGTGGACCGATGACCTGCAGGTGATGGTTAGATGCAGAAAGTCCTCCATTTTCCACACTGGAACCTGTGGTGACTACTGTGAAAGGCCTATGTCCAGTGGTCATCCACAGGCCACTCATCATCATCAGATGATGATAATTCTTGTTCTCAGACGTACACTCCTGATTGGTCGTGGTTATGGATCGTCTGATGAGTTTGCTGCGGCTTTTGCGAGACTTCTCCAACTTTCTCTATTCGTGACACTGCGTGTACATTCACTGAGGGAACAACTTGTTGATGATTTTATGAGGTCTGTCCATCTTGTGGGTGATGACAATACTTCTTACCAAATATATGATTATATAGATATTGTATATATAGCTATGTATTTATGTCCTGAGCGAGAATTGAACTCCATGACCTGTGTGTGCAATAGCAGTTAGCGGTATCGAGCCCGTCTATAGGTACTCAATTTACAATTCCGAAACAATATATTGGTAACTATTGGATATTCTGTATTGTAGGCACAGTTTTACCATTAAGATGGTAATACTGTGATGTAGGTATCAAAAAAGTTTATATAATTATTAATGTAATAATTGACATATATATTACGTTAGCAACAATTTTTTATTGTGTGTACATTGTGCTATATTAATATATATTAATGTAATGTATAATTATTAATTATTATAAGCCTTTGCAACACCCTAACAGGGTCTATGTATACATATATACTGTATTGTGTTATGTTGTGTACATTGTGCAATAAAAAATAAATAAATAAAAGATCTAATATGCCAATTAATTTTTACACTTCTTGAAATTGGTAATGTTACAATTTGCAAGATAATAATATTTTCCATATGCAAAACTTTTGCATTATCGTAAGTATTATTATATTACCAAAATGTCATTGCATTTCATTGAGTAACGTAGTAATAATAAGCTCAATGTTGCATTTAGGTACTTTCAAGTTTTAAAGATTTGAGCTCATTGCAAAAACTTGTATTTTCTGTTAGCATTGACCCTATTATAAGTTATTTTTTGTAAAGGCTTTGCGATTACAGCCCGATTGACAACTCAAGCGTATTTCACAACTAGTTTTCGCCCGTGGTTTCACCCGCCTTCCCGAAAGATCTTATATTTTCCCGTGATGAAATATCATAAATGTTATTCCAGGTTATAATCTACCCGCGTGCCAAATTGCCTCACGATTGGTTGTATCGTTGAGGCGTTATTGAGGTAAAAAATAAACAAACATACACTTTCTCTTTATTATACTGAGCACTTATTTATTTATCATAATTCCGTCAGTTCCGTCTCACTCGCAAGTCACGCCCCTCCGCACGGCGCTCGCTAACATGGCGGCAGCTGCCGACTAATAGCGTTTCCGGTGCTTTGAAAATGTATCTTCTGCGCAGGTACATTGGTAAGCCATATTAGTTGGGTATTACTGTACCTATAGAAAATTTCCTCGAGTCTGCCGCTGCTTCCGATTAACGGCAAGGTTCCCAGAAGGATGGCAGCGTTTCCTCTTTGGATAGCCAAGCTGATGCGTTGGCAGAAAAAGCTCCCCTCCCGCTGGTCTTCGAAGGCCTCGATCAATTTTTATAATAAAGGGCGAGTAAATCGCTGAGATTCGGGCACCTGCGATCTCATGGTCTCGACTGCTAAAGGCATAAAGACATAATTTTGTAAGCAAAGTCAACGCGTATTTTATAAAAAAAGAACTATATAGTCACATAGTAGGATTAAAAAAAAACACATCAAATTCATCTTATACAAAGTTCTAGCTCCATCGCACATGGGTGCAGCCAGATCAGTTTTTTTTATTATTATCTACTTCGCAATAGGATCCTATAAGAAATATAGGTACAGAAAATATTTATTGAAAAGAAAGCTTCCATTGTTCTTTGTTTTCTTGGCAAAGGCGTATTTGAAGACTTTCTTTTACCAATAACACCTTTCTAAAGTCGTAGATCATACAGTCCATTGTTATTCATGGTGGGCTGTCCAGAGAAGATCTATCACTGTAATTTATAAAGATGTACTGAACTGATAGAGGTGGGTAGCTATTCTAATAACTAGCCAAAAAACGGCTAGACACAAAATAGCCACGGCTATGTTATCTGTCAACACGATAATTGGCTATTGGCTACTGGGTGGCTACTGGCTACAGGATGGCTACTGGCTACTCGCTAGCTAGAAAGAATGAGGAGTTTTCTTACCTGCCTAACTGTTGATAATTTGTACCAATTTGTACCTTAAGTGCACGTATTGATAAGTATTTTGACCATAGAGGTATCATAAGAAATTCTCCTCATTACGAGAAGTTTACGTCACACACAGCGGGTAGCCGCCTAGCCGCCACAGGTCTCTAGCCGCCACTAGCTGGCCGGCTAGCCAAAGCCATTCTAGCCGCCACTAGCCGGTAGCTGGCCGGCTAGCCTAAGCCAATCTAGCCGAGTAGCCGGTAGCTGTGAGTGCGTGCATGTAGTCAAATAGCCAAATAGCCAGAATAGCTGACTAACTAGCTGGCTTTTACACCACATATAGCCGGCTAGCTAAGCTATTGAAATTTCGGCTAGTTACCCATCGCTATGAACTGATAAACGAGTATGTATTGTATATTATAAATGATGTCAGTTGGCCTTCTACTGCAAACCAATGCGAATAAGGAATATGTAATCCCACCAAAAACATTTTTATGTAAAATGTTGCCAAGACATAAATTTATCAGATCTCATGTAGAGCCAAGCTTATTACTCTACATGCACTTACTCTACAAGTCCTAACTTCATAAACTCTACACACCGTAGTCAAAATATGTGGCTTGGCCGTGTCGCTACCTCCACATGGGAGTAAGGTGAAAAATGTATTCACTGTTAATTACTTTTTTGTTATTCAATAGTTCTTCTAGTAGTGAAATCAGATACATGAGTTTATTTTTTGGTGGATGATATCCTCCAATCCAAAGTATGTAACTTAGTTAAATGCCTATATAAGAACTGTCCCAGTGCATGTTAAGTTTTTGATTGCAAAGTTAATCGATTATCTCTTAAACAATAATAGAAGACTGGAGAGGCTTCGATTTCCTTGTAATTTCAGTTCTTGATCTATGGCTGTTTTTCTTTTCAGAATTACTTAATAAAATGCCTCTGTCATACACGGATGGACATGAAGAAATTGGAAGTGTTCCTTGTTTGACTCTATCTAGAGTACAAGATTTACCTACAATACAAATTAAAAGATTTGAAATATGAAAGAAAATGTGTATTTCATTCTGTTTTAAAAGAATGCGGCTATATTTCAACGAGTAGGTTAGGTAAGTCAGTCTACCGATAGATTGACACGATTTGTAAAATTTTAGAGAAGTTAAAGTTAATTTGAGAGAAAAATACGGTAAAAATGCAAGGAAAAAACTGGCGATATAGGTTTATAAAATATTATGTCGTTGGTAATTTAGTATCGAAATTCGCAGATATCCAAAACTCATTTATTTCGCACAAACTAATGCATGGAGTTCGCATTTCTTTACTCCGATATCTTCGACTTGTTATTCTTGTAATACAGGATCCTTTCAATAAAGGACAACGTCCTCATTATAGTTATTTTGAACCACGGCCAGTGACCCTCTTATTTTCCGTGCATTTCGATCCATATCACCCGCATGTTGGAAATGAGCTCGGCATAAACGTTTCTGCAAACAAGCTGAGTGACTTTCTACGTCTGAATTTGCATTTACGACCAAGTGCTAAATGCTGTTGGATGCGATGTCTTTGGCCATAAACCATCTGTACTTATTTCCAGTTTTATGATGCGGCTTATTTTTCTTTTCTTAGGAAAGTATAATTATATTAACATCTTCAATATTTGTTAATAAATACTACCGCCTAAACCGATGTATCTAGAGCAGCGCGTTTCCCAGTTTTTTTGCCCACGGAAACCTAATTTATCATTTTGAAAACAACAAAAGTGACCTTGTAAAGGATTGAATTGTATTTCGGGTAAAGTGTAATTTTGTATATAGTGTAATAATACTGTACATTTTGTCGAATGATTTCCATTTCACCCTGGGGGCCTACCACAAGCACATAAAACAAGGTTAAAATAACCTTATTTGTCTTTTGTCCCGTTTTGACGCCGGATGACAAAGAAAGGCAAAAGTCAAATAAGGTTATAATTATATTGTTTTCGTACCACTTGCTCAAAAAAGTGACATTCTATGCCACAAAAAGCGAACATAACAATAGTCATTTTTAATCTGTTAAAAATAGGGAAAGAAAATTGTACTGAATTTCATCTGTGTTTACACCATTGAGTTTGTATATAAAGCATTATACATCTTTTTGAAAAAGGAATACGCAAATCAACTCATCAACAATAAATGTACCGAACAAAAATGTAACTCTCTCTATCAATAATTGGACCAATGTTTCGAATGTTAACTTTTACTTTTAATTGTCATTATTTTTTATTTTAGATTCTTTCCCAGAATCTGAAAAACCAGAATTAATTCAAAAATTTAATGTTTTGGCTCCCAATATTAAGTTACTGTCAAAGGAGTCGCTTCATCTTCTTGGAGCCCCAGTCTTAGACGAATCCATTCCTAGTTTCTTTGAGAAAAAGATTCAAAATTTTAATGACTCTTCAAATAGACTTTATGAAATTAATGCTCACTATGCATTTTTTATTGTTCGACTCTGCCTTTTCGTGCCAAAGTTTACCTATTTGCTCCGCAGTACGCACTTATTTAAATTTGATCACATATTAGATACTTTGGATAATATGATCAAAACGTCACTTTCCAAAATTCTAAATTGCAGTTTTTATGAAAACAAAGTGTGGTCTCAGGCCACCCTACCCGTGTGCTATGGTGGCCTAGGAGTGCGGAAAATTTCAAGCATATCAGTACCGGCGTTTCTATCCTCGGTATACAGTGTGGGCAACCTCGTCAGTTCTGTTTTGGACCCTTCTATTGGATCTGTTGAGGTTTCTTACCTGTCCGATGCTAGAGACGCCTGGCAGGCAGCTTGTCCAGGCACAAATATTCCGACCTTGAGTCACTCTCAGAGAGCGTGGGACAAGCCTCTTTGTGAAAAAACCTGGCAAAATTTATTTTCTAACTTTTCTATAGATACAGACCGCGCGCGCTTGTTAGCTGTCTCTCAGAGTGACTCAGGTCACTGGCTACAAGCTATTCCATCAACAAATACTGGAACAATGTTAGACCGTATAACATTAAGTCTGTGTATTTGTCTTCGTCTTGGTTGCAGGACCAATCAACCTCATCGCTGCCGCTGCGGAGATCTCGTCAACGAGCTCGGCCACCATGGGCTTTCGTGCTCTCTAAGTGCTGGTCGAATATCACGGCACTCGGCTATTAACGACATTATCCGCAGGGCTCTTGTTGTCGCTAACGTGCCTTCCGTACTGGAACCAGTCGGTATTGCGCGGGGCGATGGCAAGAGACCGGATGGTATGTCTTTGTTCCCTTGGAGTGTCGGCAAGTCGCTGGTGTGGGATGCCACATGTGTCGATACACTCGCGCCATCTCACTTACCGGCGACTTGTAAAGCTGCAGGGGCAGCTGCGGCCAGTGCGGAAAATTCAAAATTCAAAAAATACGCATCGATTGGACCCAACTATATTTTTGTGCCTTTTGCGGTCGAGACCATGGGACCGTGGGGGTCCGAAGCTCGCCGTTTTGCTCGCACCTTGTCATCAAAATTGATCGAGACCTCCGGAGACCAGCGGGCGGGGAGCTTTTTCCGCCAACGCGTCAGCTTGGCTATCCAAAGAGGAAACGCTGCCAGCCTTCTGGGAACCCTGCCGTTAATCGGAAGCAGCGGCAGGCTTGAGGAAATTTTCTATATATAGATTGTATTTTGTACATATTTGTTGTAAATAAAGTAGATACGATAAATGCTTATCTCATATCATTATTGTGTTAATTTTTTCGCAAATGGTACGAAAAGTAGAGTATTTTCCTCGGTGATAAATCTGTCTTAGTCTTAGGTGAACTTAAATCCCTCGCTCGAGTCCTTCGTTACGCTCGCGATTTAAATCGTCACCCGCGACAGAAGACACTGCTTTATCCTATTGGTTAATAATCTACTATTTAAGAGCTTGTGGTTCGCCCTCTGATCCGGAACATACTTGTTAATGCTTGTTACCTTGCTGTGTTTCTTCCCGGTTCTTCTCAGACGAAGGCCGAATGTGAACCAGTAGTAACTTCAGTAGCATTCATTAATTTCCTAGGGCCATAACTGAAAAAACTACTTTGACTTTGACACAAACTATCTATTCTTGGGTCTTCCTTTTCTTTCACATTCATCACTTTTGGTTTCATAATGATCATTATGTCGCAATTATTGTAACACTCACCTTAATTTATGCATCACCAAGTTATGATGTGCAATGTTTAGTCTTTTTCCAAATGGCTTGGCGGGCACAATAGCGTTTTCACCGAGGTTATGTTATTTCAATAGAGGTATACGTGCAGATTTATTACACTGATACAAAATGCTGGGGGTTATCGTAGATTGAATCAATCCTCATTTGGCATTCTCAAAAGTATTGTAGCAATAAGACGCTCCATTTTGTCCATTATCTTTGTTCAATTATAGTTTGTGAAAATATAATCGTAGCACAAATTAAGAACCATATTTCTTTTCTTTGTGCTTGTTAGAATAGGTTAGAACCACGTTACCGAAAGATCTTAATGTTTTACACTGTTAAAAAGGAAGGAGGTTTTCATTCAAATCCATGAAGCCACACATTTTACCATTTATAATATTAATAGAATCAAATTTTCTGAATTCTTCATTTGCTTACTAATCCGGGCGACCCCCTCCTTAATGTATAATTTACTTCTATTGCATGTCGATTCTCTGGATTGCGTGTCTGATAGTTTTCATATTTTTTTTCAAATTGTCAGTCAAGTTTTTTATCTTCCTTTTCCCCTCTTTCCTTAAATTTTCCCTTCCATTATAGTTTTAAATACTTTTCTCGTCAATTTCAGCAAACTTAAACTGATGAAACAATCTTTTCATCTTTATTTAGCTTCTTTATAATTTACTTATTATTTCTTTTCTTACGCCTTTCCCTTGCGGTTAAACCGACTGTATTTATCAATTGACGCATAGCTAACACAAACAGACTACTGTCTAGTATTTACGTAACTGTGTCTTTCTAAATATTTTTGTCGAATGAAAGGTTGTATTATGTATTCACTTTTTAGGCATTATATTATATTATATTTATACACTGTCGTACATACCTACTTTTGGTTTTAATAATAAAAGAAGGGGATTGAATCGTATATAATTCGAAAGTGGTGCCGATTCTGTTGTAAATCGCACTAAACTAATTTTAGTTACATCTCATCTCTTTCTTACGAACATGATTGAAAAAGGATAGAACATATTTTAAGTTGTCAAATTAATCTTTGCCGTCTTATTTTGCGTGTATTTAAGCGTAATCGCGATAGATGGCGACTAAATTTATATTGAAAACAAGCATTGGACTAATTTGACAGGACTAAATTTCTTACATCCTTTTCTTATGTTCTTTGTTAGAAAGAGACATAGTGACATTAAAATTAGTTTAGTTGTGAACAACAGAATCAGGGCCAGTTTCTGTGCCCTCTTACGTGTACAAAAAATAATTTGGTCGAATTTCCACCAAAAATGATACTATGAATTATTATGATTATTCATTATACCAACTTACTTATTAATACTTAACTGATCATTATTCAACATTGACAAATATTTAAAAAATTGGAGAAAAAAAATCAGCAAAAAAAATAATAATTGCGCTCTCTTAATTTTGGGTCTACCAGAATGACGCTTTGATTCAAATGTTTTATTATTTCGCGCATTTATTTATCCCTGAAGCATTATTGTAAGAACGCACCCTGTGTACCTGCTCTAAATAGCTTTCAGCATCTCGAATATGCTCTTGAACCACCTGTCTTGTTCCAGCGCAGCAGCTGCAACTAAAGAAAGCGTCGCGGCCTGCGCTCGCGCACGATTTTACTTTATAACTTCAAATACAGTTCCGCGCGAATCACAACAAGACGCCGTCTCTGCGCGCGCGCACGAATGATTCGCGGAATATGCGCGGGAGTTCGCGATAGATATGTGATTGTTTTTTGTTAGTGAATCTCATTTGTAACAATGCGTGCAGTGCTATTTTTGTGTGTGTGTGCGTACGTGGTTATGGGACAAGATGTAAACGATATGGTGAACTTGCCTAAATATGATCAGAGATATGATTATTTGGATGTTGATGCTATATTTACTAATAAAAGGCTAGTCAGGAACTATGTTGATTGTTTGATAAGTGCCCAGCGGTGTACACCCGAAGGAAAAGCCCTGAAAAGTAAGTTAAACTTCTGTAAAGTTGAAAATTAATAATTTCTAGGTACTTAATACGTAATTATAAACTCTGTTATATCATTATGTACATAAATAGCCTTCTGTACGTGTTTTATGAACCTATACATTAGATATGATCTACTGAACAATACATTATCCATTTGATAAACGTCCTTGTTCCTTCCGCCATTTGAAAACATTTCTAAACGCGTTCTGTAATGGAATATAGAAATGGGATGGAAAACCACATTTATTCTCAAAAAGAAAATTCTGAATATAGGTGGGTATCCGAGTTTAGAAAGAGCCGTAGTACCTATAGATATTTTTTTAAATAAAAATTCAACCTTTTCATATCATACGTAATTACAAAATAAAAAAATTAATGAAATGTAAATTTAAAATCCTCATGACGTAGTTTCAGAACCAGTTACACGAACTTCCTGAATTGGCAAACATATTCAAATTATAATAATGCCTATTATAATAAATTATAATTAATTTAACCTTGGATAGGACAAGCTATTCAGATGGACTTTTCCGACTAAGTCAAGGGCGGATCCAGGGGGGGGGGGGTCACGGGAGTCATGAGCTCCCGTTGGGGCGCAGCCTTTTCAGTGAATCTGCGGATAACAACTATAGTATTGTGTATTTCGAAACCCATCCAAGCTGGATATAAGTGTGTGACCCCCTGACCCAAAGGCTGGATCCGCTCTTGGACTAAGTATTAGACGGGAAATTGGACTGTTTATTCCTGGCCCAACAGCTCAAATGATAATTACTTACTCGCATCCACTTTAGTGGTTGAGGCTAATGATCATGTCTTCAAAGATGACTAAAAGTCTTTGTGCGTGTAAATTGCGGACACACTCTATAGCTATCCAGAAATCTCCTTGACACATCCTTATACCTAGAAAATTTTACAGCCCAGAAACACTACGTAATTTACCAGAGGAATATTGAACAAAAATTACGTTAGCCATTAAAATAAAGCCGACGGGAAGCTGACTTTTCACAACACACTGCGTTTTGCTTTTTCATTTATCTTGCAAACAGTAAATGAGTGAACACACTTCCGGCTCAGGTCTACGTTTCCTGACACCTACAACTTGACCTATAATCAAGGCGGCAAGTAAATACACATTTTGCGATCAAGAGTGTAACACCCTAGGCTTCAATATCACTCGGATCGTCTCAGAGTGAGTCTAAGGGCAAAAGAAAAAAAAGATTTTTGGTGTTGTGCAAATTATTGAGAAACAAATAAATCTCAATGGAATTCGCGGAAAAAGTTGCTCTTTTACATCGATATAATGAATTACTAATTTACGCATGAGTTTGTACATTGATAATATTTTTTTAAACAATTTTTAATTACGTTTCACTAAGAAAAAAAGACTCATAACAATCAGGAAACAGATGATTCCAACATGATACCTACACCTAAAGCTTATACTAATGTAGGAGTATTATCGATCAAGTAACCTTTCAACTTAATTTATTTATACGTATATTAATAAATCTGTTGCGGAAGATAATATTGCGGAAATCTTGTAAGCGACGCGTCAATTTATTTTCCACATTATTAAATTCTATCATAGAATATTATAATGATCGTTAATACAATAGAATTTAAAAAATACTGCGTAAAAATGTATAGTCAGTTTTCGAAATAATTTGTAACAGGCCAGTGAAATTCACCGAAGATTTATGTATTTATGATAACTGTCTAAGTATTGGCAGCGAAGATATTAATAAATGGAATTAGGTACCATGTTTGAAAATTCAAAATGAAAAATAATAACTATTTAAAAAATCATTGCTAGCAGCATTGTATAACGATTAACTTTTTTCCAATGCAAATGAATTAAATTGACCTGAGGAAAATCTTTGAGTGCTTTGCGGTTAGTTTAGTATTTATTAAATATCATGTTGAATCATTACAAATATTTTAGAACAACCGGCCAAGTGATTCCGTTATCTGACTCCCTACTTATAACAGACATCTAAACATCATAGTTTCATTACTTATGTGGTGCGAGGTAAAAAGAGGAAGAGATAAGCGGAAAGTAAGATCACGAAATGTTCGCGCAATCTTCGAGTTAGGGTACAATTCAGTACCCAGAACCCAGTCCACAGGTTTCAATACCAAGTCGTCCAGACATAGGACAACAGAACTACACTATTACACACTATTACAGTCACTAGTCGTGACTTCTCCGATCGTGCCTTTTATCGAACCTTTAAGGAAAATATCGTGAGGAATCTATAGCCCTTTCGCACCTGAGATTTTTTTCCGTCTATATCTTTTCCTTTTCTATAAAATGTTATTATGTATCCTAAGTATCATGGGAAAAAATATTTAAAAAAGATACCATTTCACACAACTTCTAGAAAGTGCATAGCACGTTCGTGACATCCAGGTGTGTAGACTACATTGTAGTATTTTAGAAAAAATGTACCCACTATCGTGTTATTCAGGTGTGAAAGGGATAGCACGTTGGTAGGGTACATAGTACCCTCCTGACTGGCTACCTTCAAGATGAAAATCTGTCGCCAAGCACATATCGGTGTATTCCGACAGCTGTACATGCGAGCCAGTTCCTTCTAGGCTTTGTGTGCTTACCGCCTTCGGCCACATCATGATGAGATAGCGTTCAAACACAGGCAGTAAAAAAAACAACTCGAAGATTACGAGAAAATTCTGTGATCTTATTTTCCGCTTATCTCTTTTGTGCTAGTAGCTACTAGGTCAACGATGAGAGATAGTTAATGATACAAGTAATTAGGGTTGGCCCTTGCTACAAGATCAATCTTATGACAATATATTAATTATTCAAAGTCAAAGTCGTCTATTCAGTTTATGCCTTGGGAACTCAAGAACGTCATATTATGTATAGGTTAATGGTTATGAATTTGTTTCAACATATTTGGTGGTGACATGTGAAGGTAGATTCATTGCAAAATGACCTGAAACTCTCTTTTCATGATTGTTTTTTACCATGTTTTTATTAAGTCGCTTTTTTATATCTCTGTTTGTTTGATACACATTAGGCACATTACACATTTGCAGCAAAATTCACGGTTTTCTTTATTATTTTATACTTTTTAGTTTAAGTCAGTTCCTGTTTTTTTATTTCAGTTATGGGCGTTAGATTTAGCTCTAGTTTATGAGAAAATGATTGGTTTACGCTTTAGTTACGCACACATATCATTATGCTGAAACTCTGAATACTAAATACTAAATTTTCTCATTTACATCAACGACTTACCATATCTTGTAGAAAAAAACATGAGATAGTATTATTTGCTGATGACACTTCACTTCTTTACAAAGTGAATAGACATGATTTTAATTCTGACGATGTGAACTATTAATAATTTATTGCTAAATGAGAAAAACAAAATGTATCAGATTCAGTCTACCCAATGTGAGACATTCGGACACAAATATTGTAATTAAAGGCGAAAAACTGGATCTTGTTGAAACAACTGTATTTTTAGGTATCACTTTAGATAATAAGTTATAATGGAGCCCACACATTTGTAAATTGGTGGATAGACTTAGTTCTGCAGCTTATGCAGTGAGAAAAATTAGCGCTCTCACTGACGAATCTACGGCAAAATTAGTTTATTTCAGTTACTTTCACAGTTTGATGTCTTACGGTATCCTCCTCTGGGGTAGTAGTGCCGAAATCAATAGAATTTTTATACTGCAGAAGAAGGCAGTCCGCGCAAAATGTTAAAAAACAAGTAATTCTTTGAGAGACAAGTTTAAATCTATTAATATGATGACAGTGTCGTCACTGTACATATTTGAAAATCTTATTCATGTGAGGAAAAACTTAAATAACTTTCCTAAGAATAGCGACACTCATAGTTTGAACACTAGAAATAAGCACAAACTTGCTGTACCTTTAACTCGGCTCAGCAAAGTCCTTAACTCTTTCAAGGGGCAATGTATACGTTTCTATAATAAAGTACCCAAAGATATCCAAGAGCTACCTATACATAGATTCAAAAAGATAGTTAACAGAAGTTATGCACGAAAGGGTACTATAAAGTTTCTGATTTTGTAGATGACAATAATGCATTTGAATGAATTGTTCGCTTCGCAGGCTATTGTTATATATATTTTGTAATTGTAATACTTCTATTTACATATAAAAAAAAAAGACTTGCTGAGTTTCTTGCCGGAGTCTTCACAGTTCAAGTTGTATTTGGAACCGATGTAGAGCCATTTGTTAACGTTCATAAGTGCCTTATCAGGGCTTAAATTGAATAAATGCTTTTTGAATTTGAATTTGAAAAGAAAAACGTGGGGAGCATGCAATAGATAATTGATGCATGAATAGTTCTCCTATACTTATGTCACTAACAATAACTTTATTGCAGTGCAAATGATATGCTGTGTTTCCTCAGCGACAGCTTCTCCCTTTACTCCTATTTTATCTATTTCATGCCAAGTATCTTATAATGATTACATAGTTTTAGTTTATCGTTTTTAAAACGTGAAACGTATCATTTTCTGCTTTTTAGTCGTGCGTGAAAGAGAAAAATAAACTAACATACCCATACCAGAGGGTAAAAAAAAGATATTATTCGCACAGTGTATTTATTCTTCATACACATGTTCAATTATCATGTTAATGGCACACTTCCGATGGTGCACCTCGGCAATTTCCTCAATAATTATTCCTGTATACATCATCTTTAATTGATCATCATTTGCTTCAGATAGTAAAAAGATGTCACATGTTCGCTATAAGACCTTACAGAGAATTTTGTAAATATGTCTTTATAAAGAAGGCCTCTGTTTGAAAAAGGTCGCAAACTGCATGGGCCTTCGATTTTAAAAAGAAGTCGCAAAATGAGCCCTGAGGTGCATTTTTCATAAATGCTTCTAGTCGTGGGAATACAGTATTGTTACAAATTAAATCAGTTTTATGCTTTATATCAGAATTTTACCATATAATTTTATTTAAACATTAGTAAATTTTTAGCGAACTACTACATAATAAGGTTCACACGCCGAGAGATAGATGGCGTGGCGCCACATTATCCTGCATCGCGCTTGCGAAGATTTCTCGGCGATCTCGATATATACAACTGTCTGACATGCACAGTTGGACCGCGGTCCCTGTGGCACGATGCCCCAGCCTGTCGGAAGATCTTCCCTTTTAAATGGAGGTGTCATCCATCTACATAAAAGGCATTAGAAGGTATATTTTTATTAATAATTAGGTTACATCGCAGATTTTAATCGCTAACCTACAAAATTAGTACCTACCCATCCTTGTAAAAAAAAGATTTTATTTTTAGTCATTGACGTAAACTGTTTCGTTCTCGTAGTATACTTATTTATACCAGTTTTGTTTTAATAACCTTTTTTTCATTTGAATTTCACGGGGTCCACTTATTTTGTATTATTTTCTTAATGAACCTACGCAGATTGGGTTATTTATTTCGTTGGTTATTTTCCAAGCAGGTAAAGTCATTTATATTACAATCATATCGAGTATTTTTTTGTTCGGGCTAATCTCTGGGACTACCAATCGGATTCGAAAATTTACGTCACTTATTCACATTATCTCCGAGTATTACAAGCTAATTTTTATTCCAGTAACGTGGGTGAAACCGCGGGAGACAGTTAAGTTTTACAATATTTTATTATTTTATATACCTAATCTAAGTACCTAATAAGATTACAGTCGCCTATGACATGTTTTTACTACTTTTCTCCATCGTTTTTGGCTCAGCACCTATCACGGTATATCAATAAAGTAATCTAATCTTTCACCAAAGTTAATTCTTTACCATCAGGGTAATAGGTGGCAGTATGTAATGTAATAGGATATTAATCTATACATATAAAATGCTTTGTCCTGAATGACTGACTGACAATCAACGCACAGCCTAAACCGCTGATCGTAGAAATCTGAAACTTGGAGGGTGTGTTCTTTGTATGACGTAGGCATCCGATAAGAAAGGATTTTCCGAAATTCTACCCCTAAGGGGGTGAAAAATGGGGGCAAAGTTTGTATGGGACAATGTGATTCCTTGGTCCGATCTACATCAAATTTTGCATGAACATTCCTTAACAGAATTGATGGAAGGCGTATTTCGTATTTTATTGAAACTCATCGCCTAACGGGGTCAAAAAGGGGTAGAAAGTTATTTTAGGGGTGATTTGCATCGAAGTTGATATCAATACTCCTTAGTGCTTTTGATTTAAATATTCTTTTATATTTGACATTCCAATTTTAAAGAGTAAATTATTGCATTGAACCGTAGATGGAGAATTACAGGTAGATAGGTCAAGATACGTACCTATATGTCAAAACGTGTATGTGTGAGCAGGATTAAGCGTATTTTTTGTCCCTATCTCGCGTATAGGTTTTTATTGTTTGACCTTGATGTCGTTGTGGCCAAAAAAGTTTGTGTACCTATATATGATATTTGTTGATAAGAGCAGTGAAACCCTAATTGTATGTTATTTGTGACTTTGTATCAGCGTTGCCAGACGTCCCGTATTTTGCCCAAAAGTGAAAGTCCCGCGCGTGACAGGTTCAGTCCCGCTTTTCATCATCATCATCATCATCGTTGGACGTAGAAGTGGGTAATTATAAAGACACCACTGAACAGAAATTAGTGGTGTCTAAATGTCACTATTAAGTCAACGCTCGCAAGGGAATCAAAACCTATAGGATACTTCCCGTTGACCTAGAATCATACAATTTGGCAAGAAGCAATTCCATGTAGCACAAGTAAAGGAAGAAATCCGAAAAGCGTTTTACAGTTACATTGCAAAAAGAAGAAAAAATTTCCATTATATTACAATATTTTTTTTATTAATTGGGCTTGCGTTTGGCCACTGATCCGCCCATAAGAGACGAAGACGAAGCCTAAGATGGAACACGCTTACCCAGAAGGAACTTATTCACTCTGGCCTTGAAAGTCCCTCCCTAGGTTATATGAGTCAGGAAACATAGACGCCGGAAGCAAGTATTCACTCCCTTGCTGTTCACATTATAAATGAGGATGTAAAACGCTGTGTCCGTATTTTCGGTATGTCAACAACGTACGGGTGAAACTTTTCCCGGCGTTTTGTGGAAAATAACATAATCGAAAAAAGGGGTACAATTTCCGAGAATCGATTCCCGTGATGATTGAACTATTAACATACCTACAAGTTTCTACGGACCCCCCGTGGCGTGAGTCCGACTCGAACTTGGCCGGTTTTTTTAGTATGTATGTCCCGTTTTCGGTGATAAACTCCCGTATTTTTTACTCAAGCGGTTACGAAATCCCACTTTGACCAAAAAAACGTTGCTTTGGTATATATTCTCAAAGATATTGTTGTGATGGTGCATTGTTGTGTAATTGTCTGTAAAAGCCGTAGTGAACGAAATTAACCAAGCATAACCTTTCACCGGTCAGTAGATTTTTTTTACTGATACCGTAAGTAAATCAAAGTACATTAGTGTATTTTCTGTCAATATCATGAAAGTTTTATTGATAATTTCGTCTACATACGAAAAAAATCCAAATATACCTATATGTAATTATGTCGAACTATCGCTATCTTCTTCGCTATACGCTGTCAGCCTATCTACTTACAATTCTCTATCTACGCATTGCACCAAGCTTTTATGGGAGTTCAACTTTTTTAGAATAAAATCGGATTGAGTTTTTAAACAAACATTTTGTCTGTTTGTTCCGGTTCATAGCTGATGTTATAAGAAGTAACTTAGCTACTTTTATTTTAGAAAAATAATGTTCCGCGCATAAAAATCAGACCCTACGCGGGTGAAACCGCGGGGGTCTGCTAGTCTATAATATAAAATTCAAAGTCCTGACTGACTGATTGACTGATATATCAACGCACAGCCTAAACCACTGGAGAGAGACATGAAATTTTGAGGGTATATTCTTTGTGAAGAGTAGGTATCCAGTAAGAAAGGGTTTTTTGAAATTTCACCCCTAAGGGGGTAAAATAGGGGATGAAAGTTTGTATGAAAGTCCGTCAGTTTCGGAGTTAGGATCTTCAAATGTGTTTAGGCTGAAGATTTAAAAATTAAAGGATAGGTACGTGTCTTTAAAAATTCCACTTTCGAAGCGGGATGAAGTTGTTTTGTTTTATTGTTGTAGAAAAATATGTCATTTGTTTCCTGTAGGCCACGCGGGCGAAGCCGCGAGCAGAAGCTAGAATGTAATAAAGTTCTCGAATAAAAAATAAAAATGAATTTGTAAGTCGTAATGGAAAAAAACTTTATATTTGGCATCGAACCAAAGGTACACTGTCATTTGATTGGCCCGAGACCGCGATGGGTATAACCAATTCATGATATCATAATATGCCCTGTCCTTTAAGATTATTTAAGCACCATTTAATGTTAAAAAAACAGGTCGATGTTTTTCAATCTCGCAACATTACAATAAAAATAATCTAAAAATAAAATAGAATTCAAATTATATTTTAACGTTATTTTCTGGGCCTTGACTTTAATTATACGATTACGCATTCATTTGAAGATTCAAAAACATTAAAATGTGTTGTTTTGCATTTTATTACTAGCTATCCCACGTAGTTTCACCCGCGTTTCCGGGTGCCTATAACACTCGGGGATAATGTAGCTTTTTATTAGTGAAAGAATTTTTCAAATACGACTTGTAGTTCCAGAGATTAACCCGCTTAAACAAACAAATAACTCTCCTTTTTGCTTCGCCGTAGTCGGGTAAAAAAACTCTTCCGCTTTATTATAATAGACATACTTAAATTAATTAAGTAATATGAATATATTACATAATCAAAATAATACAAACAAGTAGGTATAAAGAGGCGATATACAACTTTTATATACCTACATACATACTTGTAATATAGATACGCATTAACGAATGTCTATAAAATGAGGTAAACAACTAAAAATAACCTATTATATAAATAGCTTTGTTTCTTTTATAACGGAATTTATACGGATTTCGTAGATCTGGATAATAAGTAGCTACGTGACAAACATACAAGATTTGCGGTGGCGATTAAATATCCAGCGTTGTTCTTCCAAAAAACCGATAAACCGCAACTATTCACATCATATTAACACAGCTAACGAAGTAATGGGGACTACCTTATTTTATTTCTATGTGGCTAACTTTTCTGTGGCCAATAGTTGGCGCCACTACGTAGGTCGCTAGATAAATGTTGTCGTACTCACAGAGTATTTACTTTTTTTCGAAGTAATCACCATCAGCAGCTATACAAGCCTTCATACGCTCGAACCAAGTGGCAAAAGTCTGCTTCCAAAACAACTGTGGAACACTTGCGCAAATTTCTTCAAACGCTCCTAATAACTCAGGGTTGCTAGAAAACCTTCGTCCTTTTAACTGTTTCTTCACGTAGGGGAACAAGGCGAAATCGCATGGTGCCAAGTCCGGACTGTAGGGAGGATGACTGAGTAATTTTAATTTAGATTCTTCCAGAAATGTAGTTGTTTGGCAGGCTCGATGTGCTGGAGCGTTGTCGTGGTGGATAAATCAAGTATCGAGTCTCGAGTTAGGTCGCTCATTTTTCAAAGCTTCAAAAACTTTTGGGAGACAGTTATTTATGTACCAGGAAGCTGTGACAGTCTTCTGTGTCTCTAGGGGTATAGTGGCCAAAATACCTCTCATATTGAAAAAAACTGCTACCATTAATTTTTTCACGGATCGAGCTTGTTTCACTAATGTTGGCGGTTACTCGTCTTCAAATACCCACATTTTGCTCTGGGATTTAGTAAGGACATCATAATAATAAATATATGTTTCATCGCCTGTGATGATTGAATTGATATTGCTGGAATGGCCGTCATCGAATTTTTGAAGCATTTGTTTACACCATTTTACCCTCTGCTCTCTCAAAGTATCAGTCATCGTATGTGGTACCCAGAGTGAACAAACTTTTCTAACTTTTAATTCATTTTGCAGAATATGGTGAATAGTTGGTGCACTAATGTTCATTATAATCTCTATTTGGCGGTATGTAATTCGTCGGTCTTCCATGATTAGATTTTTGAGAATAAGAATGTTTTTGTCAGTAGTTACCTCAATCGGCCTACCGGATCTTTGCTCGTCCTCTAAGTTAAAGTTTCCCCTTTGGAATTGTAAATACCACCTTTCTATCGTCCTTAAGGACGGACAAGTATCTTGCAATATACCACTCATTTCTTCAAAGCATTGTTGCTTTGTAAGACCACGACGAAAGTTATACATTAAAATGACTCGAACATCACGCCGCGTAAACTCAGCCATCTCAGTTATTTATTTTTTATTTTATAATTTATGAAAGCACAGTACGCGAGTCAAATGTCAACTGACAGTGATCAAATGAACTAAAGTTTATTACATTGCCTGCAAACAAGTCTCAACTTGCTTCGTCTAGGCGTACGACAAGACTTATCTAGCGCCCTACGTATTAGCGAGTCTCTTAGTCCTATCGCTAACGTTGAATAAATATTTTTTGGTGCGTCTGAGCCTATTTTTATTCTATTTTTATTTAGTGACTTTTGACAATTTTGACCATTCCAGTTATTTACAACAAATATGTACAAAATACAATCTATAAATAGAAAATTTCCTCAAGTCTGCCGCTGCTTCCGATTAACGGCAAGGTTCCCAGAAGGCTGGCAGCGTTTCCTCTTTGGATAGCCAAGCTGACGCGTTGGCGGAAAAAGCTCCCCGCCCGCTGGTCTCCGGAGGGATCTCTTATATTTAACTTATTTATATTCATGAGCAAATTTGTACCACTTCTTAGCCGCGCCACTTGTTGGCTTGGCCAAGGTGTCATTCAGAGCACCAATATTAGTTACCTATATTTAAATTAAGCTCAGTAAAAAGCCCTTCTCTTTCAACTTTGTGGCGGACACATTCCATCAACAAGTGCTGTATAAGTAATTCATCGCTATGCGAGTTCTGTGGTATTATCGAAGATGAGCCAATATAATTCATAAATAACCAAATAAATAATATATTGAATATGGCTACGTATTTCGCAGTCCCGTTTTCTTCCGAAAAAAGAAGAAACTAAGTTACCAAAACACAAAACTCGCCTAAACAGTATGGTTTATAAAAGATAGCTTGATCTCTGCAACAGTTGTTTGAGTCATATGAAAATTAACCTTATAGCTTTACAATAAGGTTTATATGTTTAATCTGTGGTTGATTTTATGATGACACAGATAAACCTTATGCTAAAGCCATAAGGTTAATTTTCATATGACTCATACAACTGTCGCAGAGATCAAGATCTATCTTTTATAAACCATAGTTGGTAGCGATTAGAGGTATGTCTGCCATATAATTAATCAGAAATGACACAATATTACAACAATCATGAATAATTATTGAAAATCCGCGATGAAAAGCTCGAAAATAGTAAACGTTTAGTATATTTGACGTTTATAGAGACCTCACTCTACATTTGCGACTCTAGCGACGAAACCAAGCGCGTTGGAATTTTAAATATAATACGTTTTTTTTAATTATTTGTCTTATCTTGAAGTGCACTCATTATGTTCCCTTTTGGCAAAATAAGATGGTATTCCTTTCGGATTATTGTACTGAAGTCTGCGTCTGCGTTTCCGACACATAATTTAGACACCTTCAAGGTAGAGTGCATTGACATTTTCTGAGCAAGTGTGTATCCGCGGCATCGACATCACTCTCTCCGACGATCATGTCCATATTGAAAAAAAAAGAAATACCTAAGTTGTTTTTATATGACTCACTATTCTTATAGAGTTTAGAAAATTAGAGAGTGAATAGTCCAACGTGCCAAATACAATGTTTGCATTTTCACTGATCACAATCCAGCAGAATACGTTCTACACTACAGTGTATGACACAGTTAATGGCATAAGGTCGAGAATTACGCATGCGCGTCACGCCGCGTGATCATTCAATCCATCGATCGCATAGTGCTGTGTGAAAATCGATAATCGATGCATCCATTGTTTGTAACTTACTCAATGTCTTCAGTATTATCAGGCACACGGTACACACAGTGATTTAAAAAGTAGAGATTCCAAATTCGAATATTGGTTTAATATTGTTTTAAAGAACCTATACAAACATTTGTACAGCGTCAGCTCTGTACTACAGGAACATGCACAGTGCAACAGCTGAACCCAAGAGGTGACTATAAATCTTATAAGATAGGGGTCCCGACTGCCGCCTACGAAGTTTGCTTCTCAACCTAGGTCTGGCCAGTCAATGCCAGAATAAAGCCTTGGATACCTTACCAAAGACCAGCTGACGCCACAAGTGGCGTTCGGAAGGATACAATAACCTCGTCGCGCAATAACCAGTCCTTTCTTGATCAATATTTGACAGAACTGGATATAGGTATAGGTACATACCTATACCTATATCCAGTTCTGTCTCTACCATAAGGGAACAGTTCCCCACACTCACGGGGGCCCCGAAATTACGATATATTCGCTTACAAATATTTATTTTTATAACAGCATGATGGTACTATAATTCTTAAAAACGATGGTATCTGCAGAAGTTTGAAAACTTTTTCACAGATACACAAGGTTTTGTTTTAGTGCCATGTTACATCAGGCAGTAATAGATCTACATTCTAAAATAATACGAAATATACATACTCTAGTTATTTTCTGTAAAAAAGAAGTTATTAGAAGTGCAAAAGTGTAAAAGTAACATTTTAATTTAAAAAAATCCTGTGCCGATAAATTTTACTGAACGGAATGTTAGATTGCATTTTGTATTCTACCATTATATCAGATCTATACCATTTATATTTGATAATAAATAATATTATGATCGATAGATAATTAAGTAAATAAGTATATACTCGCATCAATATATAAATTATCAGTTCAAAGTTCCCTCAAAAGGCATGATTTGATACATGGCCATAATCGTCAATAGATATGCATTTTAGTTTGTATTATTGTATCTAAAAATTCGTTAAACTAACTTTCACACCACGGATCGCTCGCGTGCCAACTATCTTCCTTCTGTGAAGAAATGCGTGCGTGTTATTGATGATACGCATTGATAATATTCCTAAAAAATTTACAGCAGAGAAATTATACTCAGTATAAGTATAGGTGTAACTATATCAAACGCCAAACGTTATGTCCGTAATATATATTGAAACCGTTTATTTATAAAAGAAGAAAAAATGTTCTTATGTTAAAAGTTAAAAAAAAACGTTAATTCATAGAAATAGATAGAGTCCTAGAAAGAGCGTATATCCTACTACACGACTTTATAACAGGCCTACTTTTTTGGGTTAGCTGGTGTACGTGACAGCTATACGTTTTCAGCTCACTCTCCGTATTCTCCTTGTTATAGTGACGTTCATAATAAAGCAGTTGTTGCAATTTAAATATTAAACATTATTTAACATTTTTATTTTATTTAGGGACTATTTTTTCCGACGCGTGAATAGCTTCGACGCTCCATCTGATCCAAAATACACTTAGATTAATAATTTATCCAGATGTTAAAAGTTAAAATGTTTAATGTTAAAAGTTTAGCCTAGTTTAATGTTAGAAATATGTTATGTTAAATGTTCGAGCCAACAATATTTTTACACAGTGTAAGTTTCTAGTACCCACCTGGTTGTCTGCCACCCATGTTGTAAATCTGTCGACAGACATCTGCACTTGAGAGCCAGTTCCCTTCTTAGCGAAGGTGAGATTGTGATCAAACAGTATATTCACACTTAAAAATATATCGTTTGAATTGCAATTCAATGCCACATATTGTTTATGATTCAAAGACTGTAGTAACCTTGTTGACCATAAACTAGTTAGGTCACCGGCTTGTTAATCTTGTAACCCCCTACTTAGGAAAGTTTAAGGATATGACATTTGAATCAAATATAGGGATGTCCGTGTCCGTACTATCTGTACAATTATTTAATGCCCAAAGCTGATAAGCAGGCGGATATCCATGGACATAAACAAGTCTGCTATTATAATTGTGTTTCAATGAAATATCAGTGGTGTCAAAATTGATAGATTTGACAGTTTTGGTAGTCTACTAATTCAATAGCGTCAACAACCATGAATTTAAAATACAAACACATTGGCTCAATGGCAGTGGAGTTGTAATGGGGTTGTGTCAGGACATGGACGAATAGATGTCAGGATTACATTTTTTACAAGCTTTTATTTAACTTGCAATGTATGTATGTTTGTTCGAGTGGAATCTTGCAGGTCGAATTTCACTCACTTCCAGTAGTCGGATTGACTTGATATTTGGTATACATTAGTATATTGGATGACAATCAGCGTTGCCAGTTTTTTTTTCGGGTAAAGCGGGATTTTCCTTCCTCTTGAGTAAAAAAAGCGGGATTCTATCGTCGAAAGCGGGACAAACTAAAAAAACTTCCATTTTTTATTGGCTTACATTTACTTCGACTTAGAAACAGTGCAAGTTTGATCAAAAACGGTTCAGTAGTTTTCAAATAATTCAATGAAACGGACCAATGCGTATGACGGTCTGGCTTATTGATACGAACTACGGTCATTACGATGTGGAATCAAACAAAATCGACTTCAAAATACACCAAAAATATGAAATAACGCAAATCTGACACTGTTTTCACGTAAGAGCACGATGTCATCATCATCATCATATCAGCCCATTCGATGTCCACTGCTGAACATAGGCCTCCCCCATTGATTTCCACTTCGAACGGTTCTGGGCCGCTTGCATCCAGTGGCGCCCAGCGACTCTGACCAGGTCGTCGGTCCACCTGGTGGGACGTCCCGCTCGGCGCTTTCCAGTACGTGGTCGCCACTCGAGAACCTTTCTTCCCCAGCGGTTATCAGCTCTTCGAGCGATGTGGCCTGCCCATTGCCACTTCAGCTTACTAACTCTACGAGCTATGTCGGTCGTTTTCGTTCTACTACGAATGTCCTCATTTCGGACCCTGTCACGTAGAGATATTCCGAGCATAGCTCGTTCCATAGCTCGCTGAGTGACTCTGAGTTTATTTATACGGCCAGCAGTGAAAGACCACGTCTCTGTCCCGTATGTCATCACTGGTAACATGCACTGATTGACCTTTGTCTTAGCACGATGTATTCAATTGAAAATATTTCATACTTTTTAGTGCATTTTGAAGTCGATAAAAAAATTCTATGCAAACTGTGCTTTCTGTGCAATTGATGTGCACTTCTACATCCAACGATGATTTTACCGTCGCTCGAGTAATCTCCGAAAAGCGGGACTGGACCTGTCCCGCGCGGGAGTTTTCATTTTGGGCTAAAAATCGGGACGTCCCGCCAAAATCGGGACGTCTGGCAACGCTGATGACAATGCAAGTAAAGTCAACAAAAAGTAAATCAATCAAAAAAGCTTGTATAAAAATGAAATTTTTAACAAAGAACTTATTTGATTTAAAATGGCAGACTTGGCCCCCATGTGTCAACCTTTCAATGCCTATGATACGATTTGTCACCCTGTTTCATTCCATCAAAGCCTAATTTACGAAAGCTTTCAACGTATTGTACCTAATAATTACTAAACAAAAGAATGCTACAAAAGAGAATGAAACTATGAATGGAGGAGATGTTTTATTGCGGAAGGTAATCAAATCAATCACGGAAGCACGGAACAAAGGCAACTATGGTGTGGTGACTGACCTTATTGTCCTCACGTACTATACAGACTATACCATGCATTGTGGCGCCCTCTATATGATGAGAATGTTAATAACAAAAACCGTTAACAATCTGGAACGATACCAGATTCATTAATAAATATGGCTAAAATTAGCGTGTCGTTAATATTATCAAAATATAACCGAATTTATTATTTATGATCGATAATGGTGCCGATTCTGTTGTAAATCGCACTAAACTAATTTTAGTCACATCTCGTCTCTTTCTTACGAACATGATTGAAAAAGGATAGAACATATTTTAAGTTGTCAAATTAATCTTTGCCGTCTTATTTTGCGTGTATTTAGGCGTGACCGCGATAGATGGCGACTAAATTTATATTGAAAATAAGCATTGGACTAATTTGACAGGACTAAATTTCTTACATCCTTTTCTTATGTTCTTTGTTAGAAAGAGACATAGTGACATTAAAATTAGTTTAGTTGTGCACAACAGAATCAGGGCCAATATCAAAACTGTAAAAATGTTTTCTTATAAGAATATACGGAATGTCGAAATTCAAGTGTAATAAATAAGAACATAGTTTCGTCAGTGGTCAAGTCAAGTTCTTTTTTGTGCATATATTTCTGTGGCACAGAATGTTTCAATCATAAAAAAAGTACGACAATTTTCACATTTCATACTGAGATTGATAACCAAAAATACCGAAAAGTCTATGATAACTTTCGCTTTAGGGTTCCGTAGCCGAAGGATGCCAAACGAGACCTTATTACTAAGACTCCGCTGTCCGTCCGTCCGTCTGTCTGTCAGTGGGCTCTATCTCATGAACGGTAATAGCTAGATAGCCCCTTCTTGTCGAACTACTGAGATATTATATGGTGGCCACCTTGCCGACCGTTAGGTATAAAAGACTTGGTGGTAATATGTATTTCTATATATTGCCGCTATAACAAATAATAAAAATTAAATAACATTAAAAATTAAAGGGGCGCCCATACAACAAACGTCTTTTTTTGGAGTTTTTTGTTTCATAGCAAAGTTGAGTTAGTTAATATTGAACGAAACCCTCCGTGTGCGAGTCTGACTCGCACTTGGCCGGTTTTTTTAAATATTAAGTAGGTAGTTGTAAAAAGTCTTCATCACACATTCTTGGTAATTTCACGTAACGGCATATTTTACTCTACTTTATAAACATAATGTCTCACATTAAAATAAACGAAGTCAACATGCAATAAAAAATTAAATTAGGTTCTCCGTACTACGGTACCTTAATGATTTTTAAACGGTTTACGCACGTATTCCATGATGACATTTGCAAATGACCATGTCATAAACTTAACGTCTTAACTGTATAATGTACGACAAAAATTACGTGATAACCGGTTGAATAAACAACTCCAAATTTCTAACTATCAATTTCAAAGCTTTATGTACTTAGCCGAATTTTGGTGAAACTGGAAAATAAGTAGTTAATATTCTGGATTTAGACATCTTAGGTCATTTAACCTAGGTCCGTGGGGTTCCGGTGCTCGCCAGCTATTAAAAGAACTAGCCAATAGATTGGTCACCACTGGGGACCGAAGAGCTGGCAGCTTCTTCGCACAACGTATCAGCATTGCGATACAGCGGTACAATATTTCTTGCTTCCCATCCGACCAGGGCCTGTAGACAAGATGGTTATCGATAATCATTATCGTTAGTAAACGATCAACCTTTGTAAGGGATCCCGGCTATCACATAATTGTGCTAGTAGGTTGACCACTAGACCTCCAACTCAGTGTTACCAGCAGCCGATAGTCAAAAGTAACATGAGGCAGCTCAAAAAGTAACATTTTCACGAAAAAAGCAACATTTTCGTAATTTATGTAGAAAACGACACAAATAAGTCCTAAAAGTAACATTTTGAGTTGTGGAGGTAACATGAGAGGGTGAAAAGTAACGTAAAATGTTAGAAAAGTAACATTCTGGCAACGCTGCTCCAGCTATCCGCAGTGTGTATGCGTGGAGGTACTGTGGCGAGCACACTTGGTCTGACCTACTAAAAACCTTAGAGTGGACTGTATGAGATTAACGACGAAAACATAGACTACCGGCTGGACGAAGTCACTCAGGACGCGACCAGATCCGGGCGAATCAGGAGAGAGACGGGGACGGAGTAGCAACACGAAGGGGGGCGGGGCGAGGGGTGCGGGGGGTGCGCGGTGATGCGCGTAGCAAGAGCAGACGAGGTGCACGGGACGCGCGGGACTTTTCGGGACACGCGGGAACGTGCCTAGAATGCGGGCGAAACGTGTGGGACCTACTTGGAACACGAAGAACGAATTCGGGACACTTAAGACGAATTCGGGACACTTTCGGGACACGTGGAATGCGCGCGGGACACACGGAACATGTGCGGGACGCGATCGGGACACGGTCGGAACGCGTGGGGCGTAATCGGGACACGATCGGGACATGTGAGGCGAGCCCGGGACACGATTAAATACGAGCGGGACACGTAGAACGTGTCCGGGACGCGGGGGCTGCTCAAGGGGCGCGCGGGGGGGCGCAGAAGGCGCGGGACACGCGAGACGCGGGCGCTGCACAAAAAGGCGCGCAAGGGACGGCGCAGAAGGCGCGGGGTGCGCTTAACGCGCAAAGGGGGGGGGGGGCGACGAATACTCTCGGCGGGGTACAGGACGTACCCGGTCGGCGGGGCGCTTGAATGCCCAATTCACGCTGGTACTCGTTGGGGCTCTTGCTTGCCCGTAGATATCAGCTGCAGTCGGTGGGGCTCTTCTTTTGCCCAAGGATTCCCAAACCACCCAATAAAAACAGCCAATTCTTCTTATATTTCTTCCTTTTATTTTCTTCCTTTTTCTTCTTATTGTTTTCTTGAGGGCTGCTGCCGTGGGAATGCCATTCCGAAGGAAACCGCGCTACTTTTATACTGTCGGCCAATGTACTATGACCAATCAGAAGCCCGGAATTAATTTATTTTTAGCCAATCAGAAAGAAGGTCGCAACCTTGACACAATTTCGCGGTTTGTTTTGATGCTATCTCTTTTCCACTTAGTCCCGTTTCTTTCTACGAGATGTTTTGTTCCTTTCTGACAGTGTTCCTATCTCTTTCTATAGCGGTTTTTCCTTATAATTGCGTTTTTCCTTTGGAAATGGCTTTCTCATTACAAAATTAACTTATTTACTAGGTAGACCTTACTTTTCTACACATTATATAAAAAAAATTACATAAAAATCTCTATCTTCCTATGAGCTAAAATTAAAAAACCTTAAGTGGCTCTCGCCACGGTAATGCCGCATTTTGGCGTCTTATTTTCTAAATAATTGTGCAAAACCATCCCAAAATCTTTATTTCCTACCTATTATTTATCTTATTTACCTTATTATAATGATAATTAACACTTAAATACTTAAATATTTACATTTCATGCACTTAGACTAACTTAAATATTTCAAACAATAAAGATAAAAATATAAGGCAATAGAAACAATTAGATCGCGTCGCTGACATTCTCCCCCGCAGTGCGAAGCACTCCGTCCCCGTGAAGCGACGCCGCAGGTACCAGCACGACGATGCGGCGCGTTGGTCGTCGTAGCACACCTCCCGAAGTCCGCACGTCCACGACTCGTACTCTTCCGTCTGGTCCCGGATACGTCTTGATTATTTGCCCACGAGGCCATGTGTTGCGGGGCAGCGTGGCGTCGGCGATCACGACGACATCTCCTTCTTGTGGGTCTGTCGAGTCTCTTCCGTTTACTCTTCTTGGCATCAGGGTAGGTAGGTATTCCCTGAGCCATCTCTGCCAGAAGTGGTCTGCCATTCGTTGCGCTGTTCTCCAGTTTGCTCGGCCGACGAGGTCTTGATCGTTGAACTCGCCCGGTGCCACCATGCCGCAGGAACGCCCGATGAGGAAATGGTTCGGTGTCAGGCTTTCTTCGTCGTTCGGGTCCGCGCTGACTTCTGTGAGTGGTCGAGAGTTGACGGTGTGTTCAGCTTCGGTGAGTAGGGTATGTAGAACCTCTTCTGGTGGTGTCTTCTCGTTCAGGACTGCTGCTAGCGCTGTCTTGACGGACCGGACCAATCTCTCCCAGGCGCCGCCCATATTAGGACACCCGGGGGGAATAAATTTCCACCTAATACCCTCTCTGGCTGCAGCCTCTTCCAGCTCCCTGTTGGCCCCGACGAAGTTCGTGCCGTTGTCGCTGAATATGACCTTTGGAGTTCCTCTTCTTGCGGCCATTCTTCGGAGCGCCATGATCATAGAACTGGTGCTGAGTGAATTCGCCAGTTCCAAGTGGACAGCCCTTGTCGTGAGACACGTGAACAGGGCTCCCCAGCGCTTTTCGACTCTTCTTCCGATGGTGACTTGTAAAGGCCCGAAGTAGTCCACAGCTGCGCACGTGAAAGGATGCTGGTGATGACGAAGACGCTCGACGGGAAGATCTCCTGTAGGTGGTATCTGTGGCATGCTCTTCTTGACTCTGCACCATTGACATTCGTGGATGATCTTCTTGATAGTCGCTCGTAGACCCAGAATCCAATACTTCTGCCGGATCTCGTTCATCACCGTGGCTGTGTTCGCATGGAGAAACTTCTTGTGGTAGTGTTCAATGAGAAGTCTGGCGATCTTGTGTCTTCCGTCTAACACCGCAGGGTTCGTTTTTCTTTCTATTGTATCCATTTTCCTTGTGCGACTTCTTAGCTTGATGATACCCTGGCTGTTCAAGTACACGTCGATCTTCTTCAGACGGCTTGCGTTTTCTATTGACTTCTCATTTTTCAGGCAGTAGATTTCCTTGGAGAAGCTTTCTTCTTGACACTTCTTTAATAAGGCTTCTTCAGCTTTCTTCAAGTGGACATCTTCCAGTAGAATGAATCTTCTCTTGACCTCTTCCTTGGGTGACTGCGTTGTCCCTGGCCGCTTCTTCTGAAGACGCTTCTGTGGCCGCCAATCCTCTTCTTTCTTGCGCGCGACGCTGACTTGCTTCTTGGCCTCGACTCTTATCTTCAGGAGATCAACGAATTGGAAGACACGTGCCATAGTTCTGAGAAGATGAAGCCAGGTGGAGAAGTTCTCCGGATTTGGCGTTTCTTCTTTAGTAGATCTTGCTGTGGCGATCTTCTGGGTGTTTCTTTCTTCACCGGTGTCTGTCTCTTCCAAGTCGAACCTTTTGGTTGGCCAGTCTTCTTCGTTTCTTCGCAGGAAGTCGGGACCGTTGAACCATCTTGAGTCTTGGTTAAATTCCCTCGGTACTCCCCGCGTGGCGTCGTCGGCAGGATTTTCTTTCGTTGGGACGTATCTCCAGTCTTGAGGTTTAGTTAGTTCTTCAATTTCAGCAAGTCTATGTGCCACGAAAGTCTTAAATTTTCTTGGGTCGGCCTTTATCCATTGGAGAACTGTGCTTGAATCAGTCCAGAATACTTTCTTCGTCACTTTCAAACTGATTTCTTCTTGGATGGTGGTTGCTAATCTGCTTCCCAATAGAGCTGCCTGCAGTTCTAGCCGCGGAATCGAGACCGGTTCCGACGGTGCTACTCTGGCTTTCCCTGCGATCAACGATACGTGGACTCTTCCATCCGGATCAGTGGTTCTCCAGTAAACTGCCGTGGCATAGGCTTCTTGACTTGCGTCGCTGAACATATGGAGTTGCCCTTCTTCTCGTCTTGGTGAAATGCATCTTGGTATCTTCAGATGTATGAGTGGCAACTTCTCCCAAATATGTTAGCCAAGCTGTCTTCTGTTCTTCTAGGATTTCTTCATCCCAACCAATCTTCGTACGCCAGATGTCCTGGACGAGCTTCTTTCCTTGTATGAGGATTGGTGTGGCGAATCCCATTGGGTCGAAAGTCGACATCACTGCGCTTGTTACTTCTCTCTTCGTAGGAACCTTCTTGCCGCTAATCAGTTCTTCTGATGTGTTACGCAGTCCCACGTTGAATGCGAGTGAATCTTCGTTAATCAGCCATCTGAGCCCAAGTGTTTTCTTCTTTTGACAATTCGACCTCTTCTTTGTTCAATTGCTCCCCGACCTCTCGAAGAACCCCTGCGTTGTTGCTACCCCATCCTCTTAAATGGAAGCCGGCTCTTTCATGGATTATTTTCACTTCCCTTGCTGTCTTCTTCGCTTTGTCTTCAGTTGCAAAGCTTTGAAGATAATCATCCATGTAGTGATTCTTATTGATGGCTTCTACTGCTGCTGGATACTCTTCCTCGAAGTCCTTGGCGTTCTTATTCATGACGTAGATCGCGATACTTGGAGAACATGCTGCGCCGAAGATGACTGATGACATCCTGTACTCCTTCGGTGCTCCAGTGCGACGGTCGCCTCTCCATAGGAATCTTAGGCAGTCGCGATCTTGAGGTCGTATCTTGATTCTCAGGAACATCTCTTTGATGTCTGCCACCACTGCTATTGGCTGCTGACGGAACCGCACCAGGACCCCGAAGAGGGACTGAAGCATGTCTGGACCCGGCAGGAGCGCATCATTCAAGCTCTTCCCATTGTGCTTGGCGGCAGCATCGAACACCAATCGCTTCTTCTTCTTCGTTGGATGTGTGACTGCGAAGTGAGGAAGGTACCATTTCTTCTTGGATGGTTCATGCGGCGCTTCTTCTGCATAACCATTCCTGATGAGGTTTTCCATTTGCTCTTCATAAGTTTTCTTGAGGTCTTCATCCTTATCTAACTTCTTTTCTAAGTTGATGAGACGTCGGTGAGCTTGAGAATAGTTGTCAGGCAGGACCTCTTCTTCATTCTTCCACAGCAGGCCGGACTCGAACTGACCGGATGGCAATCGCTTCGTCGTCTTCTCCAGGATTTCTAAAGCCTTCTGATCTGCGTCATTGCTTGGTCGACGCGGCTGTACACCAATGGAGTCGATCTCGAAGTATCTCCGGACCAGGGACTCGATTGCATCTTCTTCATCTTCTATGCGTCTGCTGTGGTTGACAAATTGTACTGAAGCTTTATGTCTCGCGTCGCACCCGTGAAGAACCCAGCCAAGATTTGTGAAGGAGGCTACTGGATCTGCTGAACCGCCTTTCTTCAGTCTTCTTGAGATTATCAATCCCCAATTATCTTGCCCGATCAACAGCTGTGGCTCTTCTTTGTCGTAGACAAGTTGATCTTCGATTCTTCTTAGGTGCTTGCATCCGCTAACAAGTTCCTTGTTGACTCCTTGTTTAGATAGCTTCAGATTGTCAATTGTCCTGACTTCGATTGGTTTCTTTTCTCTTCGGTGGGCTCCTCTTATCTTCAGTCGAAGCCGCTGAGAATTGCTCTTCCTTATGCCTTGACCCCCAACTGTCTCGATCGTGATAGCTTCTTCTTTTCCCTTCGCTCCAATCTTCTTGGCGATGGCAGAGTTCAGCAAAGTCACGGTGGATCCCTCATCCAGCAGAGCAAGTACACGCGTAGAACCCTTCGGTCCGTACAGGTCCACTGGCAGCATCTTCAAGTAGGCTTGGCCTTCGGTCGCAGTGGTGTGCACGGAAGATATCTTGCTCTTGGGGTTGGAATCCTCTTCATGCTCTTCATGGACAGCGTTGCGTTGGGGCTTGGCTTCTACTGACAGAAGTGGTCTGTCAGAATGCAAGATCAAATGATGCCATCTGTTACACTTCTTGCAGGTTGGGGCCTTGCAGTTCAATCTTGAATGTCGGTACCGTAGACATTTGAAGCAAATCTTCGCCTGCTTGGCCATTTCCCATTTGACATCGATGCTTGCTTTCTTGAATTTTGGACATTCATAAATCCAATGTTCTTCTTGACATTCGGGACATATCTTCTTATTGTCCTGAGATGTTTCGCCTTCTTTTGCAGTATGAACAGCTCTTCTTGGTTCGCCCCATCGTTGCCCCCGAGACGCTTCAGTTGGGGCGGGCTGCTGACGGGTTTTCTTCGTCTCTGGTAACACTTCAGGTGAGGCGAAGTCCCCACACATGTCAGCTTCTATATCTAGGAAATCGTTGATGAGGATCAGCTCCTGTTGTTCTTCATCGCGACGACTCCGGTGATAGGCAAACCATCTATATTTCATCTGCGGTGGCATCTTCTCAATGATGACTTTCATGGTTTCCGGTGAACTCAGGTACTGCGGTTTGCCAAGGGCCTTGATGGTTGCAACTGCGTTCTTGACTTTGCTTGCGAAGATACAGACATCATTCGGGTTCTCGTTCTCTCTTGAGATGTTCTTCAGCTTCTCGAGTTCTGAAAGTGCTAATGCTCCGGGTCTTCCAAAGCGCGCTTCTAGTCCTTTCATAACTTCGGTTGGTTCTTCCGCGGTGAACAGTAGGCTCTTCACTGCCTCTCTTGCCCTTCCTTGCAGTGAACGCCTTAGAGGAGCCAGGTTCTGCGCGTGAGTAAACGTCGGTGCTGTATCTTCAAAGGTCCTCTTGAAGGCAAGCCATTCTTCACTGGAACCGTTGAAGTTTGGAAGCTCTATCATATGCTTCGGTATTCCGGATGTTGAGCTCTTTTCTGTGAGCTTGGAGATCGCCATCGCCAACTCTTGAATATCACTCTTCTTTTCTTGAGTTGGTGCTTCAACTGGTTGCTGGTTGGACTGGTTGAGCCACTGTTCGACGTGGTGCGAGCGGTCAGCTTCTTCGACTGCTTCATCTTCTTCATCCGATTCCAACTGCATCATCTCCAGTTCGACCATGGCCAACTTCGACCTGGCCTCTGCGATTTCCAATTCTCTTCTGGCAACTTCCATGCGAGCTTCGGCTTCGGCTCGGCGCTTCGATGACCGGACTGAGCGAGTATCCATTCCCCTTGATGACTCGTTGACTTTGAATCGGCGCAATGCTTGACTCGGTACGGCGGGCGCTTTAAACACTTCTGCGTCCGCGGTGCGCCGACTTCCAGTTGCTTCATGCGTAGAGTCCCCGGTGCGCGTTGCGGTAGCTGCGACGTCACCTCTTGCGGTGCGGGCGGGAGCGGCTCCTGCATCAGCGGCGTGGACACCTTCAGGATGCGCGGGGCTGCCTTCTTGACCGTCGGGGCGCGGGGGGCTATTCTTCGTTAGAGTAGCTTGACTCTCCGCCGAACTGGATGACTCTTCAACGGGGGTGTCCATACTCCAATCCGAGGACGCTTGTGTTTCTCCTGTCGCTTGCGAACGTGTAGATCTGGTTCTCGGCGCGCGTGACATCTTCAAAATCCAAATCCGGCCAAGAAGGACCAGAAAATGTGGCGAGCACACTTGGTCTGACCTACTAAAAACCTTAGAGTGGACTGTATGAGATTAACGACGAAAACATAGACTACCGGCTGGACGAAGTCACTCAGGACGCGACCAGATCCGGGCGAATCAGGAGAGAGACGGGGACGGAGTAGCAACACGAAGGGGGGCGGGGCGAGGGGTGCGGGGGGTGCGCGGTGATGCGCGTAGCAAGAGCAGACGAGGTGCACGGGACGCGCGGGACTTTTCGGGACTTTTCGGGACACGCGGGAACGTGCCTAGAATGCGGGCGAAACGTGTGGGACCTACTTGGAACACGAAGAACGAATTAGGGACACTTAAGACGAATTCGGGACACTTTCGGGACACGTGGAATGCGCGCGGGACACACGGAACATGTGCGGGACGCGATCGGGACACGGTCGGAACGCGTGGGGCGTAATCGGGACACGATCGGGACACGTGAGGCGAGCCCGGGACACGATTAAATACGAGCGGGACACGTAGAACGTGTCCGGGACGCGGGGGCTGCTCAAGGGGCGCGCGGGGGGCGCAGAAGGCGCGGGACACGCGAGACGCGGGCGCTGCACAAAAAGGCGCGCAAGGGACGGCGCAGAAGGCGCGGGGTGCGCTTAACGCGCAAAGGGGGGGGGGGCGACGAATACTCTCGGCGGGGTACAGGACGTACCCGGTCGGCGGGGCGCTTGAATGCCCAATTCACGCTGGTACTCGTTGGGGCTCTTGCTTGCCCGTAGATATCAGCTGCAGTCGGTGGGGCTCTTCTTTTGCCCAAGGATTCCCAAACCACCCAATAAAAACAGCCAATTCTTCTTATATTTCTTCCTTTTATTTTCTTCCTTTTTCTTCTTATTGTTTTCTTGAGGGCTGCTGCCGTGGGAATGCCATTCCGAAGGAAACCGCGCTACTTTTATACTGTCGGCCAATGTACTATGACCAATCAGAAGCCCGGAATTAATTTATTTTTAGCCAATCAGAAAGAAGGTCGCAACCTTGACACAATTTCGCGGTTTGTTTTGATGCTATCTCTTTTCCACTTAGTCCCGTTTCTTTCTACGAGATGTTTTGTTCCTTTCTGACAGTGTTCCTATCTCTTTCTATAGCGGTTTTTCCTTATAATTGCGTTTTTCCTTTGGAAATGGCTTTCTCATTACAAAATTAACTTATTTACTAGGTAGACCTTACTTTTCTACACATTATATAAAAAAAATTACATAAAAATCTCTATCTTCCTATGAGCTAAAATTAAAAAACCTTAAGTGGCTCTCGCCACGGTAATGCCGCATTTTGGCGTCTTATTTTCTAAATAATTGTGCAAAACCATCCCAAAATCTTTATTTCCTACCTATTATTTATCTTATTTACCTTATTATAATGATAATTAACACTTAAATACTTAAATATTTACATTTCATGCACTTAGACTAACTTAAATATTTCAAACAATAAAGATAAAAATATAAGGCAATAGAAACAATTAGATCGCGTCGCTGACAGGTACATTTGCCCAAAATTCAAAATTTATTTCAAATAAACCTTCGCAGGCACTTATGAATAGTCTGACTCTACTCAAATACTGCAGGTTGCATTTGCTGAGAAGAGCCGGCAAAAAACTACTCTTTTCAAAACAAGCTTAGATTTATTACATAATATTCACATTCTGACAACAATTGCGTGCCCCGGCGGCAAAACAACAAATTAGACTGAATCGATATTTAAGTAAATAGCAAACATCCCCTATAAACAGCACCTGTTCACATGTATGACGCATGTGGCAGCCATCGTCCTCCTCGCCATAATGGAGGGAAGAAGCAGCTCATTGCTTTTCACCCTCATTTGTGAAAGGAAGTCTTGTGCTCAGCAGTGGGACATTATAGGCTAATGACGATATTACACTGAAAAAAATGATCTACAAAACTAGTTATGTAAGTTGACGTTTTGTTGTCGGGAAGCTAACTTTAGTTGTCGGGAAACTAACTTTAGTTACATTTAATCAAAACATTTAGTAACGAACAAAAACTAGTTTTGCTACTGGTAAGTTTAGTTCGCAAATCACTCTGTTTAGGTTAATGGTCGTCAAATTTTGTGTTACTGTTAAATAAAATTTTGTAGTCACTTGTAGTTTATTTTTTTCAGTGTAGTATTACCTTTATGCCTAGGTAAGTATAAGTATAAGTTAGGTAGGAAATAAAATCTGCTTACCCAAAACTAATAGGCTTGGTGGAGTCTCTTTTCAATAAAGTTTTGGAATATTCAAAACAATTTATTTAATTTATGGCCTAAACCACATGCCAAACATAGGAAGCGTGAGGTCGCTTCGCCATATCACGCCAAACGGTATCTGGCTACCAACTCGTATTGAGATTAAATTGTTTTTAAGTGCGTAAAAAGTTATATTGAAGAAAAAAACAGTTTAGTAAAGCTGTCATTTTCATACATAGTAGGGAAAGGCATAGACCAAATTCTTTGGGTAAAGTAACTGCTGTGGTACGCATATGTGGTATGCATAATGTATGTCTTGCTGTAAGGAAGATTCTTATCAAAGTCGATTATCTAGATAGGTTTACGAGTGGCAATGACTAATGCCCGGTTTCAATATACATAAACGAATCGTTTTCCTTACCAATGGTAGGTTTTTGTATTGCCAAATTGGGCATATAGAACATTTCGTAAGCAAATTTTACCTGTGATAGCTACTTCCATATGGGAGGGTCTGCTATGCAAAGCTTTGAGGTCTTTGCTTCATTATTAGTAAAGATATAATAGTCTTAATTTTAATAGATCTTAACCGATACCGGTCCGTAAATTATTGAAACCGGGTATTAATAAATACTACGTACACACGGCTACACATCAAGCTATACATTTCCAGTATAGGCTGACCTCCCAGTGTACGGAAATCCTATACAATGCGAGATCAACTTATACTGGAAATGTATAGCTTGATGTGTTGCCGTGTGTACAACCATGTCTCTATGGTACAACTATAGTGGTATATTTTTCTCTACCAGGAAAGCATTTATTGTGCTCATTTTTACTGCTTAGTAACACATTAAAATAAAACATGAAGGTTCAGTACCCCGAGTGTAAAGAATTGACGATTTGTATAGGAGAAATTAGTGCTATGAGTATTCCGCTAGAGGCGCTGTGCCAATTCCTATAGAGAAGTGTCGTAAACGCAAACACATTAGTAAGCGTTTTCTAATGTCAATTCTTTACACTAGGGGTAATGAATTGCTAATTTAAAAAATGCTATATTGGCTTTTTTTATAACCTCTGGCAAAATTTTATATATTAATATTGAGATTAATATAATAATATCTTCATTCGAAGGCGTATAAAATAAACCGTTAATTTGAATAAATTACAAGTTTAAATTATGGTGCAAAAAATATATCGTAAATATACATGTTAAATAATGTGATAGAAACCATTTATTATTTTATGATAGGTGCATTAAGTTTGTATATGTATCATAGGTATATAAGACTGCTTTATTTTGGACAAAGAAACTAAGCACTAAGTTGTTTTTATTGCGATTGCTTCTGGCATATAAAACTTGATATGACGGTTCATAAAAAAGAGCAAATGGAGATTCATAATGGATGCATTATAAATAAATAGATTGCTTTTTTCCCTTTAATTTTTATTTTATTTTTATTATTTGTTGTAATAGCGGCAATTGAAATACATATTCTGTGAAAATTTCAAGTGTCTACCTATTACGGTTCATGAGATATAGCCCACTGACAGACAGATGGTCGGACGGACGGACAGCGGAGTCTTATGAATACGGTCTCGTTTGGCAACCTTTGGGTACGGAACCATAATAAAGCAATAAATATTTGCACATTCTTTGTGTATTTTAACCGACTTCAAAAAAAGGAGGACCTCTTCCTTTTTTTTAATGTTTGTTACCTCATAACTCCGTCATTTACTAACCGATTTTTTTTATTTATTTATTTATATAATTAAGGGATACTAACAGCTTTGTGAAATACAATTATTCTTTTTATGAAATAAAAAATATGTTTTAAGCCACTAATAAGTTTCCGCAACTGGCTTCTTTTGAAAAATCTTTTTGTATATGAAAGGGTACACTTCCCGTTTGTCCCCATTGTTATCAGATCAGGATTTGATTACTTCTTAGTGTACTTTGAAGTCGGATTAAGTTTTTTATAAAACAGTTCAATTATATTTGTATTTTTTATGTCAAAACAAAAAGAAAACTTACAACAACCTCGAACGAAGGTTCTTATACTGTAAACACAGGAAACGAAGTGGCAGGATGTAACTTCCATTCCATTACTTTTATTAATTTATTAATATTAATTATTAATATCCTCGATATTTTTTTACACACGGCTATATCTGATCCGTTCGCCAACACGATGGTCGGACCAAGCGAAAGAAGCCATCTCCTCTTCTAAATTCTACCAAGTGGTGAGGGCTACTTCGGACCAGAATCGATCGAGTTTGTCCATTTAAGGGGTTCCAGTGACCACGATCCTCAAAAATGAGGGACCGACTGAAGAAGATATCTGATCCCAGACTGTTTTATATCGTAGTATATACAGGGTTTTCAAAGTGTTGCCAAATTATCATAGTTTTATTTTAATTATCATTATGAACGTTTGTGTGCTTACCACTTTCGGCCACATCATCACTATCCATGGAGGGTGTGGTCAAACACATGCAAATCTTTATAAAATTATCATAAAAAAAAAATATCCAATTTAATTTCTTTCGTTGTTTCATGCTAGATAATTATGCCCTTATATATTTACTACGGTATTTTAAAAACGCTTTTTTGAACCATAAATCCATAATTATACAATGTAATCGTTGTTTTAATATGTTTCATGGTGTTAACTTTATTATCCATAGTAAATCATGATTTATATATCTCCGAAAAAAAAATCGCTTTTCTACTAAAGATGAACGCAACGATCAAAATATATAAGAAAAAGATTTTTTTATAATATTTGGCTCAGCGTGCCTTGCAATGCCACTTTTTAGTTTATTTTTTTTACAGATTTCTCATCAGGATGTAAAGGAATGCATACGCTACAAACAGACAAATAAATATTTATTTTTATAGCTATAATAATACAAATTATTATATAATTGAACTGATACATAGAGAAGTCCTTAAAGGACTCAAAGAAAGACGCGAGCATAGATGTTGCAATCCACCTTGACTTCTTTAGATACATTTATTATGTTGCAATACGACTGTCGTTTTCAATGTATTCTCACAAGTATTAATATTACTATTTATTATAAATAAGTTTTAATTATAAATTTATTTTTTAATTAATACAAGCTTTTTCGATGACTGTATTTTTTGTCGACTGTACTTGCATTGTCTTCCAATACTAATGTATACCAAATATCAAGTCAATCGGACTACTGGATGTGGGTGAAATTCGACTTGCAAGATTTTACCCGAACATACATACATTGCAAGTTTATATAGCACTTGTAAAATTAATGAATTGATAAGGAATAAAAGAGAATCGTCATTCGGCCCTTTATATTTAGTATGTGCCTAACACAGTAGCTGGTACTGCCTATATTATGCTCTTAAGCTCCAAGCTTTCATAATGCCCTTTATGCTATAAGTACACAGCTTTTTACATCTAAGGGCCAGCTCACGGCAAAGCGGCGCGACAGCGATACAATATTCACTTTATTTTCTACACAAAAAGGTTACACATTTCGATGTGAGAATTCGAATACGAAAGTCTCGCTTCACTGCGTTGACCCAATCACTATTCCTGTAATAATAATGTTCCTGCACTGTTCTATTGCAGGATAGTATGACTAGTACAAATATATTTTCAGTTTATCATTGATACTAAAACGAACAACAATTTAAAAAATGTATACAAATTCAGAACGCGTTTAACTCTTTTGTACGGTGCGAAACCAAAATATATTTTTTTTTCGTAAAATAATAGGTACATAATGGGGCAGAGTTTTATTATATAACTGCAACATACGAGACAGTTGGCAATTATCGATTCTAGCCGGTTCTACGATGGAGCATTGAACTCTAATTATGCAGAAGCTATATCAAATTGATACACTGTAATACCTATACTATTTTAGTTTCTTCTCATACGAACCTTTTTTGTTGAACTATTGGATATTTACACCCATACGTAGTCAATTAAAAAATAGGGAGCAATTCGCGGAAGATAGAAACGTATAAGTTCGTATTCCAGAGGCAATAACGACCAATAGTTAGTACAAGCATTTACTCTAACTAATAGAGAGTAGATAAACATAAAATCTACTTCGACTGCCACCACTGCTATCTATCGCTTGCAATTTTGAATAAATAAATAAGGCGTTGAAGCCTGGCACGTTTACCTATTGTCTATAGTAAAATCTTTGATGCTTAATGGTTTTGACGAGCAATTGTAGTGGCGCCGTACAGTAGTACCCAACTGATAAGGCGCGTCGTGAATCTTCGTTCGCACAGAAAGAAAGTATGGCCCCGAAGATTAACGAAAGAATGCTTAAAACTTACAATCAACCTTAGATCACTACTATAAGGTTCATAATACACTGCAGCTGTTAGTTTCGTCTCACTCGCAAGTCACACCCCTCCGCACGGCGCGCGCTAACATGGCGGCAGCTGCCGGCCAATAGCGTTTCCCGCGCTTTGAAAATGTATCTTCTGCGCAGGTACATCGGTAAGCCATATCAGTTGGGTACTACTGTAAGTGTATAGGAACTTTTTTGTGACACTGTAAAAGCAAAAATAATAATTTCCGTTAATTTCGCGACCCTAGGTAAGTAATTGATAAATATCCTGCTAAAAAAATTATTTGCTGCATGAATTCTTACTGAAGCATATTTAATGAATGTCTAGGAACTTGATTTTGATGTTATTTTGACAGTAAATGAATTCCTCTACCTGCAAACTTGGGAGGAAATAGGTGGCCACAACTGGATCAATTGTGATTTTACACCTTTCATCTTTAAAAATTAATAATGTATAAAACATTTGTCTCTCGATACACACTTCAACAAAACCTAAAAGATAATCACTAATCTACACAATACTCATTTTTGAATTAAAAGCGAATTTTTTTGCATAAATAATCCTTAAAGTGGCTACAACAGAGGCTCTTGCCCTATATATAATCTGAATCTCGGAAACGGCTCCAACGATTGTCATGAAATTCAGTTCAGTTTCGGGGGCGATAAATCGATCTAGCTAGGTTTCATTTTTAGAAAACGTCGTTTCATCCTTGTTTTCAGGCAATGAAAAACTGCTACAATATCATTAGAATACGAAGGTAAATTTCGCCACCATCTACAAGCTTATAATATCTCAGGTGGGAAATCGGGCGGTCCTGAAACCAGAAGACTCCGGTTCGAGTCCAGGTGATTATTTTCTTCCCTTTTTTTTTCAAGTTCCTTCTCGAGAAAAACTATTATGATTTACCAAAAAAAAGACGAGCAAAACGCGGTCACCCAGGTACTGTAACAAAATTGTTATTTTCACTCCTTACTCACAGAAATTCAAGTTTTTTTATCATTGAGTCATTACAATTGAATCATAATGCCTTAACGACTTCCATGTGCCTTATTTAAAGCCTACAGTCATCTAGTGACGGTATAACAGTAACGCATTGTGAATACTAATCTCTTGTGATTTTCTTTAATATAATAGTAAAATTACATCGAGTGTTTGTTTACATAAACATTTTCCTGTTATGTACAGATTCTTAGAATGATTCATAGGTAAAATGTTTGAAAATTGGTACGAATCGTGCAGCAATGCGACAGCTATTTAACACTAGCTGTACCCCACGGTTTCACCCGCATTAGGTACTGTTATGTATATAAAGTAGCTATCTGGGGACACGGGAGTGCCCCCCGCCAAGACGAGCCAAGCGAAGCGCAAGGGCAGTACCTACCTTTTCACGAAGCGCTTCGTCGTTTTTGAACCCTCATAACATGGGTTTGGATTATACCAGATAAACAAAATTCTCGGGATATGATGTCCATAGCTCAGAGTATATAAATACTACGTACTCCATAGTATACATTTAGTTTCAATAATACAGCTCTTATACTTTAGATTTTATTGATATCTATTTGACAGACCAGTTGGTGCAGTTGGTTAAGGTTCACCTTACGCGCCGCAGGTCGTGGGTTCGATTCCCACACAGGACATGCATTTGTGTGCATGAACATGTCTGTATGTCCTGAGTCTGGGTGTAATTATGTATATTAAGTATGTATTTACAAACAAAAAGTAGTATATGTAATTATAACAGTTGTCTGGTTTCCATAGTACAAGCTCTGCTTAGTTTGGGATCAGATGACCGTGTGTGAGGAATGTCCCAGGATATTTATTTATTTTATTAATATCTAAAAAACCCCGATTTCGTCATTGACTCACTGATGATTATCAAAACTCATAGGGTACTTCCTGAAGTCCTAGAAAGCTGAAATTTGGTATGTAAGCTATTTGGCTGTATTAGTACACAAACAACAAAACAAATATAAAAAGTGGAACATTTACCCAAAAAAAAAAAAAATATATATATTGTCATAAGCAACTTACAAAAAAAGTGAAATCCCACCAAAAACATTTTCATGTAAAATGTTACCAAGACAAGACCATATGGCTCGAACTGTCAAAAAGCTATCAGATCTCATGTAGAGCCAAGCTTATAACTCTACACGCCCTAACTCTACAAGGGCTAACTTCACAATCTCTACACACCGTAGTCAAAATTTGTGGCTTGGCCGTTTACTACGTTACTCACCGTAAGTAAGGAAATTATAATAATAATAGTATATTCACGTAAGAATAAAATAAAATAATATAAAAGGATTATATACAGGTCGTTGTTTTGGTCAGAGACGAGCGACTCAGGGTCGATAATACAAATGATACTGGTGCTAAAAAAATATAAAAAATACTTTGTTTTTTAATAATAAAATTAAAAAAATTAAAATTTTGAAAATCATGTAATAAGCTAAAGTGTAGACATAATACTCAACGGGAGTACGAGGGAGTAAAGGGGTGGGGCGATGGCGGCTTGCGCCTAGCTCTAGTCTGTGTACGTGCCTAGTAACCATACTTTACGGTAATTTTATTTCAAATTGAATAAGGTATGATAATATGTAATGCACAAAAAACTTTAAATATAGCTCTTGTTTTATGTATAATAATATCAATTTGTATCAATTAAATCAAGAACAATAACCTCTATAATTAATTCATTGCATAAAATTGTCTTCACAGATTAAATCGCACACTTATCTTGTCTTTTACATGCCTTAATAATAAAGTTGCATGGTTAACGATAATCTGTCTTCAGATAACTCATATATATGTCAGATTGTGGTTTCTAATAAGATTATTGTGGTTAAAGTATCTATCAATAACTACTGTGATCAGTGAAGATATGTTTATCGTGAGGTTTGTTTTTTATAGACATTTTGTTTCACTGAGATGGATAAAAAAACAAAAGCCGAACCCCAAAACAGAGATACAGCCCACTGACAGATAGACGGACGGACGGATGGACGACGACGCGGCGGAAGCTTAGTAATAGCCCAGCAAACATTTTAAGTAATTTTTTTTTTTTTTACTGGCTGTTTCTTACGGAAGAAACCGTAAGAAACAGCCAGTATTATACATAAATCCAGTACAGCATCTGCCCTATCATTTTTTAGGGGTGGGGCAGAAATAAATACACTCGATAATTACTAGGAATTTAAAATACCTTTGATTACTAACCTTTAATGATAACCTGCGATTCATCGATACTGCATTGTTTCGCGCGGTAATTATTTAAATGAATACCTAATTATTTTTGTTACTTATAAAACCGAAATTTTTTACTTCGGTTCAGGGACTTAGTTGGGGGAGTTGCTCCACCTTGCCCCACTGTGGGTACGCCCATACTAAGCGAGGTAGAGCATAGCAATATTTCGCTCAAAGAGCAGCTCGACTTAGGAGTACCTCCGCCTTACAGAATACCGCAGCCAAGTATCTTTATGATGTGTTCCTGCGTGAGAGTAAGGTCACCAGAACTCTCGAGGGAAGTGTCGGTAACGCATGAGTTATGCCTCCTATGTTGCAAGGGTCTATATGGCTACGGTAACCGCTTACCATCCGGCGAGTATGCTTGTTTTTCGACTTAGTTGAATAAAAAAAAACATCGACGATCAACAATTCCGAAGATACTTACAATCTTTTAAGGTCATCAGCGCATCAAATGGTAAATGTACTTAATTTACATAATCACCGCACCTAGAACAGCATGTAGGTACATGATTACCATCTGGAGGTGATTACACTCATTTATTATTTACACCCACAATTTTAAACTACCTAATACTAGTTTTGCATTACGAAATACCAAAGGTTACCTTTTATTTAAATAAATTAAATAGGTAATATTCCTTGGTACCGCATCGTAATCGCATCACTTGAGAACATGTTAATAATATAATAGTCTTAATAAGGTTTTTAGGAAAACAAATGGAAAAAACGGAAGATGTTTTTACGGTTCTGTACCCAAAGGGGACCCTATTACTAAGACTCCGCTGTCCGTCCGTCTGTCTGTCCGTCTGTCACCAGGCTGTATCTCATGAACCGTAATTTTAGAGAATATGTATTTCTATTGGCGCTATAACAACAAATAATAAAAATGAAATAAAATTAAAGGGGGCGCTCATAAAACAAACGTCTTTTTTTGGTATTTTGTTTTCATAGCATAATGCATTAGTTAATATTGTACTGAACCCTCCGTTTGCGAAACCGACTCGCACTTGGTTGGTTTTTTTTCATGTTTGGACAGGACAACGTCTATCGGGCAGCTATTACGAAATAACATATGATTCGAGTTTTAAAATCTTGATATTACTATTAAAAATTAATCTATCATGGTACCTAAAAAGCCCTCTCCAGCGATATTGCTAAAAATAATTTATATGTCGATCCTAAACTTTTTACACGATGTCAAGGCTTAAGATAGAGCACGCTAACCCAGAAGAAACCTATTTAGGTACTCGTCTTGAATGTTCCTAGACTAAGAGTTCGGAAACAGACGCCCCGGAAGAAGGATCCTTATATTCCAAAATATTTTGTAAAATATTCATTAATTTTATACAATTGAATAATACACAGGTAATATCTAGATTTATAACAAATATGTACAAAACACAATCTATATATAGAAATAATGGATTTGGAAAATGAAGCTGTCGTGAATTTGAGTTTATTTCATTCAGAAATAAAGGTTGCACGGGCGGCCTTTTTAGAGCCTTTATCTTGTCTACTAAGAATGATGTATTTTTATTTGATTTCATCAAAACTTTTATAAAAATATCTACATAGAAACAAGCTAAGGAATCCATTGATCCTTAACAATAGACATTGAGACAATGCTTTCGCATCAAAAGGGCAACATTTTCCACGATTATCCACTGCTATTGTATGCAGTTTTAATTGGAAGGTTTTTGTAACAAATTAAATGGATACTGTGTTGCTATGGCAATGAATAGTTAGTTTGCTTTTAGAGATGCTATCTATTTCAAAAAAAATTGGGGCGCAAACAAAATTTGCCGCTCCCTTATTTAGGTCTTAAAAGACTAACCCCCTTATTCATAATCGCTTTTTAACTAAATCAGTGGCGGATTTACCAGCAGGCTGAGTAGGCTTGAGGTAGGTTTTGAGGGTGGCAGATTTAAGGGGCGGCAAATTTGGGGACCATTTTTTTCTCATTGCTTTGGAAATTGTGAAATTTTACCGCCTCCTAAAAGTGGCTCCAGGGGCCTGCCCCCCCCCCCCCCCCCTCCCTCAGGGATCACTCCATCCCTCATTGTGTAATTGATAGATTTTAGTACCGTTAACATCTTTACCAGACTTTTACTACTTTACGTGTGATTTACATACATAATTGAATTGCTGATACTGACTCACCTCATAAAGATAATATCGTGAACGTTCTTCTTCAATAATCGGTACTTTGTAATTGTTTGATTTCGTCATTGTTGTTGCTTTTTTACATTATAGTTTGAAACGTCTTGTGTGGTAGTGTAGGTGTATTTTTATAACAGTCCATATGTTGAAAAAACATGTACTACCGGTCAAATAAACATTTGTCACGATTCACTAAGCAAGCACAATTGTTCTTTTGTCTTTATTTACTTTGTATACTGAAATACAAATATTTACTAACTCTGTCTCGCGGTTCCACCCACGCTAGTTCCTCAATAAATGGCTATGTAACACATTTTTTTTCTAACCTCAGGTTCCCAAGACCTTTAATATTAGTACAAATTATATTACTCAAGGAGATTAAATAAGAATAATAAATATCCTCGGACGTTCCTCACACACGGTCATCTAATCCCAAACTAAGCAAAGCTTGTACTATGGAAACCAGATAACTGATATAACATACTTCTTTTTTGTTTGTAAATACATACTTAATATGCATAATTACACCCAGACTCAGGACATGCAGACATGTTCATGCACACAAATGCATATCCTGTGTAGGAATCAAACCCAAGACCTGCGGCGCTATAAGTTAGTAGGAATCCTGCTAACTGCACCAATTATTGGCCCCTTTATTTTTATGTACTTATATACAAAAAATCTTTGTTAAAGTAAACAAGGAAACTATTAAGATACGACATAATAAAAGACCTACTTGACTCATTCATGAGCAAGCGTTGACTATTGAATACAAAACGATTTTATATGGTAATGCCGACGCATCTTTAAACAAAAAAATGCCGTGATCTAGACATACACACATACATAATTGAATTGAAATTACAAGCCTACTAATAATATAACCTAGAATTTACATATAGGACTTATACTTTATCCCGGGAAAATTTATCCCTCCCTAGATTCCGAGGGAATGTGGGTGAAGGGTACTATAATGTTTCTGATTTTGTAGGTGACAAGAATGCATTTGAATGAATTGTTCGCTTCGCAGGCTATTGTTATATATATTTTGTAAATTGTAATACATACTTCTATGTACACATTAAAAAAAAGACTTGCTGGGTTTCTTGCCGGAGTCTTCTCAGTTCAAGTTGTATTTGGAACCGGTTTAGAGTAATTTTGTTAACGTTCACAAGTGCCTTATCAAGGCCTAAATTGATTAAATGCTTTTTGAATTTTGAATTTTTTTTGAACCGCGGAGCGAAAAATCATTAACAGATTAAACATGAGTGCAAATAACTAAGCTGTACGTTAGGAGCCCTCTCCTCCTAACGCACAGCTTAGTTATTTACGCTCTTCTTGGGACTTGGCATCAGCATTTGCTAAGTAAGCCCCGTGAAGGCAAACACCTACTTAGCACTGATTTTCAGCGACCACAGCGAGCGGTCTAGAGTTCTACGTGCATTCTCCTTGACCGCCGCGGCCGCCGTGTGCAATGATCAAAAAATTACAATGAACGTGAGACGCAGAATTCTGACCGCAGAACTCTAGAATGCTCGCTATGGGATCGGCGCCTTAGCATGTTTTTTAAACATTCTTACTTATATAATATAATATATATCCTATAAGTACTAATATTATAAATGCAGAAAGTTTGTGAGTATGGATGTATGTTTGTTACTCTTTCACGCAAAAACTACTGAACGGATTTTGATGACATTTGGCACACAGATAGAATATGTTCTGGATTAACACATAGGATACTTTTTATCCCGGGAAAACATTCGATCCTTCAAGAATGCGGGAGAAACCGCGCGCTACAGCTAGTTTCTTATAAACGAATCATCTACATTACATCGTCACGGCAGTGGCGCATGAGAGAGAGACCAGGATGAAGGTAAGCCGTAGCCTATAGACGCTTATGCAATAGGGTATGTAGCGCGTGGGACTTGCAAAAATCTCTTTACACCCTTCTTGAAGAACTCCATGCTGTACTTCCTTGGGGAAACCAAGGTAGAGAACTCATATATTCGACAACCAGAGCGTCCGCGATAGGAAACTCCTTTGAAACCACACAATGCGAGACCTATTTGGTTCCAATGTTTGAGAATGGACTCCCCGTCGATGGCGAGAGTTGCGATGATAAAAGAGATATGCTAGGTTTTATTCCAGAATAAAATTATGTATAATTTGTAATACTTATGCAAATATATAATTATATACAATTTAATTATACGTCGCGCGTCGTTTTGCAAAATGCGATGTAATGGAAATAAATGCTCGATAATATGGAAAATTGCAATTATTCCGCCACTTAGCTTACATTACATAACCTAGAGAATGATACATACCTAAGTAATTATGATAATACGTCAGTTGTATTGAATTACGCGTTTAGTAGATGGAATACGTTCAAAGTTAAATTTTAACAAAATCAGCGACGCTAAGGTTTTACGCTTTTCTGCTATAGAATACTGTTACTTTTTTAAATCCCAGGCAAAATTAGTCAAAATCGAAACCATTTATTCAGTGTAGGGTCTACTGTATGAGCGCACTTTGATAGTTGATGCTAGTATAGTAATTTCCTACCGAGTCAGCAACTAAGAATAGTCAAGAAAATCAGCGAACAAATGTTTACCTTTAATAATTTGAAATATAGGTAATTGGTAATATAGGTAACAATAAGTATATTATTGTATTAGACTATCCCCTTTATTCATAATAAAGTTATCAAACGTTGATTAGCTAAAATTCCGAAGTATTTATCTGACAGGTGATATTTGGTGATCGAAAGATTGAGATTACACTGATTTAGTTAAAAAGCGATTATGAATAAGGGGGTTAATGTAAAAGTCCTTTATAGCATGCAAATATCGTTAAACCCTATCGTTAAACTTTATGTTGTTTTGTACACCATAAAGTCCCCGAGTAATAAAATAGCGTGCCTTTATGATTTATAATTATTATTTTCTATGAAGAATATTATGCAAAAATTTAAGGAAACTACATAACAAGATTAATTTAATTTGAATTAAAATACTTTTTTTATTTTTAGACATAGACAAAGGTCAAATGTTCTTGGTATATTTTTTAAGATACTTTATTTTTATTTTTGGTAGGCCATGCAGGTACTCTATTTACATACTGCCTAGTCCACTTTATCTAAACCATAAATAATAAAACACGATTTCCAGAACTGCTTCCAGAAGCATTAAGAACTAAATGCGTTCGGTGCACGGAGCGACAGAAGCGAACAGCGGTGAAGATTATAAAGAGGTTGAAGTACGAGTACCCTGAGGAGTGGGCCAAGGTGGCCTCCAGGTGGGACCCTACGGGGGACTTCACGCGGTACTTCGAAGAGTTCCTGGCTAAGGAGCACTTCAACACCATCCCTGGATATGGTAAGGTCTTTTTGAGGGGTCTACAACTTTTTTGAAGATCTGGGACGTTTTTTTGTATCACTACGGTGGCAAATAAGCTTACAGGCTGCCTGATGATAAGCGGTTTATGTAGCCTAGGCGCTTGCGTCATGATAGATTAATCTCATAAACGAGATAAAAAGGAATATCCTGTGACGACTAAACTTAAAAGTACAGAAAAAAAAAACTATGCTAATATAAACCGCGAATTCTGTAGGAATGCAGGTAAAGTCGCTGGTGAAAAACACTTCAATATTTCACTTCTAATTACTACAGTCAGATTAAAAATCCTACATTGGGTTTGAGTTGTTGTATTAATAATTTTTATATTAGTTTTTAGCAAATGTTTAGGCATTAACAATTCAAGAACGAACGATCCAAGATTATAAATAAAAACAAATAAAGTAAAATGCGTTCAATATTTTTAGCTTCGATGAATTGACGTCATACAAAACGATCAAGACTATTTTAGGATTTTACTGTAGGAAAAGCCACTTCATTTGTAGCATAATTACTAAAATGCACAAAAAGTATACCGCATAATTATCCATAATTGCTCGGCTACAGTAAAAAAATTAAAAATTCCCAAACGAAATTGGATGAATCGTTGCAAGTTAGTTTTGAATTGAATCAATAATACTATAGGTAGCTTCAACCAATTAATGTATATTATAAAACAACGTTTTTCTGTCTATATGTTATGCTTCGCTAATGCTAAGGTCAGTGGCGTAGCGTGGGTTACTGCCGCCCCTATCTTTTTCTGCCGCCCTGGAACGCCAATAAGTTTTAACGCCCCCTTATATAAGTCTTAAACTCAAAAGACTAGATAATGCTGTAGATAACCTAATCGTTCCAAATTGTCGGTGCGATATAAATATGAAATAACACCAGTGGCGGATTTACCAGCAGGCTTGAGCGTAGAGCGGCAGATTTTAGGGGCGGCAAATTTGGGGAGCGTTTTTATTATGTCTGATCAGAAAGAAGCATATTTTACCCCGGGCTATTAGTTGGTACATGATTAAACTTTGATTTACTCGGAAATATACCCATAAGAAATCTTATGCTATTTCAACCAAATTCTATTGTATAGAGATATTAACGGCGCTATAAAATAAACGGTGGCAGCCTACACCCACTCAACTACTGAATGAAATGAATTAAATATTTATGAGATATACCTATTATTAATATTTATTGTGAAATTTTGCCGCCACCTAAAAGTGCCACCCGACCCCTAATACGATACGCCACTTGCTAAGGTCGATAGACAAGCATACGGCCCGCTGGATGAGTGGTTACTATAGCGGACTTTGTAACTCACGGGGCATCACCCTCGTGTTACCGAGCCTTCTACCGTTCACTAATTGTAAGATCATGTCAGAATGTCATTTTTGATTTAAAATACCAGCCTTGGGCCCAGGTAGGCAACTTGCTAAGTCACCCTACTGATATAAAAGCAATGAATATTTCTTACGACCAGGTAACGAGATCCCAGGTTCATCATCGCTACCTCCACAGCCGCCTCGGCAGCCAGCAGTGCCACCCACCCCAGTAGCCGCAGTACCCCTGTCTCGACAGCCTCCACCTCCTCCAGTGCAGACCACCAGCTCGCCAGGGTTGCAGTCGACTCCACCTCGACCGATTATATTAAATAGGTAAGGGATTACTGTTGGTAGAGGCATATATATTTTAGGACCTCGAAGGTAATTTAACTAAAAACGTCAAATAATTTGATAATGACAGCAAGGTGACGTTATTTATTTGACCATTTATTCAGTAGGATTAGTTAAATAGTGTTTATAAGGGCCGTATATGTTTTATAAGTCTCTACGGCCTATGCGCTTAATGCTGAAAAAAGGCTTTTTTATTGGCCTAATCGCCAAATATAATAGTCGCAGTCAGCAGCGTCTTAAAAATAAAGACTTACCTACCTACTGAGGCATTTTTTCCAAAATTATGTTTGGAATTTCACAAATAACATGTAGAGACAAAAAAGACAACGTAAAAACTAATCAAGCGTATTTCCCAACCATTTTTTTCCTTAAGTGCCTATCAATATTGTTGTAGACCCAAATATAATTAAATAAATATATCTGCAAAGGCATCTCTACAGCTTTTTCCATCTTGTATTGAATTTAAAAAATACAGCTTCTAGAAATCACGTTTCTAGACATTAAGCTATTATTACTACGGATAGAGAAGCTATGATAAGCAAAGGTTATGTCCCATTTTTTAAGAGTCAACTAAAGTTCTCTTTAGCGCTGAAACAATAATTAGTCGTCTAAGCAGACAGTAGAAACACATAGCGCTATCAAAACGCTTTTAGGAGTCTTTTTCTCGCAAACACCGTGATTTTCACGGCGCGGCGGCGCGAGCGCTTACGTGTTTCGTTCATTGTTCTACAACAATAAGTGTGGCCGGATGGCCTCATTTGAACGGAACATAGTATGCGTGATGTCTTCTCTATACGTAGTAATAATAGCTCAATGTTTCTAGATGTCACAATTCACTATAGTATACTAAGTCCCGAATCCCGCCATTATCAGGTCCCGAAATCATACGTTAGCAACACAACAACACTTCCACACAATTGGTAACACCTTACATCACTGCATGCATAAATGTAACATAATTTGCGTGCCCACAAAATAACCGAGCTCCGTTACCTTAAAACATAGTTTGTAGAACTGGTTGTATTCAACCTGATTGATTGTGCATTAAGCGATTTGCAACAGTTACAAGTTGAATTCTCATTGCACCATTTGTTAATCCATAGTACAACGGTGCTCTTTTATTTATACAACTAAGTTTCCCGCGGGTAAACTCGTGACCCCTATTTCAACCCCCTTAGGATTGAACTTTGGGAAATCCTTTCTAAGTTCCCTTACGCTATTTAAGAAGCTCTTGGTACCATCTTCCACGTTCCATCTTCAAAAATAAAGTACTTCCATACAAACTTATTTCCAATAATTGGACTGTTTTACAAAAAACTTAAACCGACTTCAAAGTACACTAAGAAGTAATCAAATCCTGATCTGATGACAATGGGACCAAACGGGGAATGTACCCTTTCAATTAAAAAAAGAATTTGCCAAATCGGTTAATAAATAAGGGAGTCATGAGGTAACAAACAAAAATACAACCGAATTGAGAACCTCCTCCTTCTTTTGAAGACGGTTAAAAATGCTGACACAACTAACTTTTATTTACAGAAACCGAACAACGAATTCTAGTATAATTATGTTTTAGATTTTAGACCAACCGGCTTCGTCTGAGCTATGTCTATAAGTCACGAAGATAATTTATGATCTAGGTTAGGTATTGATATTTGAACCTGAATGACTTTTGACATTATGTGAGATTAGTTAATAGTTTTAGCATTTATATGGTCAATTATGTTGATAACGATGTATCGATGATAGAATTAATTTAAAATATATTGACACCATTTTTTGTGGCATATACCTAAGTTGTTTGTGGAGTGCTCTCGACAAAAAAACTACTTACTAATGTGCTAATATAAAACTACCAGTCCGATGAACGTTAGTCGATCAATTGGGGTTATTCAGAGATGCTTGGTTGCAGTCCACCCTAGACAATATGGTCATCGTCATCGTTAGTAAACGATCAACCTTTGTATGGGATTGACATTTCAAATCGAAATATAACGTCATTTTTAAGTCTCTTATGTCAATCCCATACAAAGGTTGATCGTTTACTAACGATGACGACTGTCGATAACCATCTGCATGAATACTACATCTAATACAGCATCAGTATACTAATATAATAAAGCTGAAGAGATTTTAGTTTGATTGTTTGTTTAATCGCGCTAATCTCTGGAACTACCAGTCCGATTCGAAAAATTCTTTCACTAATAGGAAGCTACATTATCCCCGTGTATTACCCGTGAACGTGGGGGAAACCGCACGTATTGAAATAAAATCGTTCCTACCGATTGGAATTACAACTGTAAACAACAGCAAATTAGGTCTGAATAAGGGTAATAACAGCTCACTTCAGAGCGCGGTATGTAGACGCGTTTTTGTAAACCCTAGTTTTGCACAATGCTCAGTCTAAATTCACAGGTGTTTTTGTTAGACAAGATTAATAGCTCCGATTATTCTCATACATACTTTTTAGCCTACAAGTCGTGACAAAATTACCTAGATCTCATTTTTTGCCCATTTGACATGCATATCTGTCACACAGCACACTGTAATGCCGTAGTCACGTTGCTAAACGGATCTACTATACTTAATTTCTAAAGATACACGTCGATAAGGAAAAAAATCACAAACAACGCATAAGAATCCATCTAGGGCCAATTTGCATGCAAAAAATAGAGACTTTTTCAAGGTTAACAACAAATGCAGATGTCACATACATATAATTGGATGTGATTAAATGGTTCATTAAGAGGAATCAATTCGTCATACTTTTCATACAAAACCTCTGTACTTATTATGGCGTTGTTAAACATTTTTCGTTAGATGTTTTGAACAAATTAGTAACTTGTGCACTATATCTAGCCTTGTATCTTGGCGTAATTTAAAAAGAGTGTGAAACAAATTCAGTCAAAGCCTCCGAAAAACAGCGTTTTTGCCTGAACTTTGGCCATATCTAATGTACCTATAAATTGTAAAAGTAAAGAAAACATTTAGATACCAGGCTTGCAAATGTATTGGAGATTCTAAATAACTAACTTTTTTTTTCACAAACTGGTAAGATTTTTTCACAAGAAGTATACTCCTGGAACAAGTTTTATGAATGTGAAATCATGAATGACGACCTAGCGAAGCGGCCGCGAGTGATCAGCGGAATTTACCGACTGATAACCGACGGCTCTGATGCTGTCTCTCATTTTTCGCAGTCAAACATTACGTTGGATGAAACAACAAGCTTTTAGACTATGCTTGCGTTGAAGTTGCGCCGGCCACAGAGGGCCACCTTAAGTTCACTAAGCAATCGTTTGAAGCTATGTAAATTGGTATTGATAGACACGTAATGTATAGACAGGCGTGTAAAATGTGCCTGTCTTCATTATGTAGCGACAGCGACGGATTCGTGAAAATACCTACAGAAGCATACTTGCAATGGAACTATAGATACAAGTATATTGATGTTATTAGTTTCCTTCTTTTCTACGTCTTAGTAGCATTCTTCTTCGTTACGCTCCGTCTACGTTAGTACCTAGTACCTACTATTATTATGTGGTGATACTGAGCAATTGATTTCTCCAAGATAGCGCGACTTTGTCACAGAAAAGATGATTCCTTAGGAAAATCATGATCCTCAGTAACACGCGCGAAATAGATGAAGCTACTTACATCAAAATACTCTTATGATTGGTATTGCATAGAATTTCAAAAGCAAGATGGCACAATATCAGTCATGATGTTTACAATAGACTTGATTAGCTTCGGCTAATCTATAATGACCGAGTACCGTAGCATTAGATATTTATGAAATCTAGATCAATGTACCTTCTCTCCTCTGTCGTTTCGCTCTTGGCAGAGCGGTTATGGTCACGTTGAGGCGTCCACATCGGTGGTAGAGGCGGACACGGCTCTCCGCACGATCTCCCGCTGTTGGCAGACTATCTGGTCCAGTTAGATTCGCGGTTTCCCACTGCAAATTTAAGTTTGTCAGACCAGTGCATAGGTGACCTGCCGCGCGATCAATGTACCATCAGTCTAAAGCCGCCTATTACACATGTTAGTCACTGTGACAAAGGGAGCCGAGGAAACCATATTGAAAATAGCAGCACTTATTGCTCTCGCTGTGCGTTCTAGAATGTATAGTATTATAATTAGACTATGAATGTTGAATGACTTCATATGTCAATACTTGCAATGCATATTCTATTTAATTAATTCTAATGATCTCTTTGTTCTTCTTTTAATTAATTATATGGGAAGATACCGTAATGAGGACGTTATTATGGATTCTAGAAAGACAAAAGCTTCAACTTGAAGTTGCGTGGAAATATTTCTAAGGTGAAACATAAGGCAGCGGCTATGGAATTATTTTTTGTTCTGTGTTCTATCGCTTTCCCGGGATTAAAAGTACATGTCCTTCTCCATACCATAGGCTACCTGCCTGCCAAATTTCATGATGATCCGTTGAGAAGTTGAAGCGTGAAGGCGTAACAAACAAACGCACTTTCGCATTTATAATATTAGTTAGGATTAGGTTTAATTCCTTTGATAAAATCCAGCTACGCTTATAAAAGTATCCTGGTCTTTCTTCACACACGGCTATTTGACTGATCCCGGACTAAGCATAGCTTGTATGGAAATAGTATCAAACAGAAGATCATGCACAAAAATGTATTGTCTGGGACTCGAGCCAAAATGCAAAACCTGGATGTACGGTCTATATTAGCGTATTGGGCCTAAAGGCTAATTTTGAGAGAGGTAGAGCACAGCGTTTATTCGCTCAAAGAGTAGCTTGAATGAGGAGGACCAGACAGAATACCACAGCCATAAATGCATGTTGTGTGCCTACGCGTGAGTAAGGCAATCGTCATCGTTAGTAAACGATCAACATTTATATGGGATTGACATTTCAAATCGAAATATCACGTGATTTTTAACATCTCTTATGTCAATCCCATACAAAGGTTGATCGTTTACTAACGATGACGATTGTCGATAACCATCTTGTCTACTGGTCCTGGACCATAAGATGGTTATCGACAATTAGTGTATTCTGCAGTATTAAGCTACTTGGGGAGAGGGGAAGGGTCAGTAACGCGTGAGTATCACAAAGTACCCGCCTGGCCGGTTACCGCCTTCAAGTGGAATATCTATCGCCAATCACCTAACGTTGTATTCCGATTTCCGACAGCTGCACTTGAGAGCCAGTTCTTTCTAAGCTTTGTGTGCTCAACACCTTCGGCCACATCAAGCACAGGCATATACACGGTAAAAAAAAAGCGTGGAATACGATAAACTTCCCGGTTGTCGACTAAATACTTATAAATCATCATCATCAGCCTATAATGTCCCACCGCTGAGCAGAGGCCTGGGAATGGGCAGATACTCCATCACGCGTGCCCACTGCAGATCTGTGGAGGTAGGCTAGTGGTCAACCTACTGTTGGAGTTTTCAAGCCGCCTAGGAGGCCTCCATAAGTGATAACCGGGACCAACGGCTTTACTTGCCTTCCGAAACACGGAAACGCTCGTTTTGAAATACCATTAGGCGGTCACCTATCCAGGTACCGAGCACGAGGGTGATAGCTTTACTTTGCCAAACGACTAATCATGCTGCGCCACGAGCGCTTCTAAATATAAACCTATGCATACTGCATAGTGCACTTAATAGTGATCAATAATAAAAATCATCTGTTTTGGCATTCATAAATGAGCCATTGTGTTAATGGAAATAGGCAAATCTCAGGAAAAAATAACTTGAAGTTTTGTACTGCACGAAGGAAAGGATACCACGCGCAGGGGGTAAAAAGCTAGCCTACGATATTTGACAAATGAAGCTGTAAAATAACTGTAACTGTGAAATAACTAAACGCCAGATAACAAAATTATTTTAAATTTTATAATTTTTTAAAATCGCAAATTACATTGCGGAAACTGAATGAACATCAATTACTTTAATTCGGATGATTTTATCAGTGACCAAATAAAACACAAAACTATTGTTCAACATACAATTATGGCTCAGAAAAAACACATCTTTTATAATTAAATTTAAAGTATTTTAATCAGACTTCTGTATTTGGAAATAGGTATTATTAACAATATTAACATAAATAAAACAATATTACTTACTATGTAATTGTAAAAATAACTCATTAACAATGAGAATATAAAAAGTATGTGTGTGAGTCTTACGTAATATAGACATTGAAATATGTTCACATCACATGATGGTCTACGCTACGCGAACCGCCAATTGTCAGTTTTTTGACGAACACAGGGATTCACATCTCGCTCGTAAGATTAGACCGTTTACACCCAAAATACAAACACAAAGACTTTGGCGGACAAAGGGTGGCTTGATCGTAATGTTACTGTCCCCAAATATGATTTGTCGACCACCCATCACATACAGGGAACACCACTACATAAGATGAGCTCTCATTAGTAGCACGCCAGTTCAAACATCGACTAAAACTCGATTTTTTCTATCGTAAATACTCTCTGTGATCGTACTGTATCTATGTACTAAGAGAAAATATATTTTATTATAAGTGATATTTATTGCAAAATACAAGTCTGTTTTTTCCTCGCAAGTGTGTTGAAAAACGTCGTATGACACGCGTGTGCATTGATTATTACACTCTCGGCTCCCTTATCGCTTAATACCGCCGCCTGGAGTATTAATAACCAACTTTGCACACATGCATCATAATGTACTATTTCATTTCACTTGGTATCCATTATTTCATTACGAATTCTAACTGATTCTAGGTTCGGAGACGACGGCGAGCTGATGATGGGCAGCCCCTCCTCCGCAGCGGCGACTCCTCGGCCGACGATGCCGACTATCACCTCTACACGAACTACCACTACCATGCGACCAGCTCTACAGCCAAGGTAATATATTCCCACCAAAAAACAAGACTGTGCAAAAAGGAGCCAAGTTTGTTTAGCGTATTTGATAATTTTCATTCAGACATTTCAACGCTTTGTAATTATATCAAGCTTCAAGGGGCTTTTGTCTATATCTATTTGCCAACCAAGGTTTATTTAAAGCCGTTCAGCCGGAACAAAGCTGAGTATTTACGCACACGAATACATATGCAATACAGTGGTATGGGTTCTTTTTAGGGTTCCGTACCCGAAGGGTGCCAAACGGGACCCTATTACTAAGACTCCGCTGTCCGTCCGTCCGTCCGTCTATCTGTCAGTGGGCTGTATCTCATGAACTGTAATAGGTAGGCAGCTGCGGGCGCCCATACAACACAATGAGTTAGTTTATATTGTACGGAACCCTCCGTTTGCGAGTCCGACTCGCACTTGGCTGGTTTTTTTATACGAGGAAGTCTCTAAACAAGCTTAAAATACGGCCCGCCTGATGGTAAATGGTTACCGTAGCCATTGGACACTTGTAACATATGGGGCATCACTCACGCGTTACCGACTCTTCTCGCATTCCCCAATGAGCTCTGGCGACCTTACTTACGCGCAAGAACACAACATAAAGTTATTTGGCTGCGGTATACTGTACGGTGGAGGTACTTCCCCAGTCGACTCCACCTCTCTTGACGCTCTACCTCCCATGAGTTGCAAGAATCGGTAGCTATTTTATAAAGTACTTTTTGGTAGATAATGGAACTCGGTCTTTGTAGTCAAGAGCATTTACTTTATTATTAAATAGATAGATTATGTAATACACAAAAACATTTAGGTAGTTACAGAAGTTACGCTCTGCGTGTAACAAATACTTTATCTTACTCCATATCTCTTGTTTTTATAAAACAACTCAACGAGATATTAAAAATCACTGTATCATTATTAAACTAGCCCTATAATTTGTGGTGCTATTGTATTTAATTTATACATTATTTTTTGCTGACAAGCAGTCTCGGTCCAGCTGGTTATTTTAAGTGGCCATTGCCGCCTATTGGGAATTGCTAGCATGTTGCCAACGTTTACAAAACCTAGAAATTTATCATTTTAAGTAATCTTAACCTTTATCTGCCTGTATATAGCCCCGTATGTAGTCCGTAGTGATCACGCGTGGTTGAGTATTGGCCCATTCCCTTTCACCTTCATACGTGATGCCTGTGCGCAGCAGTGGGACATTATGGGCTGTACGATGTTTCTTGTACTCTCACTCTTGGGATATTCATCAGATGTCATACAAGATTTTAATAAGTAGTTGTTTTTTGCGTCATTTTGTTATTCACCGCCGTACCACAATACAATTATTATCATAACTAAGTTGTGTCATCAAGCTGGTTATATGACTTTACGTGGCTTACTAATTCAGAACAATTTTTTATAGATACATTTAAATATTTTAGATAGGCTCATTGGCGTGGGGGGAAAGGTCGGTAACGCGTGAGCGATGCTTCGTATGTTGCAAGCGTTCATGACTACGGTAACCGCTTACCATCAAGCGGGCCGTAGGCTTGTTTACCGATTTAGTCATATAAAAAAAATATAAGGGTTGTGTTGAATTTAATTCGCTTAAGCTTAAAAATACTTTATTAATTTAATAATAAGAAAAATAATTAACAAGAGCATTTTGCATGCAAAAAAAGCCCAAATACGCTTAAGATATTCCTAAATCACTCGTAAATGTAACAACGCGATCAAAAAATTGAAAAAAAAATGTGTACTGATTGAAATTCAACATTTATGAATGAGAATAATTTATTTACACATAAAAGTAACTAAATGGTTAAAAAACATGTTTGACAAACAAACTCAGCATAACATAATGCTGATAACTAGTGTGCATCGTATACTATTCTATAACAGACTACTATGTTCATATGACTACTATTTTATAACGATTGTACCATCGATTATTAATTGTACCATTGATTTATTATCGTCATCGTTAGTAAACGATCAACCTTTGTATAGGACTGACATTTCAAATCGAAATATCACGTGACTTTTAACAATCTCTTATGTCAAACCCACACAAAGGCCGATCGTTTAGTAACGATGACGATTGTCGATAACCATCTTGTCTAGGGGGGCTGGTGTATAAAAAAACGCTCTTATTGCACGCTTATCCTTAGTATTTACTTACACGCAGTGCTATAAAATAAGATTAATGTTTAACAATGTTATTTCCAGACCGACGACCGGGTCAAGCGCAGCATCAACGCTACCAACACGGTTCCCACTTCGGCCAGTCTCCGACGTGCCGCCTCCGTATTCAACAGCGATCACCCTCATCGATCAAATCGGGTACAAGATCATCAGGACCACGGAACTCGTCACCGATATATTGAGAAACACAGTTCGAGCTGTTGTTGGTCGGTAAACTGTATCATGCATGCGTCAATCATCACTCGTCATCGTCATTTTGCTCAATATTAGGTGAACGCTACCATAAGAGTTGCAAGGAATTGGAAAAGTCTTGAGGCATGTTTGGATTGCTAAGTTACAAAAATATTAATTCGTGCATGCGCTAATCAAGGACGGATCCAGCCTTCAGGTCAGGGGGGGTTACACACTTATATCCAGCTTGGATGGGTTTCAAAATACTACTATAGCCGTCAAATTCATAATAAAATAGTGATATTGAATTCGAATCCGTGATGGGGGGGGGCATCCCAGGAGTGGTGAGGTAAAAATAGCAAAAAAAAACACTGACCCCCTGGATCCGCCCTTGGCGCTAATGCGTAATCATTACTTTACGGAGGTAATTATTTTCTTAACGTTTAAATTTTAAAAACTGGTATCGTTCCATTTCTGTCATTTGAGTGTCATTGCATTTATGAGCTTTTGTTGTTTGTCATGTATTTGCACGAACTTGGCTTTACACACAACGTGTACCCAGACACCATTACATTTTGAACTCAACATTTCTATCTCTACTCGTTCATCAGCTTAGCTTCACCTAAAGATAAGTAGCTTAGGATTAAGTGAAGAAGAACATGTGAGTTTTTTTATATTAGTCGAAATTACCACCGACTTTTGTTATTTTGAGAAAGATTTTTATATAAAATTGTTATAACGGTGATATGCATGAATTAAACTTAAAAATAAGTTTCGATACAGTATGGTCAACATTTCATTATAAATCATAATTTTTATAATAAGCCATAAATATTTTTCAGTTCAAACCGAACGGGTTGAATTCATCAAAACTATTGCGCAAAGTTTTAAGAAAAAATGAAATTATGTGGTATGGAAATCAAATTGACCAAGAAAGAAGACCACGTGAGTTGAAAAGAAAAAAAAAACAATACAAGATTTATTTCAGCATGTCAACGTTTTCGTTAAAATTAATAAATAAATTATTAACTCTAAATTGTCAAACTAAATAACATGATTATCTTCAACTGTGAGATTATAATACTTAAGTTCATTTAAAACTATATCTATTATACTATAATAGTACATATATAAAAAACAGAATAGTTATATAGTAGAAAACTGTACAAGCAAAATAATGCTTAAAAATTCATAACGTGAATTTGCCTTCCTACCACTTTTACGGAGTTAAGTACTTAGATAAGATTTTTTCAAAATAATTATACAATACACCATGCAATAAAGCTTATTTAAAAATAATTATCGTACAGAGTTAACAGTCTATGATTTTTGGTACCAAAAAAAAGAGTTTTTTTTTTTCTAAATCATGTCTTTTTTACCGAAATTTAATACCTAAACCGTAAAAATAATGCAAAATTACATATATCAATTTATCGCTGAATAGCGAGACACTATAGTGCCTCCACCAAGTCGAGTGATGAAATGAAATTAATTAATTATTGACAATGAATCCTAGGGTTTTTATAAATTTCCTCTGATATCTTTAGTCATAATAAGTCCTAATTATAAGTAATTTTAACCTTCGTCATTATATTTAAGTGTTAAATTATTTTATTCTTATATTTCGTGATTTATTAAATACGTACGATGTCGTACATGTAGCATTAAGTTTTTACAATGTAAAGTCGAACAGTGACTTAATAAAATGCCTTTTTAAAGAAAAATAACTAAGTCTCTTTTACTTACAAACTTTCACAAGCTTTGTGGCAAGTAGTGACAAGTGTTTAAGATTTTTTGGCGGGAACTGCAAAGTGACGTTGCGTTTTCGTTTTATTTTCATAAATTAGTGATATCTGGTTTCCATTGTAAGGTCTACATAGCTTTGAATCAGATAACCGAGAGCGAAAAATGTTCTAATCAGAACATGTAGCATGTATTTATAGTAGGGGAGCCCAAGCGGGGATTTTGGGTTTTACTGAAGCGCGGCAGAATAACATAATGGGGGAAACCTTGCACCCATAGAGATCTATGCTTGCAGCCTGTTAAGTACCCTCAGGCCTCACCATACATGAACCCTTTATATAGGGTCGCGTGTCTAGGGCAGCCGATAATATTTTTCAAACCTTCAGATTAAGGAAACCCAGGGTCAGCACGACAAGGCGATGATAGCTCAGTGGTATAATAGGTCCCGGGTTCGAATCCTACAATGAGCTTGAGCTTTCGGTGAAGGAAAACATCGTGAGGAAACCATAGCACGGTGGTAGGGTACTTTGTAGTACCCGCCTGGTTGGCTACCACCCTCAAGTTGAAAATCTGTCGCCAAGCACCTATCGGTGTGTTCCGACAGCTGCACTTGAGAGCCCGTTCCTTCTAGGCTTTGTGTGCTTACAACTTTCGGCCGTATCATCACTTACCATGGTGAGATTGCGGTCAAACACAGGCCTATAAACAGTAAAAAAAAAACAAGGACATCAAGCTGGACCGTCTGTTTATTAATCTGACGCGCTCGAGTATTTCAATGTCACGATTTTCTTTTGCATTTTCAAAAATCGTCCATGAGTTTTGTTAGCCTCGTAATCGCCAGTCTTTTAAATAGAGTTCCTTTAGGGTTCACTTAATAATACCAAACCCCTTATAAAAACCATTCTGAATATCTCGAAAAAAATTTTTTTCCCCCTTTTCTACTCTTTCGTACGGCCATCCCTACCATGCAAATGAGCAGATTTTTATTCCTCCGTTATCAGAAACACGTGAGATGCATATTCTATTAATATCTGACGCGCCCAGTGTATTTCTTTGTGACTTATCTTTTTACATTTTTGAAAACCTGTACACGCTCCCCCCACTAGTGAAAGGGCATTACATTATATAACCTTTTTTTCTTTTTAGCATCTAATCTTCACAATCCAAAAGGTCTCCACGACGATCGAGTTACCCCCCTTTAGCATCATGGGCTCTCCTACTATTATTCTAATATAGGTAATAAAGCCTGCTAAAAACACCTGAGCAATATCTCTTATAATCTCACATTGACAAAATTAATACAGGTATAAATAGATTCGTATATGTCTTAAACAAATTAAGACGAAGCAGCTCCTAAAACAGTACCTCTCCTGAAATATGGACAACTGGTATTCAGTACGTGGATTACGTAACTTTATTTCAATGAAATTCAGATTGAAATAACCTCTGAATCGGTAGAAATATTACAAAATCGGAAATGGTTCCATTTCTAATGAACTACTGTTTGTATTTGCAGTTATCGGAACGTAAAAAAGTTATCAGAAAATTAAATATTGAACCGATTTCAATTCGAAAATGATTGAAATTTAGTTACGTAATCGGCCCACTGAAATAGCGTTGTTATAGGTAAACTGACTGTTTTTAAGGCGATGATAGCTGAGGATCGGATACCGAGATGAAGGTCCCGGGTTCATCCTACAATGAGCTTGAGCTTTCGGTGAATGAAAACATCGTGAGAAAACCACAGGAAGGTGGTATGGTACTTTGTAGTACCCATCTGGCTGGCTACCACCCTCAAGTTGAAAATCTGGCGCCAAGCACCTATCGGTGTGTTCCGGCAGTCCGTAGCCAAAATAACGCCCGAACTCTACAAGCCCTAACTTCACAAACTCTACACCTTAGTCAAAATATGTGGCTTGGCCGTTTCTATTGTACTACAGAAAAGTAAATAAATTTTACCTTACGCCCATGTGACGGTAGCGAAATGGCCAAGCCACATATTTTGACTAAGGTGTAGAGTTTGTGAAGTTAGGGCTTGTAGAGTTAGGGCGTGTAGAGTTATAAGCTTGGCTCTACATGATAACTTTTTGACAGTACGAACCATTATGGTCTCGTCTTGGCAACTTTATATGAAAATGTTTTTGGTGGGACTCATGTGTCAGGATTACTCAGGATCTATAATGGATCCTTTTATATCGGAGAACAAAAAGAAAGGCCTGACCGTTCTTTCTCGTTCTCAATAACGTCAGTTAGCTGAAGTATAAAAAATCAACGTAACTATTTCAAGGGAAAGAAAAAGGTTCCCGCTATTCGAATGGCCTTGTATTCTCGTACTATGCCATTCGGTACTACAATAGCTATTTGTTCGTGTTACCAGACTCGGAACACAAATCCGTGATGGTGGCCTTGATCATCACGGATTTGTGTTCCGAGGCTGTCGAATTTGTCGCCAACTATCAGATTTAGTCGGTCCCTTGCTTCTTCTCTTCCTCGGTTCTTAGGTGGCCCTGCCAGAACGTGCCTGTTATCTGTACTCAAAAATGTACCCAGCGCGGATCTGTATATCAGAATGTTTCGACTATATCAGCATTAAAATTTAGTCTTTTTACCTGTTGAGCCAGGGACCGACAACTATTATGAAGGTTCAAGATGCATGACACTGACGCTACCCATAAATTCTCCAAGTTAATAAGGTTAAATGAGTAAATGATAATAATGTTTAATAATACCATGGACGAATAGATAATAATACGGCAGACAAAACACAAAATTACAATAACAATTAGGTACGATTGAATACACAATATTTAGAGCTGAAGGCTAGAACAGGATTTTGTTATTACAATATGAAGCTTGAGCTAGACGCATTTGCAACGACTACTTAGGTATCGTACGGGTAGCAATGTACTTTGATGTCTTGTTCCTCGATGTTTGACGTGGGCGGGGATTGAATGAAAAGTTACGCACCCATTTTGATTTTTGCCCAAACATTTTGATTTTGACGGGACTTTCACTGACAGATAAGAGATGTTATAAGGAGTAGATAACTTAGATCATTATACCACGGACATTATACCATGACTTAGGCTACTTTTATTTCAGAAAAACAATTAGAGTTCCGCAAAAAACACTGTACGCGGGTGAAACCGCGGGATCAACTAGTCTCTAATAATAAAATAGGTAAAGCGTTAACTCCGGCTGTGCACAGCACAAGGTTATGTTCTGAAGGTAGTTTTAGAGTTATGCTGTGCGCTTTACTTGAGCCTTATTCATTCAATAAAATGAGAAAGTGTTTGTTTGCCAAGGTACTTAGTTACGGACCGACACAGTTTGGAGGTTATTTTTTTTAACTATGTATAGGTCTATGTATAGGTCTTTGACCACAATCTTACCTACTTTCATGGTAGGTAGAGGAGTTTCAGGTTTATATCTCGGAAAATCAGGTTGTCCAAAAAATATAAAAAAATGTAACCTAGCTGAGTTTCTTGCCGGATTCTTCTCAGTTGAAGGCCGAGTTCCGAACCGGTGGTAACTTCAGTAAATGTGACCTTCATAAGTGCCCTTCTGGGGACTAAATTGAATAAATGGCTTTGACTTTAATTTAGACTTTTGAAATATTTGGGATTCCCGAAAGAAAATAAAAAAAATGGCTTAATTTAAATTACCTATATTAACTCTAGAATGAGCAATTCTTAGCCTTCGTTCACATGGGCGTTTAAAAAACCTTGAGTTCGACGTTTTTTACAAGAATTTACTAAAATAAGTGTGCTCGAGACGTAAAAAAGCACGTGCGTGTGCGAGCCGGACACAGAGGGATGCTTTTCCCCTTAATTTCTATATTTTTAATTATTTATTGTTATAGCGGCACCTACATATTCTGTGAAAATTTCAACTGTCTACCTTTTACGGTTCATGAGATACTGACAGATAGACAGATAGCGGCTTAGTAACAGGGTTCCGTTATCACACTTTGGGTTCGGAATTACGGAACCCCATAAAACACTAATTAAACTGGGACACGAAGTGTGACAAGATCAGTCCACTTTCGAACGACAACGAGCCTGTTTGAAAGTGAAAGTGAACTGTTTGTAGGTATTTAAGGTACGTTGACCTCAATCAATTGCAATTTATATAATTAAACGTAAATAGTTTTGGGTTTTACTTATGTACTTAGATGAAAGTTCTAGATTGTGACAATGTAATAAAAATTGGTTGTTCATAACACCCATTAAAATCAGCATCAAGTAGAGTCTCTAAGAGTAAAGTAAGCTTATCAGAACAAGAAGCTGAGTTGTGTTCAAAATTGATATTTCCATCGCGATGGTTTTACATTTGGATTGAGTTGGTGTGGAGCCTAGGTGCCCTGACTACATGGACATATCTGCTTTTATGTATCTGGGTGTCACTATTTATACCCATATTATAACTATTTAGTAATCTGTGCCCATACTATATTTCAAAACTGGTTCCCCTCTGCTATCATGGATGGTTGACGATGATACAAATATCATAGGATGGTTCGTGAATTTTAGGGATTATTTTATAAAGAAGAGCACTTTTCCAACTTTGAACTTTTTATAATTTTTAGACAACTGCCATGAATTTTCTTTTTTTTTATGATAAAACCAAAGAATTTAAAACGTCCAGCTTTGGTATTCTGAAACGTTTTTGACGGCAACCGACGACAACACATGACGTATTCCGTTGTGACGGTTAGTCCGGGAGGTAGCGTTGCAAACACAAAAGTCATAGTAAGCCGGCTGACGTTGAAATGTATAGTTGATCTTATATGACTAATAAGTGAACCGACCGTCTGCTCAAGTAAGTGCTCAAGTCTACCACATCCGTCGTCAGCCATTCCCAGTAAAAAAAAGACATAGTACGCCGGCTCAAACTTGTTTCATAAGTATTTGACATCATACTGAGCTGAAAAAAAATCGTCTGCTGCATGGTGGAAGGGGGAACACGCGTCAGCTGCTCGCATGAATTTAAAAAAAAAAAAGTTTACCCCTTCCGTAACCTTCCAATCCTAAACCCACCGCGGGTGCATCGCTGATGCGTGGTTCACTTATTAGCCATTCAAGATCTATTGAAAAAGATGGCCATCGATCGGCGTATTAATACTACCTAAAATGCATCAGTACCTCCCGGACTATTGCATGTCGAAACAATTGAATACTTGAATTGGTCAAAAGAATTAAAATGGACTGGAAGGTGTATTGTAAACATCAACTGCGCTCTGCGGGTGGATTTCATTTATTTTAATGATCTGAGCTGTAATCCCAAGCCAAGCAAACTTATGATATGGAAACTAGATAAAGGCAAATTTTATTTCATATTTTAGTAAAACTTAATGTACCGAATATACCAATTTTAAAGGTTTAATATGAGGGCTATTCAGTAGTTTAACTTTATCTTAATATTTAGGACATAAACTTTACAAAAAGAAACTAGATATAGCGCCCATATTTTGAAAATATTTAAATAATTAACTTTTTTTCACAAATTATGTTTAATAACATACTCGTATGTAGGTACATACTACTAATTTGACGAGGTATTTTTTTATAAGGAATAATAAAAATAATCCAGATATCAAAGGTTTCTATCTGGAATTTGTAAGAATTTTAGCATTTCCAGTAAATAAAAATGCATTGACTTTTATAGTGCTGGGCACAATTTAATCAATGTTTATTTCAACGAGAATAGTAAAAAGAATTACTCGCCAAAAGTCTCAACTGTTGAGCTTGATGACGTTTTTCCAAGATATCTTTATCATTGGCTGATTTAAGGATGCCCATTATATGATTTATCCGAGCCGCAGACATCTGAAATATGTATACCAACTCTATAACCACTATAAAAGTAGTATCATCATCATATTCTGTCACGAGATGTCCTCTGCTGAATATGGCCTTTGTTCTCCATTGATTTCGACAAAGAACAGTCTTGGATTTATAATAAATAATTTATAATAAAACATACTTACTTTAAATATCATAACTTTACATAGAAACTATCATAAATGAAAGTGATCCACAAAGTGACAGGTTTTTTTTTATAATGGATACATAATACGACCTTAATAGGAGCTTCCTAAAATTAAACATTAATTAATTGGCCGATTGAAAAATGTAGCACCGCACTACGAATGTATAGAGAATAGACCGTGACGACGGACGTCGTCGTCGTCAGCTGTCAAAAAAAGAACAGCTTTGGTATTCTGAAACGTTTTTGACGGCAACCGACGACAACACATGACGTATTCCGTTGTGACGGTTAGTCCGGGAGGTAGCGTTGCAAACACAAAAGTCATAGTAAGCCGGCTGACGTTGAAATGTATAGTTGATCTTATATGACTAATATGTGAACCGACCGTCTGCTCAAGTAAGTGCTCAAGTCTACCACATCCGTCGTCAGCCACTCCCAGTAAAAAAAAGACATAGTACGCCGGCTCAAACTTGTTTCATAAGTATTTGACATCATACTGAGCTGAAAAAAAATCGTCTGCTGCATGGTGGAGGGGGGAACACGCGTCAGCTGCTCGCATGATTTTTTTAAAAAAAAAGTTTACCCCTTCCGTAACCTTCCAATCCTAAACCCACCGCGGGTGCATCGCTGATGCGTGGTTCACTTATTAGCCATTCAAGATCTATTGAAAAAGATGGCCATCGATCGGCGTATTAATACTACCTAAAATGCATCAGTACCTCCCGGACTATTGCATGTCGAAACAATTGAATACTTGAATTGGTCAAAAGAATTAAAATGGACTGGAAGGTGTATTGTAAACATCAACTGCGCTCTGCGGGTGGATTTCATTTATTTTAATGATCTGAGCTGTAATCCCAAGCCAAGCAAACTTATGATATGGAAACTAGATAAAGGCAAATTTTATTTCATATTTTAGTAAAACTTAATGTACCGAATATACCAATTTTAAGGTTTAATATGAGGGCTATTCAGTAGTTTAACTTTATCTTAATATTTAGGACATAAACTTCACAAAAAGAAACTAGATATAGCGCCCATATTTTGAAAATATTTAAATAATTAACTTTTTTTCACAAATTATGTTTAATAACATACTCGTATGTAGGTACATACTACTAATTTGACGAGGTATTTTTTTATAAGGAATAATAAAAATAATCCAGATATCAAAGACTTCTATCTAGAATTTGTAAGAATTTTAGCATTTCCAGTAAATAAAAATGCATTGACTTTTATAGTGTTGGGCACAATTTAATCAATGTTTATTTCAACGAGAATAGTAAAAAGAATTACTCGCCAAAAGTCTCAACTGTTGAGCTTGATGACGTTTTTCCAAGATATCTTCATCATTGGCTGATTTAAGGATGCCCATTATATGATTTATCCGAGCCGCAGACATCTGAAATATGTATACCAACTCTATAACCACTATAAAAGTAGTATCATCATCATATTCTGTCACGAGATGTCCTCTGCTGAATATGGCCTTTGTTCTCCATTGATTTCGACAAAGAACAGTCTTGGATTTATAATAAATAATTTATAATAAAACATACTTACTTTAAATATCATAACTTTACACAGAAACTATCATAAATGAAAGTAATCCACAAAGTGACAGGTTTTTTTTTTATAATGGATACATAATACGACCTTAATAGGAGCTTCCTAAAATTAAACATTAATTAATTGACCAATTGAAAAATGTAGCACCGCACTACGAATGTATAGAGAATAGACCGCGACGACGGACGTCGTCGTCGTCAGCTGTCAAAAAAAGAACAGAATTGCACTACAGAAGGATAGTCGCCTCTATGGGAACACGAAATAAACAAGCCATCATTGACATTATTTAAAAGCATCGAAATAATAAAACTAAGGAAGCGTAATTGTGAACAAAATCAACGCGAAATTCGGCTCCACACTTCACTACATTGACAAAATATCTCTAGTATTCGAACGAAAGAACACACATGCAAATAAGCCAATTATCTGCGCTTATCGGGTTTGCCAAACGCGTTGTATTCCGGCAAGCGCGATGATTGGTTCTCGGCGAGACAGATAATGCTAATTGGTTCGTACGCCTGCTGCAATGCGAGATGCGTGGACGATATTATGCATTGATTGTAAGAAGATAAAGTATCGTATATTTGCACTATGCATATAAGTTGTATTAATTAGTTGTAATTTAACTAAACCACTCTATTATATTCATTTAAAAGTTTGTGATGTGCTTTTTGGATTAAAATATTTCTTTATGTGTTATAATTGTATGGATCTAAAATTAAGAAGTATTTTAATCAGTTTATGGTTTTTACATACGAATTATAGAGTGATGGGTCGCGTTAAGGTCAGATCAGAGGGCGAACCACAAGCTCTTAAAACAATATTATTATAACCTTATTTGACTTTTGTTTTTCTTTGACATCCGACGTCAAAACGGGACAAAAGTCGAATAAGGTTATTTTATTGAAAAAAAAAACTAAAATGGCGGCTGGCACGCTATGCCACAAAGGTTCTATCCTCTTTATAATTATAGGTACTAGTGCATCACAGTTCAAGTGAAATATCAAAACGTGTTAAATAAATACGCATGTTGCGTTCATGTTGCATAACACTTTCCAGAGTCACAAGTATAGGATTTCAAAATGTTTATTTACTCACATATGAAAAGTGATTCCAGCATTCTTCATATCTGTATGGCTTCTACACCACTTAACAACACATGACGGCATATTTGCACAATGTAAACAACGCAAAACACAATAATAATCACATTTCTAAGTCCCTCGCGACACGAACGCATCGACTCAATGATACCGGCGAACTGTCAGCGCGGTGCGTCTCTCTTTTTTGGCAACGCCCACCGCGGTTCAGTTTGCGTGGAATGATTTTTGAGCTCGAGTTACATTTCTTTAGTTTTATTATTTCGATGTTTAAAAGTAATAAGTTTAGGTAATTAAAAGTGACGAAATCGCAATACTTACACATGGAAGGTTAGTTTTTTAGTTTTTCCTTGGTTTTTATAAGTGTTGTGACAGTATTTTAATACGCAAGTTGACATTTTTTATTTAATCAGTACAGCGAGTATGACGCGATGACAGCCGTGCGCAATACGAACTGAGAGCGATTTGCTCAGGAGCCCCTCAAGCGGAGTGATATTAAATGTCATGCTTTAGTAAGGCGGACTATCCATCTGGGTAGAGGCACGATGCCGTATGAAAATCTTTGGACAAAACGGTTTGATTATAGAACCATCAACAAAATATATGAAGACTGTCCTTCCTAGTAATTTATGTTCGTACCGTTGCGTTCGTAACTGTCTTTCGACCGTAAGTATGATTGATTACACTAGCACAAAGCTTATTAGTAGAGAACTTGAGAATATAAGATCCAAAATTTTATCCAAACTCCTTGAGGGGGCTCAAATTTTGGAAAAAAAGCACTTTTTATATTCTATTCGGTTAAATTTTTTCTCAAAACCCTCGTCTGTCCACAGTATTTTTTGTGTACAGTATTTTCATTGCGTTACGTCATACTCGACTCTCAAAGAAACCCATTTTTGTGCATTTGAGCTTAGACCTTCCCTTAAAAACTGGAACCTTCAAACTAGAATGAATAATTTAAATTTATTCAAGGCATCAGTTTCAGCTAGGTACTTATCAAATTATGATGGTAACTTGGTACATACGTAATTTTACTTCACAAACATATTTATTTGTTTGCTAAAGACTATTGTGATTTGGTCACTGACTCTATGTCAAGTGAATTTGAATTAATTATACTTACATCTAAGTACACGTAAGTATAGAAAATAAGTTCCCACGCGCGATTACAAAAACCAGGTGCTTACCTACAGATAAAGACCTGTGCCACGGGTGGCTATCTGGCCATGGCCTGTACAGACGGACTATTATTCGCGGCAGTCGGCGGACGAAAAATTGCACTTGCATTTGACTGAACTCTGATGATGAAGAAAATAAACGCTTTTTGGCCAAATATTTGATTATGTCGGTCTCTGATTCAAAAATTATCAGGATTTTGAAACTCCCAATCTGGTAGCAAAGAGATCTGCGGGGCTACCACGATAATGAACTTCGTTAAAATGGTCTTCCTTTTTTTCCAATTCTATTATATTTATGGAACACACGGATATTGAGTCGTCCGATGAGGCCCCCGATCCGCTTGAGGTCTAAATCTTATAAAACTCCAGATAATGATAATAATAAATAAATAATAAATATCCTGGGACATTCCTCACACACGGTCATCTGATCCCAAACTAAGCAAAGCTTGTAGTTCACACGGCTACAGATCAAGCTATACATTTCCAATATAAGCTGACCTCTCATTGTACGTAAATGCTATACAATGCGAGATCAGCTTATACTGGAAATGTATAGCTTGATGTGTTGCCGTGTGTACTATGGAAACCAGATAACTGATATAATACATATACTACTTTTTGTTTGTAAATACATACTTAATATACATAATCACACCCAGACACAGGACATACATACATGTTCATGCACACAAATGCATATCCTTTGGGATTTCAATGAAGCCCAGTTTAAGTAATGTTAACTTACGCAATAGCCCCGCTGCACTAGGAACTCTATTTATTGAGATTTAGGTATTCAGAGCCAGAGGTGACCTAAAATAATCTAAATAGGTAAAGTGCTGCTAAGGGGTGTCCCTCACGAAACTAAAGATTAATCGAACAATATTATGAATAGTTGTGAAATTTAATGGTATGATCACAGCTTAGGTTATGAGTTTATGACATAGTTATGATAATGTTACAACGATCGAAATAATTAAATGCAAAAGAACCTAAATACCTAACATACATTCAAGCTTCTTCATTTGCTTATTGTTAAAAAACGTTAATTTGACATAGGTAAATAGAGGAAAAATAATCGAAAAACCGGCTGTATAGGGGAAATACACAATTAAGTCAAATTATGATTCATAAAAGGCTCGGAGTACAAATAATTTGGGTTTTACCGTAAAAAAAAGTCCCGAATATTTGTGGGTACCTACAATACGAAATCGTATACTATAACATTTGTCAGAATATGATAGGTCAGCGGGTCGAGTGTCTTTGGTTCGAACTTCGAATTCTACAATGAGCATTCGGTGAATGAAATTAGCGTAAGTAAACTATATCACGATGATAGGGTACATTGTAGTACCCCTTGGCTGGTAATCCTATAGCACTAAGCACCAACCAGTTACCGGTGTTTGGCAGCGGTACTTGAAATCCGCCTTTTTAGGCTGTTTTTTTAATATGCCACCATATTTCTTGGTACCAAAGAACCCCCCTTTATTTTTTTAATTATTTTGATACCACTAAGTTTGCAAACAAGCATACGGCTCGCCTGATGTTAAGCAGTTACCGTAGCCTATGGACGCTTACAACACCAGGGGTATCACTCGCGCGTTGCCGACCCTGATGAAATCTCTTCACACCCTTTTTGAAAAACCCCATGTTGTTCTCCATTGGGGAGCTCATTCCACAGTCCGAGCGTCCACGGAAGAAAACTCCTTTGAGCCCGCAAAGTTCGAAACAATTCTGGTTTCAATGTGTGAGAACGTCGATGGCGAGAGTTGCGATGGTGGAAGGGAGCCCTGGGCATCAAGTCCCACAATTCTTTAAAACACTGTCCGTTGTACAAGCGGTAAACACACACATAAATAAGGAGGCAAAGTTCTCCCCAGACTAATGGGCTCCAAACCGCTTGAAAGCTCAGGATCGTCGAAAATTCTGATGGCACGTCGCTGAACCGAGTCTAAAGGCCCATGCTTGAAGTCGTTTAAAAATAAGAAGTACCTAGGTAGTGCAACATACTAATAGCTAGATATAAGACTATACTAAACACAATACTGACTAGCTGTGACTTGTGATTAACTTTTCTCAATAGACAGGCTATCTAATGCAATAGATTTTTCAAATCGTACTGATAGAGTGGCCGCCGCGAGAATCCGTTTCTGACATTAATAGTGGCCAAATCAAATCACGGAAACGGCTGATCTGATTAAGGGACTTTCATTAAACTATGTCTACGAAAATACTGAAACATTCTGTGAAAGTCCCATTGTAATAGGATTAGCATTTCCAAGATTAGCCCAATATTAACATGTGTCAAAAACCGATTCTCGCGGCGGCCGCACTGTATTTCCTCAGATTTGTACGTTCAAATATACGAACTATTTAAATATAAGAATAAGAGCACAAGAACAAAGTGTCTTCCCCTTAATAGAGACAAGAAGAAAAGTATCAATGGACACATTCTTAGATATTATTCAATATGGAAGTTTAAGTTAAATATAAATTACTTATTCAGGCTAGATTGTAGTATGAATAGAGAACACTAATGAAGGTGTAGGTACCCTGGGACAAAGAAAATATACAAATTCTTCAGATTTATAATATTACTAGCTGTCCACCGCATTCCCGGGGTTAAAAAGTAGTCCTACTCCATACCATAGGCTATCTGCATGCCAAACATAATGATCCATTGAGTAGTTGAGGCATGAAGGCGTAACAAACAAACTCACTTTCGCATTTATAATATTAGTTAGGATAGTGTAGATTTATACTTATCTCTTGATGCATTAGAATATTTTCGTAATTAGTTTCAGGATAGCAATTATGAATGACATGATACCTACCAAAAATGTATTACTCATACCTATTACTTTTATTAATTATGTAATTAATATGCAGTTATCTAATAGTTAATGCAACCAAGCTACACTGAACCTGCACTACTTTTTCCTGTTATTTTTATAAAGAAAAGTTAATTTTAGTATCTCAAATTCTAAATGTCATATAAAAGAATATCTTAGGTATTATTATTGTGTAGCAATCAGACTAAATGTTTCATCTATTGGGTACATCTATTACATTACTATCAACATACCTACTTCTTAATCAGCAGTGAACTGTGGCACAAGTAAAAAATAATATAAAACAACACATGCTTCAACAACATTTAATATTATTATTTATAAATATCACATTCATTTATACATTTGAGATTATACATTTACACTTTGAGACATTGTTCCCTTATTGTCTTATTATAGGTATATAGGTACCTAAAAATAAATTAAAAGCACATTACTGATTGGAATATAAATTATTGCCACATAGAGAGCAATAATTTCAATTTTTTAATTTTATTTAAAGGATTGATATGATTTGGCAAGATTTATTCGACAATCAATTCAGTTACATTATCTTTAGTAACAAGTGCAACCAAACTGCCGCTAGTTGGACGTTCTTCTCCCTTGATCCACTTATCAAACAACTCGGCAACGAAGGGCAACGGTGTCCACGTACCAAAGTCAGCTTTTGGCATCCATTTCCTGTTCATTTCTGTGTCCAATGTCACCGGCAAGATGGCAATAGCTGCAGAGTTTTCTGGGAGACCCGAGTCTTTAGCACCAAGAGATTGTGTTAGATGGTGAACAGCAGCTTTAGCTGAACCATAGCCAATCATGCCAGGTGTGCCTTCTAGAGCGGCTTTAGCACCAGTTAAAGCGAGTAGACCGCCAGGAGAAAGATACTTAGTTGCAAGAGTAGTAGCGATGAAAGAGCTCCAAACAGATTGGCGCCACATCAAGTCAGCCTGCTTGCTAAGGTCCTTGGCGGCGTTCCCGCCGGCCCATCCTCCAGCAACACAAATTACGGCATTCACTTTCTGACCTTGTAACACTGTGGCGAGTTCGTTCACGACGTGTTCCTCCTGTTGCACCCACGAAGCGTCTTTAGGGACGGTGATGTTGACGTCTGCTTTGTCGTTAGGATTTAGGTCGATGTTTGCGACCCACCAGTTAGCTGATTTGAAGTGGTTCACACAAGCGGCACCGAGCGCGCCTCGGCCGCCGTATACGATAATTTTTCCGCTGGCCATTTTACTTAGTGTCGATCGACAACAACTCGTCTACTTTACTGCAACAACAAGCCCAGACTAATTTTTTTTTAAATAAAATGAATGATGAGTGATGAATGAATGAATTACTTGATTGGCTGCACAAACTACTAAGAGAACTAAAGTTCAGACCGCCATCTGACGAACATTGGTGATAAACCGTATGCAGAATTTGAACATGACGTTTTTTTTTTTTAATCTAATAATATATATAAAATGCTTTTGTGGGTACGTAAATACGCAGTTTTCTCAATCACCACCAACTCCAATCAACTTCCCGTTGGGGTGGTAAATACCCCTTGGTCTCCAGGTGGTAGTAAGGTAGTTTGGTCGCGGTGGGTGGAAGGGAGTGGTTGTGGGTGGCGAAAATGTTAAAACATATATTGCTGTCCTTTTCTAACGCATGAGGACTTCTGAAAAGATCTCAAAATTTCTAATGGTCTAGAAAGTTCCAAAATGTGTAAAACGGTTATAATCGATCTGGAATGTTCTAGAAAGTTCAACAAATATCTGGAATGATCTAGAAAATTCTAGAGTGAATGCAAACTATTATAATCGATAAAGCATGTTTTGAGAAAGTTCTACAAATTTCTGGCTTCATCTAGAAAGTTCCAAAATGTCCAAAACTGTTATTATCGAGTTAGGATGTTCAAGAACGTTCTAAAAATTTCCCGAATGATCTGGAAAGTTCCAAAATGAGTGTAATTTATTATGATTAAATCAGGATGTTTGAGAAGGTTCTAGAAATTTCTATAATGAGTGAAATTTATTATGATCGATTTAGAATGTTCGAGAAAGTTCTAGAAAATTCTAAAATGACTGCAATTTATTATAAGCGATTTAAAATGTTCGAGAAAGTTCTAATTTTTTTTGGATTGACCTGGAAAGTTCCAAAATGAGTTACATTTATTATGATCGATTTAGAATGTTCGAGAAAATTCTAAAATGAGTGCAATTTATTATAAGCGATTAAAAATGTTCGAGAGAATTCTAGAAAGTTCTAGAAATTTCTAGAATGATCTAGAAAGTTCCAAAATGAGTGAAATTTATTATGATCGATTTAGAATGTTCGAGAAAGTTCTAGAAAATTCTAAAATGAGTGCAATTTATTATAAGCGATTTAAAATGTTCGAGAAGGTTCTAATTTTTTTTGGATTAATCTGGAAAGTTCCAAAATGTGTACGAGTATTCTAACTAAAAGAACCAAATCGAAATCGAAAATAGAAATCTATAATATCTGTTAAAAAATAGAAGCGTTTTACCTGAAAATAAAACGCATATTAAATACTTACCTTATTTGAAACTTTATATTTGAGATAGGCCCCTCCTTGTTTTCTGCTTTATCGTACCTTCTTTGTCTACCTTATATCGTCATCTCGCTCGCACATCCCCCTACCATCCACGCCAGGCAGAGCGGCGGGCATGAGCCGCGCGATCTCGTCATTGTGTCGAAAATACCAGGCAGAGTTAAAAACTAAAGTTTCAAATAAGGTAAGTATTTAATATGCGTTTTATTTTCAGGTAAAACGCTTCTATTAAACACTTGACCGTTATTTGAAACTTTATATTTGAGACGTGTTTGTTATCGCCTGGTAGAAGTGGATGCCAATGTGACTTTATGCTTAGTTCAGTAATAGTGGTAAAAGCATAAACTGATTTGTGATATACCTGTGACCTACGTATTTTCCCAGTTTGGGATATACGAGTACTGTATTCAAGTATACTTCTGAATGAGTCTGTTTGACCATATCGCGAGACAGAATATATCAACAAATATAAAGATGTGCGAGGTATTACCGTAATTTGATTTATAAAGTACAAACCAAAATATATAATTGACTAGAAGCAATTTCTGAAGTTCTTATCAAATAATTGATTAACATAGAAATACATTTTTAATTAATAAGTTTCATAAACATGTCAATGATCTTGAATGAATCATGCGAGGATATTGTTATCCCGCTATTAGTGGCTTTTTATCAGCTATAGGACTATCTGAAAGTATTGCATAATTGCATACCTATCTCCAATAGGCACGTGACCAGATTTCGAATCAGATCGGATAAGACCAGTTTTGAGCTGCTGGGCTGGCTTTTTAGCTGAGCGTATGTTGCCCGGGAATGCATTATGCCCGCTCCAGTGATGATTTATTTCATCTTGCAGTACCTACCTACTGTTCCAGATGCAGATTTGGCTTGTCATCTCAATCGAATAATAAGTTGATTACATTTCGGTGTTTTACGTCTGTTGTGTAAAGTACGAGACATTACACATAATGTAACAGATGGCTATATGGTTGCTATAGTTTGTGTGCCGACATTGTTATTCACCACCCTACCTCCACAACGTAAATCATAGGTACCTAATATATTATATCAAAACGTTAATTCTGTTAGAGGTTGAATGTTCTCTATGGTTTTTGTATTGTCAAATAAAAAAACATGTATGTCAATTCAAAATATATTAGCTGTCTAAAAAGGAAAAATAAATTGGTTTTAATTTTCACGGATTAAATTCCTCACAACATGGTAGCAGAGCGTTTAGGATTATAAGATCGATATTATTATTATAAAATACGATAACAGTGTTTATTAGTGAATATGGCAACCAAACCAGATATCACGAGATTTAACATTGGAAACCTAGATGGCACCAATTGGTTGGTATGGAAGTATAAAATATCTATGTTACTGAAGGGAATCCCAAAAGCCATAGATCTATTAGAAGGTAGATATGAAAAAGCTTTATGTACAGATACAGATGACAAAACTGCTTTAGAAAAGTTTCAAGAACTAGATAGCACGATACTTATCATTCTAACGAGCAACATGAAAGACGAAATCGTACAAAGAGTAATGCGTTTTGAGACATCAAAACAAGTATGGGAAGAACTTAAAAGGCTTTTCGATGGAGATAGTGAAGATCTAATTTATGACAATTGTCTAAAGTTTTTTGAGTACAAGAAGCAACTGGATGACAATATGGCTATACATCTTTCAAAGCTAAAGAATATTTGGTTCAAACTGAACAAAGAAATTATGAAGCTAGAAGGAAACAATGAGTTACCAGAGGTACTACTGATATGTAAGATTTTAGATACTTTACCAGAGGAATACCTTACTTTCAAATCTAGTTGGCTACTTATGAGTAAAAAGGAGAGGACTATAGAGAGACTAACCTCACAACTCTGTGCCTTTGAAAGAAACTTAGATACACAGGCTTCTACGTCTACAAGTGTGAGTAACCAAGCTCTTACAGTAAAATCTTTTCAGAAGAAAGTAAACAAGGCTTACAATAAAAAGATTAAGTGCAAGTATTGTGATCAAGAAGGACACAAGGTGAGAAAATGCTCTAAGTGGTTGAGTGATGGTCGACCTCCCAAGCCAAACAGAAATACAAATAATGTAAATAGTACAGTCCTAATGAAAGTTGATAGATGCTTATACCCTGACAAAGATAATTGGTATCTGGACAGTGGAGCCACAAGCCACGTCACATTCAGGAGAGATTTATTTCATACGTTTGAAGTTTTTAGCTCAAAGAATACCGTAATGACAGCAAATGGTGAAAAAGTGGATGCAACTGGCAAAGGTAGTATAAAGTTAGAGGCCATTGTTGGAGATCATAAAGAAATGATAACCTTATGCGATGTGTGGTGCGTGCCAACACTGCAGAAAAATTTATTCTCATTATTAGCAGCGCAGGATAGATTACCGCAAAGTTTATTCGAATCTGAACCTGAGTTCTGTAGATTGAAATCTAAAGGTCAAGTCAAAGTTACAGGCATTCGAAAGAAAAGAGGAGGGCTATTTAAACTTAATGTGAAGAATGTAATGCCACCAATTCTAGTCGAAATTAATGCACTGACACGCCAGGATTTATTACAGATTTATCATGAGAGACTTGTACACCAAAGCAAAACACATGTAAAGAAGCTAATTGAAAGGGAATTGAAGATTAAGGTACCGAATAATACACAGGAATGTTGCGAAGGTTGTAGCTTTGGAAAAATGAAAAGACGATCTTTCGGAACCAGAGACAGAGCAAAAATACCTGGCGAGATCATACATTCAGACGTGTGTGGACCTTTTCCATTTTCTTACAAAGGATATCGCTATTTCGTTCTATTTAAAGATGATTTCAGCAAATACCGCTATGTATACTTCATGAAACAGAAGTCTGAAGTCCATTCAAAGCTTCAACTGATGCTAGAAGAAAGCAAGGTAGCTGGTCATGTTGTAAAAGAACTATTAAGCGACAATGGTGGAGAGTTCGATAACGAGAAAACTCGAACAATACTACAAAGGTATGGCATCAAGCATAGATTGATTATGCCATATACGCCACAGCAAAATGGCTGTAGTGAACGAGAGAATAGAACGCTTGTCGAAGCCGCACGTGCCATGATGTACGCGCACGAAGAGTTGCCTATTGCCTGTTGGGCAGAACTTATAAATACCGCAGCGTATGTGCTGAATCGTACAGGACCCACTCCTATTGATGGTAAATCACCATACGAATTATGGTTTAACAAGAAACCAAAGATAAGTCATTTAAGAATCATTGGAAGTCCTTGTTACGCCCATGTACCCAAGCAAAAGCGTACGAAATTGGACAAGAAAGCAGAAAAATGTTTATTGATCGGTTATGATAATGATGACGGGTATCGTCTTCTGAATGGAAATTCACTGGTACGTTCAAGAGACGTAATATTTCAAGAATCAGCAATCGGCAGATCTGACACGAAATTGAATATTGGATCAAAATCTGTTGAGGAAAACTCTGAGATGGAAATAAGTCTACGATTACCAACGAATCTTTTTGCAAGGGAGGAGAATGATCGAACGATTCATGATGTAAGGGAGGAAGTAGGTGAAAGTACAGATACATTTCAAGAGTGTATACCTCCTGAATCGTTTGAAGATACACCTGATACAGAGAAACGTAACGGAATCCCAGAATTATCTTCGGAAACTCAAGATGAGCATGATGAAACTGATGATGTGGACAATGATTTAACAGATCAAACATTACCAGAACACTTGGAAGTAATAAACGATGAGATTTTGCCAGATAGAGAAATAGAGAATGAAGGACGAATAACTCTTCGAGACAGATCAAAGCTAAGACCACCTGCAAGACTTGGTGACTACGTAATGTTATCAGTAGATGATAGAACTGAAAATGATGAACCTACAACATATACTGACGTACTTAAGAGTCAAGACAAGGAGCATTGGCTAAAAGCAATGAAAAGTGAAATTAAGTCTTTAGAAGAAAATAAAACCTGGTCTCTAGTTGATCTACCCAAGGATCGCAAAGCTATCTCGTGCAAATGGATCTATAAAATCAAAACAAACGCTGATGGTACAATCGACAAATACAAAGCAAGGCTTGTTGCTCGAGGTTTTTCCCAACAACCCGGAGTTGACTTTGACGAAACGTTTAGTCCTGTTGCAAAAATGACGACAATCAGGTCGATCATAAGCGTTGCTGCAAACGAAGGTTTATCTCTGACTCAATTTGATGTCACAACTGCCTTTCTAAATGGATCTATCGATGAAGAGATATACATGAAACAGCCAGAAGGTATCAATGACGGAACTAAACGAGTTTGCAAGTTAAAGAGAAGTCTATACGGACTTAAGCAAGCACCAAGATGTTGGAATAAGTGCATCGTGGATTACTTGAAGACCATAGGCTTTCAACAAAGTCAAACTGATCCTTGCTTATTTATTCGAAAGCGATTGCAGAATAAGATCATATTGGCATTATATGTCGATGACGGACTCGTAGCTGCAACAAAACAGAAGGATGCAGATAAGTTTATGGCAGAACTTAAACGAAGGTTTAAGATAACCGTAAAGCCTGCAGACTACTATCTAGGTTTGCAACTACTGTATAAAGATGATGGCTCCATAAGTTTAACGCAGAAACATTATACTGAAAAGGTTTTAGCTAGATTTGGGATGAGCAGTTGTAAATCAGTAACTACACCTATAATCAGAGATGCATCACTAGGACAGTCTGAAATAGAGGGAATAGACGAGAAGTCATACCCTTATAGACAAGCTGTTGGTGCCTTAGCTTATCTCATGGTAGGAACACGACCTGATATTGCATACGCAGTCGGCGTTGTTTCCAGAAACCTAGAAAATCCTTCAAAAGAAGATGTATTAAAGGTAAAGCGAATAATGCGCTATCTACAAGGTACATCAAGCTATGGAATAACGTACAAAAAGGATTACAAGTCTGGAATACTAGAAAGTTTTAGTGACTCCGATCACGCAGGAGACGTCAAGGACGGTCGCTCGACTAGTGGCATCCTTTGTTTATATGCTGGCGGACCTATCACCTGGGCAAGTCGTAAACAGTCATCAGTTGCTATTTCTTCGACCGAAGCTGAAATAGTGGCAGCAAGCGAAACAGCACGAGAAATTGTATGGTTGCAAAGACTATTTAATGAAATTTCTCCTCTGAAGAATGTTCCCATACTGCAAATTGATAATGACGCCGCTGTGAAATTGGCTCAAAATCCTGAATTGCACAGAAGAACAAAGCACATTGCAATCAGACACTTCTATGTGAGAGAACTAGTTGCAGATGGAAGACTTAAGGTTCAGCACGTTGGTACACAACTTCAAAGTGCTGATTTCTTAACAAAGGCTCTTAGTAGGCCATCTATGATAACAATATTGAACCGAATTGGGTTACATTGTTTGTTAAATTAGTATTTGTTATTTTTATAATAGACTATACAAAAAGGGAGGATGTTAGAGGTTGAATGTTCTCTATGGTTTTTGTATTGTCAAATAAAAAAACATGTATGTCAATTCAAAATATATTAGCTGTCTAAAAAGGAAAAATAAATTGGTTTTAATTTTCACGGATTAAATTCCTCACAACAAATTCTTGTGTATACTTAGTACATTTTATTTTACTCATGTTGTATTTTATTATAATAACCAGCGACGTTATCACTCAAATATTTACCCGATTTATAAGTCCTAGCGTTCAGTCAAGGGAAAACATAATTATAACTTTTACATGTTGCAATTTAAATTTGGAAAAGTGAGGTCATGTACTCTTCAACCTGAATCCAATTACAAAAGTAAGACAACAGTGTATTTGATCTGTATAGTTATGCACAATTCGTAGACTATAATTTTGTTTCTAAAAAATTACACGAATCCATCGTAATCTATAAAATATATCTCAAAATATGTCATGTGCTCATGAGTGCACGAAACTGCATACGTATAGTTATGATATTAACTACTTGTATATTATAATATATCCCATAGTCGGACAAATGGATTAAGTTTGAGCATTTTATTTCAAGCAAGCTATGGTTAGAAGCGGGTTGTGCTACAAAGACGACATGGTTACAACAAAAGAGTATGTGGACCAATCTTTGGAAGTAGAAAAGCTGCCAAAGATTGACTTGAGGTCTGCCCCTCCAAAATCCACTCTTTTTCCATCGAGGAATTACTAGCAAGTTTATGCCTCAAGCCGATCTTGCTGAGGTAGCAGTTTGGATAAGGTAAAAATGGTTATGCTAGGTGCTTGGGCCTTCGTGAATTATGTATTGATGGTCGGTTTGGTCGAAACACTCAAAATTTGCAACTACGTATATGGGAATTCCATAAGCAAATAAATCTACTAGTATTAATTATAAATATTATTCTGTGTAGGCGTATCCGCTACGTAAGTGCTACTCTGGCGGTAGTCGATAATTAGTAACGATAGATGAACTAATAAATGAAACAAACGATACATTCATATGATAACGATACGATTCATTAGATGATTTGGTCACCCTCGTTCCGAATCGACATCTCATTTGGGTCCTGTAGTGCTTTCAATTTCTTTGTGATTGCAATGCAACTCTTGTGCCAGGATATACCACTTTTAAAAACTAGTCCGTTTAATTGGCATGATTTGATTACATATTTCACTAGAAAATAAGAACGCATTTGCAGGTGAACCAACGACCAGTATGCTGAATCACGATAGTGCAGACTCGTTTGGGTTATGTATGACATAGCTTGGTAAGTTTAAACCGATTAGGCTCCAAGATGATTGTTAAGGAAAATAATTATTATTTCCGTATAATAAAACACACGTTACTTGGGGCATTGGTATTAGCTTGTCGAGGTTATTTGCTAATAGAGATAAGTAGCCTCTGTATAATTTTATTCATTCTCGTTTTAGAATGAAACATGACAAAATTTTAGACAGGAGAAAGTCGTTCAAATAACCGATAATACATATTTATTAATCCCCTATATGTTTGTTACCCAATTGTCTAATTAAGCAAAGTTTCGGCTTAGACCGAATGTAAGGTAAGGTAGGCAAGTATATGTATAATATGTAGCCGTTACTGGTCGATCGACATCTATGTGCGGTGCGTCGCACACATTCGCTAGTGAAAATATGCCTGTTTCTACCTTACACAACCAGGGTTGAAATAAATCGGAGACACGGTAAAAAAATTTTGTCCGTGATCACAAGTTTTGTCCGTGGTCAGTGAGACCCGCCACTTTTTTGGATCAGCAAACCTTTTTAATGGTGTGCCCGACTCGGTATCTAATAATATACTCTTAGTACTGAACCGATTGACTTGACTTTACCAACGGCAGCTTTTGGTAAAACTATATGCAACAACCGTGTATTATTTTCAGTATGTCAATCGGAGATTAGTAGATGTTACCACTATTGGTGGATTATAAATTATTGCCCCGCTTTGATAATGTCAGTATCAAGTCTTCAGAGTACCTCACAAGGGCTAGAATGCTAAGAACCCCGCGAGGATTGAATATGTTAAGGAAAGTGCGTAGAAGCACCAATATCCTAGTGAGGTACTTAAAAATAAATACACTGTAAGGGTACATTTTGTTACCAGCCTCTGTGAGAGTTGATAATGGTGGGAAATATGTGTAAAGGTATCCCAGTGTAGGACTATGCGAATATATATTACATTTAAAACCATCTGTCCCCATGAGGGTAGGTTATGTTAAAGCATGTGCGTGAAAGTGCAATATTCAAGTAAAAAACCCTACGAGGGAGCATTTTAAATTATCTGCTGATGCAATGGTTGATTATGATGGCGAATGTGCGAAGAACATTTATCTAAGTGAAGTACCCTGCGAAGAGCATAGATATTTGGGTTTTTTCTTTACCTACTAAAAATCTGCTTCTAAAGCATTTGATTCTAGTCTATTGAAAGGCAAAAAGTTTTTTGAACACCACCTGCCTTTTTAATGTGCGTTGAGGCACAACATCCAAAATAATACCCCGCGATTTCAACTCACCTGCCTGCCTGGGGTTGGTTATTATGGGGAATGTGTGTACGGGCACAACATCCAAGAGAATACCCCGCGAGGGTATATTAAAACTCACCTACCCCTGCGAAGGGTTGATTATTATATGGAATGTGCGTACGGAGTACGGGCACAACTTCCAAAAGAATACCCTGCGAGGGTATTATAAAACTCACCAGCCCCTGCGAGGGGTGGATTATCATGGGGAATGTGCGTACGGAGTACAGGCACAACATCCAAAAGAATACCCTGCGAGGGTATATTTCAACTCACCTCCCTACAAGGGGTTGATTATTATGGGAAATGTGCGTACGGAGTACGGGCACAACATCCAAAAGAATACCCTGCGAGGGTATTATAAAACTCACCAGCCCCTGCGAGGGGTTGATTATTATGGGGAATGTGCGTACGGAGTACGGGCACAACATCCATAAGAATACCCTGCGAGGGTAAATTTCAAGTCACTGCCCCTGCGAGGGTACATTTCAAGTCACCGCACCTGCGTGGGTTGGTGTATGGCAGCTCAGACTAGCTTGCAAAGCGGGAGCATTTGATCATTTTACTATAAAGGCAAAAATGTTTTACCGTTTTAAGCACTGTAGTTAACTCGTCTGGTATTAATAGCAAACGGAATCTTTTGGTAAGTGGATTACGAACCCCCATTCCTCACTTCAATAATTTCAGACCACAAATAAGTTGTAATTACGTTAACTCAATAACAAAAAATCTACCTTCAAATATAACTCGTAATGTTTCGTAGACTTCATGTAGGTTAAATCACTGTCTTAATTACTTCGAGTAATTTTAGCACACAAGACCGTTTCTCAAATCTAAAAAGCCGGATTGAATTTGTATTTTAATTATTGAAATTATTTTCAATATGCTGTTTTACATAATAAATTGCTACACAAATTATTTAGATGGCAGTTGACACCTTAACACTCCCTTGTGGTCATGATTTATTTTAGTTCAGAGAATTTGAACATCACAGCGATACCGCGATACCCGTTATCACAATTCCAACGTTGTGATTTATTACGGTCAGCACATGATGTATTAAATTATTTTTGTTCAACTGTATCTGAACTAAACTGGAACCAACCTAGGAAAAACCTAGGATAAAAATGTTATAGTACACACAAAAATATCTTTAAAAAGTGGGTAGACTAAAGTATTTAAGAATTAGTTTGTTCAAAGCTTTGAACATATAATTTCAACAATAATTTGAATTATCGAACGGTAAAACCGTTAAAATTATAAATTATTTCATATTATTAAAATAAGAAGGTATATAAATACAAATAACTTACATGTGTGCCTAGGCTACGCTAGCGCTAGGCACAACCGTGCGCTGCAGAAAACAAGACGCCAATGACGAGATCGCGCGGCTCATGCCCGCCGCTCTGCCTGGCGTGGATGGTAGGGGGATGTGCGAGCGAGATGACGATATAAGGTAGACAAAGAAGGTACGATAAAGCAGAAAACAAGGAGGGGCCTATCTCAAATATAAAGTTTCAAATAACGGTCAAGTGTTTAATGTATCCTTATATATTTTTTATACCACTAAACATGCGATGTATTTTAACCCGAGCAACGCCGGGTTTCGCTGCTAGTATTCCCATAATATGATGCAATGAAAATTGTCTAAGATACAGCCTATGATTATGTAGGGCCGGGGAATCAGGGTAAATACGATTATTTTTTATTTCAAACGTTCTTATAATATAATAATAAATGAAACACAATTATTTAGTTATACATTATTTATTTAAATTTTTATTTTTTCATACAGCTATATTAAGAGTTAGAAAACTATCTGTAGTGATGGTCTGGACTGCTGGTGGCATCATCTGCAAACAAAGTATAAAGTAACTGTAAAGGAGTTCGAAGATTTTTTTATCGGAGCCTAGCTTAATCTTCAGGCACCATATTGTTTTTATTTTTGTTTTTTCAAATAGTGGCGCACGATGTATCCTATATACATCGATTGGGGACAACCATGCAAACAAAAAATACTAGGGTGTCTTTGTCCTAAAACGTCACAAAAAATATAAAAGAGGTGGCCGAAAAGAATGACATAATCTTTAAAATGTTTTATTTTTTATGTACAATAAGAAGGTCAAAGGATTTGAAGATTTTAGTATGGAGCCTGGCATTCCTATCATCTGCTTTTTTTGTATTGTATATATTGGTAAAGATTTAGGGTGTAGTAATTAATTTTGCATTAAAAAATATTATATTTTTATATCAGCTATAAATTTTCATTAAAGTGATCCGTGAACGTCGATTTGAAAAAAAAAAAAAACAACATGGGGGATGAAAGGAATGCGAAAATCTTCAAACCCCTTTTGGAAATGTTGAAAAGGGTTTTTAACATCGAAAATTAAACTAGGTCAACATCAACACTGCGGAGGTGAATATATTGTCTCAATTAAACAAAGGCAGTTGCCACTGACCGATTAAACAACTGCTGACATGCAATAATTAATACATAGAAACAGCCTACACAAATGGAACACATTGCTGGAGATACTATGCCAGCACTTAATCTATTACAAAGGGGACAGGGGGATACATTACTAGATGAGATTATACTAAATGGCAAATAAATTACCTGAGTTCATTTGCATTGTGTTATTCAGAGACACACATGTGGCATTACTTTGATGGCTTGCAGCTGATGGCTGGACAGAGGTATCTGAAAATTTGTATGAGCTGTTATTATATTAAAACCTAAACCTTCATGTATCATCAATATGGACAGAATGTTAAACATTCTTGTGCAAAGTGGGAACAGCCTCATCATGCTCTAGTCCAGTGAGAGATCTATAAATGGCATTAATTTTATTTTATTTATATTATTTCTTTTAATTTATTCAAAAATTGCTGGATGATATATACATACCAAAAACTTGTTCTTGTGACATTCATTGGTAATATGAATGATCATTGTGGCGCTTCTTTGAGTAACTATGATCACTGCATACAGTTTTCTTGTTATCTGAAAAAATGCAATTTGTCTCTGTAACTATATACTTACTACATATTATTATACTACTTTTTGTTTGTAAATACATTCTTAATAAACCCAGACATCGCTGTTATGTTCATGCACACAAATGCATGTCCTGTGTGGGAATCGAACCCACAACCCACCCGTTTGGCCCGTCAACCTATGTTAAAAGAATTAACATAGGTTGACGGGCCAGTTGGTTAAGATTCCACCTGATGCACTGCAGGAAATAAGGAATAAGGGTGAACTAACCGGATAAAACAATAAGAGTTCTTACTCTGGTGGAGCCATGGTTATTAATGTGTTATATATATCCCAATATAACTGCATTTGCCAGGCATTTATTTTAGGTTAGACTTGATATGCCTTCACAACCAGAAAGATTGGGTTATAGCCTTCAATGTTATCATAGATTATATGAGTTGACTAGGAATAATACACATAACCCCTACGCTGTTCAAATGTCAAGTTATGGAAAATCAAAACTTAATAAGATACTAGCAGCGAAACCCGGCGTTGCTCGGGTTAAAATACATCGCATGTTTAATGGTATCGAAAATATAATAAGGATACATTTTTTAACATAATATAGATTTCTATTTTCGATATTGAGAGACTTTCCAGAACATTCAAATAGTTTGTTCTTTTTGTTACTCGACTGCAATCACAATTGAACTAACGAAAAGTCACTGAATTTCGATTTATATACCGAAATTTCCAGTACCAGATCACTCTAGAATATTTAGATGTACATCACTTCGATTTGGTTTTTATAGATCAATAATAACACTCGTACACATTTTGGAACTTTCCAGACCAATCCAAAAATTCTCGATCATAATAAATTGCACTCATTTATGAACTTCCCAGATAATTCGGAAAATTTCTAGAACGTTCTCGAACATTCTTACTCGATAATAACAGTTTTGGGACGTTTTGGAACTTTCTAGATGAAGCCAGAAATTTGTAGAACTTTCTCAAATATTCTATATCGATTATAATAGTTTGCATTCATTCTAGAATTTTCTAGATCATTCCAGATATTTGTTGAACTTTCTAGAATACTCCAGATACCTAAATTATAACCGTTTTACTCATTTTGAAACTTTCTAGATCATTCAAGAAATTTCTAGAACGTTCTTGAACATTCTAACTCGATAATAACAGTTTTGGACATTTTGGAACTTTCTAGATCATTCAAGAAATTTCTCGAACATTCTAAATCGATCATAATCAATTGCACTCATTTTGGAACTTTCCAGATCATTCGGAAAATTTCTAGAACATTCTCGATCATTCTAAAATGATCATAATAAATTGCACTCATTTTGGAACTTTCCAAATCATTCTGGAAATTTCTAGAACGTTTTCGAACATTCTAACTCGATAATAACAGTTTTGGACATTTTGGAACTTTCTAGATGAAGCCAGAAATTTGTAGAACTTTCTCAAACATTCTATATCGATTATAATAGTTTGCATTCATTCCAGATATTTGTTGAACTTTCTAGAACACTCCAGATAAATCATAACCGTTTTACTCATTTTGGAACTTTCTAGATCATTCAAGAAATTTCTCGAACATTCTAAATCGATCATAATCAATCGCACTAATTTTGTAACTTTCCAGATCATTCGGAAAATTTCTAGAACGTTCTTGAACATTCTAACTCGATAATAATATATTGCACTCATTTTGGAACTTTCCAGATCATTCTGGAAATTTCTAGAACGTTCTCGAACATTCTAACTCGATAATAACAGTTTTGGACATTTTGGAACTTTCTAGATGAAGCCAGAAATTTGTAGAACTTTCTCAAAACATGCTATATCGATTATAATAGTTTGCATTCACTCTAAAATTTTCTAGATCATTCCAGATATTTGTTGAACTTTCTAGAACATTCCAGATCGATTATAACCGTTTTACACATTTTGGAACTTTCCATTCCAGAAATTTTTAGATCTTTTCAGAAGTCCTCATGCGTTAGAAAAGGACAGCAATATATGTTTTAACATTTTCGCCACCCACAACCACCCCCTTCCACCCACCGCGACCAAACTCCCTTACCTGGAGACCCAGGGGTATTTACCACCCCAATGGGAAGTTGATTGGAGTTGGTGGTGATTGAGAAAACTGCGTATTTACGTACCCACAAAAGCATTTTATATATATTATTAGATTATATTATTACAGTAAACTTATAGATCGATAGTTTACCTGCTTCTAAAAAGATATTTGTCGGGTTGCCTGAAGAAATCTCCATGGCAGTGAACAAGCTTAGATATGCGCTACTCTTCAGATGACAAACATATAATTTGCGTGGATCGCTGTTAAGTTATTGTTGTCTCACAGTTAATACACTTTATCCAGTCTCTTATTATGTATTATGTAGTATAACGTCTTGGCGTAAACTGTTGCACTTGGGCATACAACATTTTCGAAACATATAAATGCCGAAATCTCTGTTTTGAAGGATTTAAAGTGGCGGAAATTTATCAATGCACCACTTCTCGTCATACAAATACGGAAAACACTGTATTTATGGATTAAAAGAGGTGGAAATAAAGCGACATAAGAACTTAAGTTCTCATCAAAACAAACACGTGTTTGACAGGTAGGTGCATGACGAATGAATGGAATGAAAATAAAATGGCCGGCCTGGGCCTTGGTCATAGCGGGGGTGAAGGAAGCAAGAGAGGGGCGAGAACGTCGAGTAAGAATTTTGCACTGTCATTCGATACAGTGGGTTATTTTGATTCGAACATTGCCAGGCGTGATTGGCTGGCTTGAGTGGCTTGGCTGGCTTGAATATTTTTTTTTTTGTTAATTTGTTCATGACCATGGATACAAAGTCCTTCAGTCGCATACATTTTATTTATAATATCACTTTATATAGTCCGCACATTAACTTTCACATAGTCCGCATTATTAGTCACCGTCCAGTCATGTTTTAGTAAAGTGGTGGTCATTGTACTAAAACTTTACACGGACTTTTTGAGACAACTTGTAAAGTCACGATACACATAATTCATTTCATTTCACTACACTGGTGCATATGGATTGATCTTTATTGGATAAAATACCACCGATAATATGTAATAAAACTCAAAATACAGGAATTTATGAAAAAAAAAATGAAAACGTAATGTCACTCTGCAAGTTCCCGCCAAAAAGTCCCTGGCTTGACTATTTTTGTTTTGTTAAGTTTTTCATGACCATGGATACAAAGTCCTTCAGTCGCATACATTTTATTTATAATATCACTTTAATATAGTCCGCACATTCACTATCACATAGTCCGCATGATCAGTCACCGTCCAGTCATGTTTTAGTAAAATGGTGGTCATTGTACTAAAACTTATCACAGACTTTTTGAGACAACTTGTAAAGTCACGATACACATATTCATTTCATTTCACTTCACTGGTGCACATGAATTGATCTTTATTGGATAAAATACCACCGATAATATGCAATAAAACTCAAAATACACGAATTTATGAAAATAAAAATGAAGACACAACGTCACTCTGCAAGTTCCCGCCAAAAAGTCCCTGGCTTGACTAGCGAGAGCAGGCCTGCCAGGTGTAAAAAGGTGTTTTCGTACACAAGCTACAAAAAATTAGTTTGACAGGGAAATATTTAAATTAAAAGATCGTATAATCCCACTCTGTCCCACAAACTTATCTGTACCCTGAGTGTAAAGAATTGCATTAGTAAACGCAAAGAGTATAGTAACTATACCAAAAGAGTAAACGCTGACTAATGCGTTTGCGTTTACGACACTTCTCTATAGGAATTGGCACAGTGCCTCTAGCGGAATGTCATTGAAGATAAAAATGACTGGAAATAGCTTCACTCTGCCCAAGTGCACATTCAATAGAAAATCCAGTAGATTACCACAAAAAAAATCCAACATACAAAAAAAACTGCACTAGTTCATAATCATGTAGATTATGAACTAGTGCAGTTATTGTTTTTTTTGTTTATGCGGTTTTATACTTGTGTATTTTATTTTGTAAAATTAAAAAAAGTATGTATGTATAATGTTTTGGAAATAGCCAATATAGCAAGACTGTAAAAACAAAAAAAATGTAACCTTGCTGAGTTTCTTGCCTGCTCTTCTCAGTTGAAGGCCGACTTACGAACTGGTGGTAACTTCAGTAGGATCTTCATAAGTGTCCTAGGACCTAAATTGCATAAATGGCTTTGACTTTGATCACACGAAAATTGTATAATTGAATTCTACCGCAAATAAAGCATTTTGATTTGATTGATTGATTTTCATAGCACTTTTGCAACATGATACCTCTATGCTCAAAATACCTGTCAAACTGTTCATAATTAAACCAACATTAACCTTATGTTCACGATTTGACAGGTATTTACCGTTTAATTCCCAGTGTAATTTGTAGATGACAGAAGATTACTATTTTTTTCTACCACATGAAAATGTTATTAATAAATTAGTTCGAATTATCAACAGTCTGATTGACAGGTATTTTGAGCATAGAGGTATCAATAAGAAAAAGGCTCATTTACTTTGCTGAAATAGTGATAGAATTGAAGAATAAAAAACCAGCCAAGTGCGAGTTGGAATCGCAAACGGAGGGTTCCGTACACTATTAACTAACTTATTGTACTATGAAAACAAAATACCAATAAAAAAGACGTTTACGGAAATACATATTCTATGAAAATTTCACCTGTCTATCTATTATATTTATTAGCCATATTGTTCTACGAAGGTAAGAAACAATAAAAACTAAAAAAGAACTTTCCCGCCTCATGCTAATACATCCTCCATCCGTTTTCCGTACGGTCTGTAATGGATTAGGTTTTTGAAGGATATTTTTTTTTAATCTGTATGTCTACTGACGTCTCTCTCTACTTCCTTCAGCTTTTGTGGAACCGGTTGATTTGTTTTTGCTCGCGCTGCTTGTATTATTTAATTAATTAAAATCTAATAAATCTGTAAACAATTGTGAATTGTACAAATGATATTTTGATGAATACATTGTGGAGTTCGGAGATCGTCGTTTCTTTTTATCTCCGCTTCGTTCCTGAATTCAACACCTTGAGAATTTCCACTGCATCCACGGATGCCATCTGCATCACGGTCTTGGTCTAGCGATCGTTTATCAGTAAAAACGCAAAAATTTTAGGAGTACGATTTAAATCTGGCAGCCCTGACTGGTGGTGACTTTTTTGGCGGGAACTTGCAGAGTGACGTTGCGTTTTCATTTTTATTTTCATAAATTCTAGTATTTTGAGTTTTATTGCATATATGTGATATTTTATCCAATAAAGATTAATCCATGTGCACCAGTGAAGTGAAATGAAATGAAATATATGTATCGTGACTTTACAAGTTGTCTCAAAAAGTCCATGAAAAGTTTTCGTACAATGACCACCATTTTACTAAAACATGACTGGGAGGTACTGATCATGCGGACTATGTGAAAGTTAATGTGCGGACCGTAGACAGAGAAAGCTATATTATAATATTATGCGACTGAAGGACTTTGTATCCATGGTCATGAACAAATTAACAAAAAAAAATGACATTCATATAGCGATGGGTAACTAGCCGAAATTTCAATAGCCTAGCTAGCCGGCTATATGTGGTGTAAAAGCCAGCTAGCTTGTCAGCTATTTTGGCTATTTGGCTAGAGCGCCGGGCGGCTTAGCTAGTTGAATAACGTTCAACTGCGATCCGAGTTCGATCCTCGCTGCTGCAACAAGTATAGTCTAGATGATAATATAATAAATAAATGTAATGATATATTTTTTTTTAATTACTTTATATTTTATTGTATACTCTTTTGAAAAGAAAGGACTTTCTCTTATAGGTCATACGTATTACTAATAAAAACATCGAAAATCATCAATGACGTCATCTTTATACATGGATATGAACTAAAAGCTTTCACTGTACATAGGCTCAGTCTTTAGTTGTAGGCTAGTAAACCATAGATGTCGCGCTGCTTCAGATGATTAAAACGATTTAATTAAACCCAATTATATTACAGACTAATTGAAATTAAATTAAAATTAAAAAAATAGGTTTGAAATTCAAAATAATAATATTCAGTTTCGCAGTAAGCGCACGCACACACAGCTACCGGCTACTCGGCTAGATTGGCTTTGGCTAGCCGGCCAGCTACCGGCTAGTGTCGGCTAGAACGGCTTTGGCTAGCCGGCCAGCTACCCGCTAGTGGCAGCTAGTGACCTGTGGCGGCGAGGCGGCTGTGTGTGATGTAAACTTCCCGTAATGAGGAGGATTTCTTATAATACCTCTATGGTCAAAATACCTGTCAAATCGTGTACTTAAGGTTCAAATTGGTTCGAATAATCAACAATTAGACGGGTAAGAAAACTCCTAATTCTTTCTAGCTAGCCAAAAGCCAATTATCGTGTGGACAGATAACATAGCCGTGGCTATTTTGTGAATAGCCGTTTTTTGGCTAGTTATTAGAATAGCTACCCATCTCTACATTCATATGTTCATTTATTTAATTTGATTATTATTACCACATATTATATTCTCGCCAGAGAAATAGTATTCTATGATTATATTACCATGCTCTCGCTCGAAGAGTGCTCGAAGAGATCATTTTAAAATTGAATGTCAAGTTAAATCATTTACATTACATACATCGCAAGTTTTCTGTATTTTCAGCATAATGGTTAGATGTTGCGGCCCTATGTGTGGAAGTGCTTCATTCAAAAATATATCTGGATTGTCTTTCCATAAGTGAGTAAACTGAAGTAAACTTTCCCGTACAAACAATTTCAATCAAAGCATTTGATGCATTTGAATTCGTGTGTTTCTATAGTAACTTGGCGATCATCCTAACTAATAGTCTAATAGGTATTATAAATGCGAAAGTGAGTTTGTTTGTTTGTTACGCCTTCACGCCTCAACTACTCAAAAGATCATCATGAAATTTGGCATGCAGATAGCCTATGGTACGGAGAAGGACATAGGCTACTTTTTATCCCGGGAACGCAGGTGAAACCGCGAGGGACTGCTAGTATTACATACACTTAAATGTGAATGTGAGTTTGTTTATTACGCTTTCACACCTTTACTACTTTTTATCCCGGGAATGCGGGTGAAACTACTTAGTTCTGCAACTTGAAACTTTGTTCAGAGATTACTAATAATAAGACCTTCCTATAAAAAAAAAGCACTCTCAGATTGATTTTTAATCAAAATCTGGCATTGATATTTTTTTTAAATATGTAGTTATAAGTTCCTTCTATTCTATTAGTTGAATAGTGATCCTAGCAAATACATACTAATGCAATATTTGTTTACCTTTTTTTTACCATCATGTAACCATTTATTTGAAAAATCCTGCCCTAAACAACTGTATACAAACCCCCTTATTCATAATAGCTTTTTAATTAACTAAATCAGTGTAATAGTGTGCCCCGTCTCACTCTTTTGATCACTAAATGTCACCTGTCAGATAAAGACTTCGGAATTTTAGCTAATCAACGTTTGATAACTTTATTTTGAATAAAGAGGCTAGTTTTTGTCAATAAAATTAATTATTATATTTGCATGCCTTTTACCACCCAGTGGAGCAATCAAGACTAATTTAATTCATTCACCAGAATGATTTTTATAACATTCAATGTGTTTTCTAGATTCCCAAAAGATCAAAGATTGTGCAATGCCTGGCTAAAGAATATGAAACTGGTCAACTGGAAACCGTATTGTGGAGCTGTATTGTGTTCCAGACATTTTCAAGAAAGTATGTTTGATCGAAGTTCCGCCCAAATCCGTTTACGAGCTGGAGCAGTTCCAACAATATTTCCAGAGTTGCCTGTACCTTACCCAGTAAGTTATTTTAATGTAAATATAAATAAAGATGGGGTAATTTTATCATCATTTCATATACTTCTGGTTGACCTAGAAGTCAATCGTTTTATCGTATTGACTCAGGACCTTGATTTTAATACACCTAATAGGGACTAGGTCTAGGACTATAGACCTCAGTATCTGGTATAAATTTCAACTTGCTAGGTCCACCCATTCCTGAGAAATCGGTGGTGACACATGGACAGACAGATGGACAAGAGAGTGATCTCATCCTTTTTTTACCTTTTGAGTACAGAACCCTAAAAAACAAAAAATCTTTAATTTTTCACACTTATTTACCTTTGTTTATGAGACAAAACCCCAGATAAAATCCTCTCATTCTTTTAACTGCAATGGCTCACATGGACTCCTTAATATTTCTAACATTACTGAAATTTATATTTGTCTTGCAATCTTCGAATTATGTGAACTTCGAAATATGACTAGGAATGGGCTCCCAGCCATGGTTTTCCCAAGGGATTACAGCATGGGGTTCTTCAAAAAGGGTGTGAAGCGATTTCTGCAGGGTCGGCAACGCGCGAGTGTTACCCCTGGTGTTGCAGTTGTCAATGACCGCTTACCATCAGGTGGGCCGTATGCTTGTTAGCTACCAGAGTAGTATAAAAAAAACGATGCCTTTAATCTTACAAACAATAACATTGTTGTTTCCTTTTTTCAGACTTTAATAAGCAGTAAAAGCAATGGAACTGCCAACAATGCAGAAAAGTTTCTAGTACTGAAGCCAATTGTTTGTGACTCTAGTGATGATTCAAACAATGATAAAAATGACTCTAGAATCAGAGAAAACTCAATCAATGATAGTGATTCAAGCAATGATAGAGTTGACATAAGCACAGCCAGAGATGACTCAAACAATGATAGAGCTAACATAAGCACAATCAGTGTCAGTGATGGAGACTCTGAAACAGAATCAGACACATATTTTGAACCTATAGCGGAAGTGACTTTAAAAAACACAATGGACAACCGTTCAACGAGGAGTATTGGTATGGACAACCGTTCAACGAGGAGTATTGGTGTCCAAACCAAAGTCTGTCAATTAAATATGACAAATTTGAGAAATAAAATAAAAGCCTTACGAGTGCAAGTACAAAGACGTGATCTTACTATAGAAAAATTACAGAAAGTTATTGTTAAAATGAAATCAGAATCGTGTGAAGGGAAAAATACTATAAATTTAATTTGTGTCGATGATATGGATGAATAGAGGTAAATCTCTAATAAGGCTGTCTTGTGTAGACCATATTAACGGTGTTAATATACAAATCACAATTCTACCTAAATCATGGACTCACATAAATAACTATAAAAGCAATAATTATTCAGCATTAGTGACATCAAGTACATGCTGTTTTGCGACAATGAGCTGTAGGTTGGTGAAAGAAAACATTGTGAGATCATAGGACCACAGGAAACCATGGTAATACAGGAGACAATAGGACCACAGGAGACCATAGGACCACAGGAGACCATAGGACACAGGAGACCATAGGACCACAGGAGACCATAGGACCACAGGAGACCATAGAACCATAGGACCACAGGAGTCCTTTGTAGGGTTTGTGTGCTTACTACCTTTGGCCACATCATGACCATGAGATATGGTTTTCAGTTGAAAGGTACAGTTAAGTAGATATTGAATTTGGGTAATTCCAAATACAAAGTCTGGGATGATATTAGGTATGTCATAGAAAAATAGATCTTATTGCTTTACATTTAGGTTCATCTATTATATCAATAGTTTATTATTTGATGTTACAGATGAATCTTATTATATAAAGTTCTAAGGTATTTTTTCTTTGACATTAATAAACTGCGGAATAAAGTTGCCGGTTTGCCATCGACCGCATGTAACAGCAGCAGACGCCGTGTAGTTGCGACATGCATGCGGTCGGCTGCGAACAGGCACCTTTAGGTGTAGATTTTCAATTTAGTGTAGGTACCATTGTTAATTATGTGCAGTGGGCTAATTTGTACCTAGCCATAAAAACATTTGACGCTCACCAATAAGTTTTAGTGTTTTAGTTAAGATTTGCTGTTCATGTTATAATTTGATTGATATTCAAAAGAAAAAATATTATTATGTGTACATAATTTTACATTGTCAAGTAACGAAATGAAAATCAAAAGACTATTAAAGTGTTTTCAGTTAAATTTTATCCAAGTTTTTCTTGAATTTGTGGTGTCCCGACACAGGTGAGTTGTAGCGCAACAAACTTATCTGGCCCGTTGGCGAAAATAGGAACTAACCAGGCCAGTTTGAAATGTCAATCTGCCTGCCATTCGCCATCGGTTGTTTGCTCCACCAAATGCGATAACAGCGCCTCTCTCACCGGGCCAGATACTACGGCTAGATACGTTTTTGGGACTGTACCTACCATACCACAGATATACCCAGTAAATTATCTATTGTACAACCTACCATAAAACGGAGAATAGGTGAAATAGTATCAAAATATACACGGCTTACATTATAAATAAGATTTATTTTCTTAAATTGATACATTATTTAACTTAACTATACATAAGTATAGACGTACGTACGTGTAGATACGTACATTACGTTAATAAATTTAGAGGTTACTAAATTAGCAACAAACTTAAACCAAAATGAACTGTGCATCTTGTGGTAGTAAATTTAACGATGGAGTTCAGTGCGGAGCCTGCAAAAAGCACTTTGACTTCGGATGTGCTAACATCACTGAAGCAGGTTATCGTCGTCTGGGACCTGAGCGGCGCGCTGCTTGGAAATGTTTACAATGCCGTTCGTTGTCACCTAGTGCAGCGTCATCACATAGTCCAGAGGTTTCACTGGACTCAATTATGATCAAGCTCAACTCCATGGCTCTAACACTTGAATGTTTGCCGAGCCTGATCGATGATGTGAAAGGCATTAAGACTGATGTTGCCAAACTACAAGTGTCATTCAAGGGCACCAACAAGAAGATCCAGGAGTTTGACTCCAAATTGGCTGTAATGGATGCTCGTCTTACCTCATTGGAAACTGCATCGAGTGACTTGGTGGCGATCAAGGCACAGATGGAGTTAAACCAACGTAACGAGCTTTCACGTGACCAGTGGACCCGTCTGAACAACATCGAGATAAAGGGAGTACCCATGAAGAGAACTGAAAATCTATTCGAGATTATAGACAAAATAGGTACACAAATCAACTTTAAAGTAGCTAAAAATCAAATCAACTACGTGAGTAGAATTCCAACCTATAATAAAGAGAAATCAATTGTGGTCAGTTTTCTAAACAGATATATAAAGGAGGATTTTATTGCCTCAGCGAGATTAACTAAATCACTAACCTGTGTTGATCTGGGTTATGCTGAAGTGCACCAGCGCATATTTGTCAATGACCACCTTTCCCCGGAATACAAGAAGCTGCTCACAAAAACCAAGCAAGTTGCCAAGGAGAAAGGCTATCAGTTTACTTGGGTCAAGTTCTCCAAAATATACGTGAGGAAAAATGACACATCACACATTATCACTATTTCTACGGAGTCGGATTTAAACAAGCTTATTTAATTTGTATTGTATTCTATTTTGCCTACGAATTTAAAATACCATTCGTTAATTCTTTTACTGTTTTGCCTCACTGCCTTGTTGTTTTTATTGTTAATAGTATCCTATATTCAACTATAAATGAATTATTGGAAAAGTACAATCAATCTGCACTCGCTCACTGCTTATTACTTATTATTTTATTCGTCAGTTATAACCTCTTTAATGATCTGCACGCGCAGCCATCTACCGATAAACTAACCTTTCACTACACCATAACATTCTCGCTGCATAATTCTATCGCCGTGCCAATTATATTGATACAGTCAAAAAGATGGGCTTGCTTACATCATATACATATAAAATTACATACACGATACGCATGTCCTACGCCACCACTGGCTATCTCACAATGCTATGATTCTGTCTTGCACAAACGTGTACTCAATTATTTTACTTTTTTAACCCGGTTATTAATTATGCCCGGGAACAAGTTTGTTTCTATTAAGCTATTGTTACAAAAAGAAAGTGGATAATCTCAAGTTAAATTGCTATTATCAAAACGTTCGTGGTTTGCGTACCAAAACGTCAACATTCCGACGTAACTTATCGCTTAATAATTATGGTCTTATTGCATTGACGGAAACTTGGTTATTGGGAGGTATATTGGACTCTGAGCTGTTCGATTGTAGGTACCTAGTGTGGCGTCGTGATCGGAGGTACGACCTTACGGGCCAGTCGATGGGTGGAGGTGTGCTTCTCGCCGTTAGTAAAAATATGAATGTATCCCAGCGGCCTGAGTGGAGTTCTACTGCCGAGGATATGTGGGTATCAATTTCATTTGATAAAATTAAACTTCACGTATGCGTTATATATTTATGTAACCAAAGCATGGGCTTGAGTTTCACTCAACAACTTTGGAACTTCTTAACAAAATTGCGTGATATAATTATAGCAAACCCGTCCGATAGATTTCTGGTACTGGGCGATTTTAACATGAGTACTATTCAATGGAATCTGTCAGTTGATGGGCGTTGTGGCTATCTTGAACCCTTTAATGTCATGGGGTACAATGAGTGTAATTTCATTGATGAATTGAACCTAGTTGACTTGCACCAGTATAATCATGTAACTAATCAGTATGGTAGGTTATTGGACCTCGCTTTATCCAATACGGACATTTTTGTTTACGATATTACTGATTCATTGGTGCCGATTGATCCACATCACAATGCGCTGGGTGTTACTGTCGATATTTGTTGTAAAGACACTCTCAGACCAGCACCCCGTATCAAATATTGCTATAATCGTGCCGATTTTATTTCATTAAATTATAATTTATCATTAGTAGACTGGCAAAATGATTTATACAACAAACCCCTTGACGAAGCTGTGGATTATTTTTATGGTATTTTGAAAAAACTACGTGATAGGTACGTGCCATCAAAATTATTTCGTAAAAGAACATTTCCCATATGGTACTCAGCTGCGCTCATTAAAGTTCTAAAGGAGAAATATAAATATCATGGTAAGTACAAACGCTATGGCATGATAACAGATAAACATACAATAATCCTTTTGAGTAAACGGACTAAGGTATTAGAGGCTAGTTGCTATAAATTATATATATCTAGGGTAGAAAATTCAATCAAGGATAACCCTAAACACTTCTGGTCCTACTTCAAATCTCTTTCTCAATCTTCTTCTATTCCTAACTCAATGACCTACAATGGTATAGTCTCGAACTCAGGAAATGAAATTTGTAATCTTTTCGCTGATTATTTTCAGTCCACTTTTTTGACGCCTGCTAAAATTTCTGGTAATTCCAGCGACCCTATTGCTTCATCTTCTATGCCTCTTGATGGGGATATTTCTTATATTAAATTATCTAACCATTTATTAAAAGCGAAACTAAAAAACTTAGATATTTCTAAATCAGCAGGCCCAGACTCCATTCCCCCTGTTTTCGTTATAAAGTGTGCTGACGAACTATCTGTTCCTCTTCATATCCTTTTCAGTAGGTCTATTAATGAGGGATACGTACCACTACTATGGAAACAAGCTTTTATATCCCCCATTCATAAGAAAGGCCCAAAAAATGAGGTAACTAATTATCGACCAATCTCGAAGCTTTGCGTTATATCCAAGGTGTTTGAGAAGGTCGTGTACGAGCAGTTGTACTCAGCTTTAAGTAGCACCCTACCATCGTCTCAACACGGCTTTCTCAAAGGTAGATCCACTGTCTCCAACTTGATTCTGTTAAATGAATTTGTTACTGATTCTATGGAGGGCGGGTCTCAGGCTGACGTAGTTTACACTGACTATAGCAAAGCCTTCGACAGAATAGATCATAATTTACTTATAGCTAAATTACAAAGAGCAGGCATCAGGGGTGATCTTCTAAGATGGTTTGCGTCTTATATCCAAAATCGCTCTCAAGCGGTTGTACTAGGTAACTATATATCTAATTGGATGTTTGTTCCAAGTGGCGTACCACAAGGATCATTATTGGGCCCTCTCCTCTTTTTAATTTTTGTCTCAGACATAGATAGCTGCATTCAAAATTCCACTCTTTTAAGTTTTGCAGACGATATGAAAATTTTTAAAACAATCAGTTGTCAATCGGATGCAATTGCGTTTCAACAGGATCTTTCTAGGTTAGACGAATACTGTGCTGCTAATAAATTAGACCTAAATGTTAGTAAGTGCTCAGTAATGACTTTCTGCCGTAAAATGAAACCAATTTATTTTAATTATTCTCTTAAAAAGCAAGTACTCAAACGTGTAACTGAGATGAGGGACTTGGGGGTGATCCATGACTCCAAATTAATATTCCATGATCACATTTCGTCTATAGTTAGTAAGGCTTCCAAGTCTCTCGGATTCATAATGAGATCATCCAAAGACTTCAAAGAAACTAAAACCCTTAAGATTCTGTATAGTACCTATGTGCGCTGCCATTTGGAATACGCATCTCAAATTTGGAACCCCAGATACCTAGTATATATTGAAAGATTAGAACGTGTCCAACGCAAATTTATCCGTTATCTTAACTACAGATCAAATTGCAGGGAGATGGACTACCTGAAAGCATGTGCTAAACATCACTTTCTTCCACTAAACTACCGCCGGGACATATCTGACATAATATCTTTAAAGAAAATTATTTGCTCCCATATCGACTGCCCCGACCTACTTCATAAAATTAATTTGTATGTACCCAACAGGTCCTACCGAAATAGTCCCCTTTTTTTTCTTCCATCAGTCACTACAAACTATCGTAAGAACTGTTTTATTCATCGTGTCTGTAAAACCTTTAACGAACTTCGTCATAATCGAAACATTAACATAGATATATTTCTGGAAAGAGTACCCGCAGTGAGGAAACAGCTTACTGATAACTTCTTTCATAACAATTGTTAGTGCAGCGGCGTCGTGTGCGGATCTGATTATCATTAATAAAGTGTCTACGATAATATAAACTTTATTCTAGTTGTATGTTGGCGAGTGCAGTGCTTGATTTTTTGTATTACTATTCGGCAGTATTATTTCTATTGTTTATTTTAGCTAATTGTTACTCTGCATGTTCTACCCATTCAATTTCTATTAGTGGAGACTTTTTAATGGCTTTCTATTGTTATTCTATGTTATATATTTTTGTTCAAGTCGATAGTCTTCCTAAAAATGAATAAATAAATAAATAAATAAATAAAAGTATATTAAAATATCATTATGTCAGTTGAAAAGGTGAGGTACATGAATGAAAAAATAAACGAAAAAATAATGAAGTGTCATTGACTTGATGAGACCATGTTATCCACTTGCATTGAATAAAACACTCCAATGATCACATTTAATGTGATACCAACTACTTTGAAACTGAAGCTAGTATCGTTCAATATTTCCGCGTGGCGGCGATCATTCTCCTTGTTTATATTAAAAATGCAGCTGAGCACCACCGCCACTATGGCTGAGACAACCTATATGAAAGAAACAAAAAAAAAATTAAACAAAAAATAACCATAATTAAACAAAATAAGAACACAAATAAAAAAGATTAAAATATGAATGAAATCCAAATGAGAAACGAAAAAAAGTGCCTCCATAAGTACGATGCGATAATTCTCGCATATGTGCTATCAAAATAGTAACAAGTGAGCGGCCTGTTATTGTTGTGAGTGTTTATATGCCTACGAACGCGACGGATAATCTACCAGAATTCACGGACTGCCTCAGTGCGGTGAGTGCTATTGTAGATGAATATAGTACCTATAGACTCAGTATTTATTATGGGCGATTTTAACGCACATCCCCGTGAATTATTTTTTAACGAACTTACGGATTTTTGTGAAGAACAATGTTGGTCATGCATTGACGTTGATAGATTGGGCTTATCTTCTGATACCTACACTTTTGTTAGTGATGTACATGGGTCCCAAAGATGGTTAGACCACTGTGTTGTAACAGAATCAGCTGCTCAGTCTGTAACTAATGTATATGTAAAATACGATACTCTGTGGTCGGACCATTTTCCTATCATACTTGAGTGTAATCTACGATTATTAACTCCAAAACTACCTAGTAAAAGTACTACAGATAAAGCGTTGATAGTATGGGGGGAGCGTACTGAGAAACAAATTATTGTATATGGTGAAAAGTGTCATAATGCACTAAGATCTATTATTTTCCCGAGTGATTTCACGAACTGTGCTGATAACTTTTGTCATGACCATGATCATAGGCTTGTTCTAGATAAGCTTTACTGTAATATTGTACTGGAAAAACACCAATAAGGTAAACGCTAGGCCTGGCCTCCCGGTGAGCGTTGATGGTATGAGCGATCCCAAGGAAATAGCAAACCTATTTAAGGACCATTTTATTGTACAGTCCCCCCTGGGTCCAGCGCGGAAGGTGCTCACTGCTGAGTTGCCTACGGAGAAGTTAGGGACTAGATTCACGGAAAAGGATGTAGCAAAAGCAATACGATCAATATCAAAAGGTAAATCTCCCGGTCACGATGGTCTCAGCATTGAGCATCTTCAGTATGCCGGTCCACACATTTCAAGGGTCTTAGCTATGTTCTTTTCACTGTGCGTGAGTCATTCATACGTGCCACGGGAACTAATGAAAACTGTCGTAGTGCCTGTAGTAAAAAACAAAACGGGGGATTTGGCCGATAAAGGTAACTATAGACCTATCTCCCTCGCGACAGTTATTGCAAAGGTGTTTGACGCCCTGCTTGAGACACAGTTAGATAAGTACCTCGTGTTGCACGACAATCAGTTTGGTTTTCGACCTTTTCTATCCACCGAAAGTGCAATACTGTGTCTCAAGCATACCGTTAGATATTATACTGCTAGAAGGACTCCTGTTTATGCCTGTTTCCTGGATCTGTCTAAAGCTTTCGACCTGGTCTCCTACGATATCTTGTGGGAAAAGCTTGAGGGCATTAACTTACCGGGTGAACTTATAAATATATTCAGGTATTGGTACGGAAACCAGGTCAACTGCGTCAGGTGGGCAGGAGCGCTGTCCGAGCCTTATCGGTTGGAGTGTGGGGTGAGACAGGGGGGATTGACCTCTCCCGCACTCTTCAACTTATATGTGAACGCTCTGATCGTCGCACTCAGCAGTCAGCGTGTCGGTTGTCATATCGACGACGTCTGTGTTAATAATTTAAGTTACGCGGACGACATGGTGCTGATGAGTGCGTCGGTTTGCGGCCTGAGAAAGCTTTTACTGACGTGTGAGAACTACGCCATGAGTCATGGTCTTAAATACAATGTATCCAAAAGTAGGTACATTGTTTTTGAGGCTGGGAATATACGTCCTATAAGTGTGCCAGCCATTCCGCTATACGGTGTTCCCCTTGTCAGAGTGGAACAATTTAAATACCTAGGCCACTTACTCCAAACCGACCTCAAGGACAATGCGGATATAGAACGGGAGCGGAGGGCCTTGTCGGTACGGGCAAATATGATAGCTCGCAGGTTTGTACGGTGCTCCAAGGACGCAAAGGTCACGCTTTTCAGAGCATATTGTACGTCATTTTATACGTGCAGCCTGTGGGCAAATTATACTCGTACAACGCCCTCCGCGTCCAGTACAATAATGCGTTTAGGGCGATGTTGGGGCTGCCCCGGTACTGCAGCGCCTCGGGTATGTTTGCAGAAGCGCGAACTGACTGCTTCTATGCGACTATGCGCAAGCGGTGCACGTCTCTGGTCCGCCGGGTGCGGGCCAGCTCCAACACCGTCCTGACCATGATAGCTGACAGATTGGACTGTCCATACATGCGTCGTTGTTGTGACATACACGTAAATATAATAAAATAAATCAAAATCATAATATTATTACTTACTAACATATAGATAATAAGGTGTACCTACTAACAATATTGAGTCTTGTTACTTGAATAAATGAATTTTATTATTATTATTATAACAGCGAGCTGACAATACTTCGTACAGTAATCGGCATGAGTCGTGAGCACAAACTGACACCTGTGCAGTAGTTAATTTTTCGGTCTGTTTGGCGGAATGAAGTACGGGAGCGCCGAGCTGCACACGATTGGTTTGTCAGTCGATGCTCGTCTATTGGATTCTTGCGTGTTATTTGGCTACTGTAATTTGACCAAAAGTGTACATGCGCGAGCTTGCCCCCATTACTGCCTATCAGTGCTCACGACTCGTGCCTTATACACTGTTCCATGATGTATTCATAATAAGTAACTACCTATGTTTTAATTATTTTTTAATATAATTTCAACTACGTACTAGGTATAAGATTTTTTATCTCTATAATATTTTGTTAGTAATAACTTAGGTAGCATTAAATTAAATAAATGGCACTTGAGATTCCATTTCTTATTAATTTCTTTTGAAAAATACTTGATTTTAATTTCTTTTTTGTGTTTAGTTTTTGGAAAATAAATTGTAGAAGTGTGAGGTATTATTCCCATGTAAATCTTGCACGGAGAGCGCGGGGTCCATGCCAAAGGTCATTTTGATGACGTCACAGAACACTACGCCGGTCATCATAGCTACCGAGGTGTGGTACAGCCAATCGGCGATCTTCTTGTGTCTCTGGTTTTTGTCCCCATCCATAGCGGATATTATTAATGCCAAGACTCCCGCGCTCGCCTGTGTCAAGTAAAAATATGTTATCTAAAAATTAATTGAGATAAAATTAAGTTTAAAAAGAACTTATTTATACAAACAGATTATATTTACATCGATTTATACCTAATATTTTTAGAACTAAACGGAACTACCCTGAATGCGATAGAAGAATTAAATGGCACGGTACTGTCATAGAATTCAAGATTATTATTGCAACCATCTCATAACAATTGTCACTCGTCCAATATTCAGACTTATTTTGCACCTAGTTAGGTCTTATCTCAAAATTGTCTTAATATTAATTAATACTTATACTCCTTACTAAGCTACTTAGCCTTGTATTTAGTTTTCTTGACGACTTTATTATGATGACGTCATCGGTTTAAAAGCCTGACCATATATTTCGTTTTCTATGAAAATAACTGTCAACTTTCTATACCTAAAATTACAGCTCGTGTAAAAACTAAATTATTATGTGCCAGTAACATTTTCCTTTGTCAAATAAACATCATTGATATAATTAAGCCGTTCTAAAACTAGCGGATTATTTGAATACTCAATACCGAACGCCGATATAACTATATTGATGACGGATATAACGAAAATGAATATGACAATGACGTCATTGAGCACGAGCGCCGACGGCTGGTCGTCGTCATCGTTCAGGTCCAACCCACCGATTACCACGAAAAGTAAACCGACCAGAAGCTAAAACAAAAATCATTTGATTTAAAAAGGCTAGCATATGTATGAATGGAGCTCTGATTTTGATTAGCTAGGGGCTAGGATGGACCATTTTCTTGAAGATTTTCTTCAGTATGATGATGATGGATCCCCCCATGGAAGGCATGCAACTAGCCTGCCATCTCTACAAATGTGGCGAAATTAAAGGCATCGACAGAAGATCGAACCGTGCGACCGAACCATCGAACAGATGGAGACAGCGCTATACGTCAAAAAGAGAATTTTATACTCCCTCTGTGCTTCTGGATATGACGATTCGGTCGACCGTGTCGATGCCTTAGTCCCGCCGATGGGATGAACCTGGAGGATGAATTTCGCCAATTCACAGCTTCATACATTTTTCATATCTGAATGGAATCATTTTTTTTACGAGCCCTTCATTTACCGCGATGGAAGTCTGAATTTGAAAATTGCCAATCTATTCTTCAGGCTAATCGGGACCGCACCCGAACGTAGGGACTAAAACGGTCACTCAAGCAATATTGCTGAGTGGATATAATTTTTCGAATTCATATTTTCACAGATTAACCCCGGTAGCAGGTTTTGACGCCGACTAGCCGTCGTCAGTCGCGTAGCCGCCTGCTGTTGGCTTATAGTTAGCACCGATTGTAGGTACCTCTTAGTAATAGAGGTAGGTACATACATACAATATCTAAATTCTAACCTAAACAATTTGTAAGTTTCACTTATTAACAGGCAAACATCATAATATAAGCCAGTCTATCGTTTAAAAAAACGACACAAACATTACTCAAGATATTTAGCCAACGAAGAGTCGAAGGCTGATACAAGGACATTAAGAACAGTGACGACAAATGCTGAAGCTGTTGTGGCATAGTTGATGTTCAGAGCCGAAGTGCGGTGTCGAGGTTTGTGGAAGTGGCAGTCGTGGAGGAGGTTCAGGGATAGGAGCACCAGACCCATCGCCACCTGAACCACTTAATGCTTGAGGAAACTAGATTATAGGAGTCTATCACTAAGGGGTAAGAACAGAAAGTCCCAGATGACATTTAAGAACGTCTTCCGGGATCACGTTTCAATGTCAACGTAACAGAGGATCTACTAAAAATTAAAAACACGAATAAGCCGTTCTTTGTTAAAGGTGAACGCACACTTACCCGAATCGGACGCATCGAACGAAACGAATTTTAGAATTCTGTATATGAAATCTTATGAAAGCTCGCACATTCGCCCGCGTCGAATCGTCCGAATCTGGAGAAGATTTCCTATGCAATTTTTAAATTCGTTTCGTTCGATGCGTTCGGCGCCTTCGATTCGGACTTACCTTTAACAAAGAACGGCCTTTTCGTGTTTTTAATTTTTAGTAGATCCTCTGTTAAATTATTTAACAATAGAAAAACAAAACACGAAAGTCCGTTCTTCGTTTAAAAATATTAACCAATGAATGACAGTAAACTTTCGAAGCATAGGTAATTTTGTGTAATTTTATTGGTCAATATTTCAAAATGTTTAACGGACATTCGTATTTTGTTTTACGGAGTAGACCCTTTGGATCATGCTAGCTCATCATAAAGACCGAATGACCAGCGACCTGATGACAACTCACCTGTAGAACAATAGATATAGATATAAGAACAACTAGCAGGGTATAGAACTCGTGCTTGGGCCCGACTTGCAGCACGTATTTGAGCTGAGAAGCGTTGGAGGTGAGCAGGGCGATGTCAAGCATACCCTGCGCGACCGTCTTCTTCGTCGCGTACCTGTTCGCATCGAGACTTTTGACCTGTGAAACAGATTAACTTTAGTTGAACTTATAAAAGACTATTTTCAGCCGCACACGTTTCTGGGATAAATGTCATTGAGGCCACGAGAGGTAACTTACAAACAGTAAATACTTAGTTATTCAATTATGGATTATGTTAATAGGTCCTTATTTCGCTTCCAACAGGCAGAAGTAGAAAATTGGTTAATACCTATTGAACATGACGTGAGCCAAAACTTAGTTATGCTATCCTAACTAATATTATAAATGCGAAAGTAACTCTGTCTGTCTGTCTGTTACGCTTTCCCGTTTAAACCGCTGAACCGATCGCGATGAAATTTGGCACGCATATAGCCTATGGTATGGAGAAGGACATAGGCTACTTTTTATCCCGGGAATGCGGGTGAAACCGCGCGGTATCCTATAAGCGTAGAAAGTTGGGAAATCCTTAGTCTATGGTAGAAACTTATTAGGAATATAAAATACCTTCAGTGGGTGTTGAGTATAAACGCATTTTTAGTTAACAAAACCTAATACAGTAGCCGGCAAACTTCTTGGCACAAAACTTAAACTGGACAGAAGTCTTTGAGGTCTCGTTGGTGGTCGAGTGCACTTATTGTACATTTATTGTATGTTGCGTGTACCTGCGGAAACCATTCCCCTGTCCAAATTGTGCCAAAAAGTTTGCAATCAAAAACTCTTACATCGTCACAAACGATATCCGTCGGTGCCTTCTGCGCATTCGTTATAATCTCGTCAATGTCCACCTCGTCACTGCTTGTTTTGTCATTTTCCACTTCATTTTTCATAATAATATAATTTAAAATGCACCGGGCAATTTTGACTGTTTCTGATCGCGTGAGGATGCGTACTGATTCGCACAATGAAACCGTACATTATTCGGTGCTTCCTTTATGCAAGGTCGGTTAGACAACTGCCAATAATCAGGTATATCTATAGTAATTATACAGGTAGGTATAATTACTTAACAAATTGGTAGTCCCAGTCATTTGTAAGCGAATCCAATAAATACTACCTAATCTTGGGAGATTCTTGATAAGGTCATCTGATCCGAAACTAAGCAGAGCGTGCATAATGGAGACTCTAATGTAGACAGAAAACAAATTCATGCTCCCAAAAGTTTTTCTTGTGTGGAAGTCGTAGCTACCTACAACTGGCGGGTGTGTCGCGGTCGGTCGGGGTATTTAGCCCTATTTAGGTATTTTATTCAACCCTAGCACCAAAGATGTTGCACTACATAACAGTATGTGGATCTCCTTGCATATCATGACCCCGTTCTCAGATAATACATTTTTTTTGACATTTCATCGAAATGAAATCCCAATGATGAAGGTTTTATTCATATCAAAATAAACAATTAAAATCAACAATCGTAAATATTCATTTCCCATCGGAAGTTAGCTCGTGTATTAATTCTCGCATCCTCATTAACAAGGCTGCATGCATCAAGCATATCAAATTATTACGCATAGGTACACACCTTCACTAAATTATAGCTTTATGTATGCTCTACCATCATCCCTTCCCGGGCCCCGGGCTTGGCGGCAGCCACGCAGGCTCTTCCCACCCAGTCCGACCCAGTACAGGCCTAAGTTTCCCGAAATTCAGTGGCGTAACAATAGGGTGGCAGGGCTGGCAAAATGCCACGGGTACCCGACCCAAGAGAGCCCCGGCCCAAGAGGCCGCGAGCTCAAAAATTTTACCTCAGTTACGGACCTCACGATGTTGTTCCTTCACCGAAAAGCAAGCTAGCAAATAGATGATGAATGCATTGAGATATTATGTTCTATGGATATAGATGTGAAGTCTCCAATACGCATTGGGCTAGCGTGGGGACTAAAGACCATTCCCTCTCGCCTAAGAGAGGAGGCCTATGGCCATTAGTGGGACATATACAACGTGTAATTGAGTACGCTGAAAATCTCGAAGTTTATTAAAATTAAACTGAGTACAACGTGACGATTTTTACTGATAGGGCCCCATCAAAAGAATTTTCCACGGGCCCCAGATGGTATAGTTACGCCACTGCCGAAATTCAAACGTTGATTAAAATCGGGGAATCAAATCGAGGATAGTGGGGCGGAAAACTAGTAAATAAAAGTCAAAAACTGAACAGCAACTAGGTACCTCACTTACCCCATTCCTCAGACCATTAGGAAAAATCGAGGCCATGGTTTCAATAATTAAATTCACAGACTCAGTAATTGCATTTCAAATTCAGACATTCAGAAACTCACTTCACTCTACACAAAAACAATAATTATTCACATAAATATGTAAGTATTGTATGAAACATGATTTTAAAATCGTCTTTTTTATAATGCGGTGGGAATCGTACCATTCAGCAATGGATGGAGAATATGAAATCGATGTGGTTACCTGACAACGGAACTATAACAACAACCGATTGTATTGAAGTATTGGAATTTGTAAAAACCTTGACCCTGGCAATTTAAGTGTATGATTCGGTAAAGTAGGGATGAATTTTTAATCTTCTATGAATGTTTTTCAGGAGGGTAAATTTTCTTGGTGTCCCGATCCCTAGAAAATTTCCTCAAGCCTTTCCCAGAAGGCTGGCAGCGTTTCCTCTTTGGATAGTCAAGCTGACGAATTGGCGGAAAAAGCTCCCCGCCCGCTGGTCTCCGGAAGTCTCGATCAATTTTGATGACCAGGTGCGAGCAAAACGGCGAGCTTCGGACCCCCACGGTCCCATGGTCTCGACCGCAAAAGGCACAAAAATATAATTGGGTCCAATCGATGCGTATTTTTAGAATTTTGAATTTTCCGCACTGGCCGCAGCTGCCCCTGCAGCTTTACAAGTCGCCGGTAAGTGAGATGGCGCAAGTGTATCGACACATGGCATCCCACACCAGCAACTTGCCGACAATCCCAGGGATCAAAGCAAGGGCGGATCCAGCCTTCAGGTCAGGGGGGGTCACACACTTATATCCAGCTTAGATGGGTTTCAAAATATACAATACTATAGCTGTTACCCGCAGATTTACACGAAAATAGAGTACCTATACATTTGTAAGAATTTTTAAAATCGGTCCATGAGTTCTAGTGATTTTGTCCTACAGAAAAGAGGGCCGCGCAGCGCGAAAAAGTCATTCTTAAAACCATGTCAATCTCATTTTCTTTACTCATGTGACCACAGAACCTATTGATAACACAATCAAGGGTGTGATGCGTGCGAGTGATTTAGATTTTTAATTCAGGTTGACCCTGACGGCCGAGACCCAGGGTGGGGGGTCATGACCCCCATGACCCCCCCTGGATCCGCCCTTGGATCAAAGACATACCATCCGGTCTCTGCCATCGCCCCGCGCAATACCGACTGGTTACAGTACGAAGTAAGTTAAGTAAGTTATTATAGTTAAGTATATATAGGTACATGTGGAATGTGCCGAAAGCCTCGACCAACATCTCTCGAGGCTCTCGTTAGGTGGTTGGATCAAGAGCCTGATTCAGAAGGCAGTACTCCTCGATACGGCTCGCATTGTGAGGAGGTTCCTGTCTCTGCAGCCCTAACCGCCGGGAGCTTGGACCTTGCTCCCTACATCGGCGGAACACTATTTTTTATATATTTGAATGTTTTTTTAAATGAATTTTATAAAAATATTAAAAAATTATTTAATATCCTATTTTAGGTACTATAAAAGCTCGAACCTCGGTATATCCTAAGATTTAGTACCAAGTCTTAATGGTAGAAGTCCGAACTGTGATCATCGTTATTTTCGGACGTTTACTAGCACTTACTCAATAAATCGGTTTTATCTCAGAGATATGGTAAACGTTGAAAAATAGTACATGTCCGGTGTTTTTATCGAACCCCTGCGGTTACCGTAGCATGTAGCCAATGAAAAGAGCAATACCACGAGGCCAAATAATCAAAAGTTCACACGTAGATATGATGTGTGACATGAAAATTTTAATTTATTTGACTGTATATTACTTTACATAAATATTTAACTGTATTTTTTATAAAATATTGTAATTTTTTTTTAATTTAAATATTAGGTAACTGGACTCATAATATTGCTATGTACAATTACTAATTTTTAATCATATTATTGTTTTATTCCTAAAACCAACATTTACCAAGCATCATTGGTAAAACCTAGCTTGTACCAAACTCTAAAGGTAAAACCCCGAAAAACGTCTCATTTCATATCGAACCTAACATTTACCAGCTCATGATGGTAAATCCTGAGATGTACTCGTAAAGCCTAGGATCTACCGGTAATCGGGCTTTTATAAACAGTAATATAAACCTATAGAATGAATGAATAAACGAAATAATAAAATATTAAAGCGAAAGAGTTTTTGTTTGTTTAAACGGGCTGATCTCTGGGTCGGGTCTACCAGTCGGGTTAGAAAAATTCTTCCACTTTTTATCCCGGGAACGCCGGTGAAACCACGGGGGACAGCGGGAATTATTATCCTAGTTAACTTATGTAACTGCAGTAAAGAAAATTTGTATTTTACGTAAGTAATAAGCTATAATTCTTTCGGGTATCCCACGACACCTAAACAGCTTTTTTTAAATAAAGCTCCTCCTGGGTTCTCTGACCATTTTCCAGCCATAATATGAATCTAATCATCATCGTCAACTTCCTACTTATTTCTTCCGAAAGCTGGACTTGAGAGCCAGTTCTTTTAAGGCTTTGTGGGGGTTTACCACCTTCGGCCTCATTATCCTGTTATTACGTAGTTATATTTTACTTATTCCATCGACTTAAATTTTTGTAATGTTAGTCAATTTGATATTTAGATTAATCAAATTGTGTTAAGTAATTGATTGCCTTGAAAGAACTGGCTCTCAAGCGTAGCTATCTTGTGCTTGGCAACAGGTTTCTGAAATCCTTATACAATTTTAGTTTTTACCAAATTCGGACTCGAGACTCCTGAATTGAAAAAAAAACCTGTAAGTTACCTAGGTAAACTTATTTCGTTTTGGAATTACCTACCTACGTGAAATATTCGCTTTGCGGTATATATTGTATAGATTTATTTATCTGGGTAGGAATATCTAGAGCGAGCGGATAATAACTGGAATCCCAATAGATAGTTACTTACTCGATCTAGTTAAGTCATAATTTCCAAATTTCTAGGTATGATAGATATAGATTCATATAGGTAGATCGATATCAATTGGTGGGCCAGTTGGCGCAGTTGGTTAAGGTTCACCTTACGCGCTGCAGGTCGTGGGTTCGATTCCCACACAGGACATGCATTTGTGTGCATGAACATGTCTGTATGTCCTGAGTCTGGGTGTAATTATGTATATTAAGTATGTATTTACAAACAAAAAGTAGTATATGTATTATATCAGTTATCTGGTTTCCATAGTACAAGCTCTGCTTAGTTTGGGATCCAGATGACCGTGTGTGACGAATGTCCCAGGATATTTATTATTATTTATTTAATTAATATCAAACGGTAATTGCATCCGAATTGCTCACTTCTAACACATAGGTAATGTAGTTAAGTACCTACCTAATGTATGAAGATATATCCTTTAGGGTAATAATGTAGTAAATTTTTAGCTTCCGACTGTTAGATCCGACTATCTGATTCAATTAACTGATATCTAATGCCGACCTTACATACGAAGTGAGTAGTTAAAAACCTATTAGTAATCAGCCATACTAATTTTCATATTCGGAAATAAGGTAAACTAACGCAGAAACTTTTACTGCTGTTGCTAATTGTACCGACATAATTGTGTGCATAACGATCACGAAGGCTCTGTATAATATTTAGCTAAGAATATGCTTCAATTAAATATACTTAGTTACATTTGTAACAATTTTAAGCAAACTATAGCCGATTGTACAAAAATATTGTAAGATACAATGATATTATACTAGAGATATGCTACCCTCATACTAAGCGGCGTTCAGTTATTGTTGAATTAGGTGAATGCGATAGATAATACGGAACGTATGGTACAGAAAGAGATAGCTATATGAAGCCGCTAAGCAAAATTACGACAATTGTCTGAATTTGTCTGCAACAATTTTCGTGCGTTAATGCGATATCTACCTCTTTTTATTATAATATCATTGGTAAGATACGAAAAAGAAAAACTTTTAAAAACCGCGCTCTGTTTACGTAATTTCAATGACTCTAAACATTATTTAGAATTGTTTTATATGCGCATGCAACGATGTAAACTTTAGTTTTTTCAATATTATTATATTCTAGAATACATTTAGCGATATTACACAGCAATTAAAAGTTATTTATTGTAATAAAAAGTTTTTAGAGATATTGTAAAAATGAAACGTGCGCGTTCCACTCCACCCGCCCGATTTCGCGTCGTTGATCTGTCAAAAATGTTTCCATTCTTCCAATGGGTTGTATTGTTTGCATAAATACAAACAAAAATGTTTTTTTACTACGTTTAGTTCTTTATTTTATGTTGTTTATACTGACTTTATAAGTTTTATCTTTGTGGTGTTTTATTTTATTGTGAATAATCATGTAAATGTTGTGGAATCTTGATTGTAAAAAGGCCCGTTGTGAGGCGTAGCGTAATGGAAGAGAGGTCGCAAATCATCCAGATGCTGCCTTCTATGCCCATTCTGTTTACAAGGGATAGCCAGGATGCATTTGGGAATAAGATCGAGCCAAGCACCAGTTTTTTTAATCAGCCTTCTGTGCCCATAGCATTCTTAAACCCTGAGGTGAGACAGACGAATTGCTAGTGTTTATTTGCATTAAAACGATCTAAATCATTATTATTCAATTAGATAAACACATACAAATTTAAAGAAAAAGTTCTGTAACATTATTCTTCTGTTACATAACGCAGAAACTATGTTAGATTTGGATATCACGCGTTTATTCATACTTCGTCGTAAATGGGGATGTCGCCATTTTTGAAACAGAAATGATGGCTAAGATTACATGACCTCTAATATTTTCTTCTGTTTCAGCCACCACCTCAGAAGGCACTAGTTCTTACCCAGCAGCTACCCAAGGTCATACAGAAGGAGACAAAAAATAAAACGAATCCCAAGAAAAAAGATGAGTTGCCTAAACCTAGTGAGAATGTTTTGGAAACAGGTATACAACAATCATGGTATTTTCTAATGTATTATCGGGGTAGACAGGGTTTTAAGAAATGCAGAGTATGGATTTACCTTTATGAAATTACATGAAAGAAGTATTCATTGAAGAATAATTAAGTTTTAACAAGGGCTGATAAATTGTCTCGATCATTATGCAAAGATAACACTTGTTTGGGTCATGGCTGAATTGAAGTAGGTTAATAGGTTGTTAGGTAGATTTTTAGCCAAGGTTCTGTTATTCAGTCTTTTTGACTAATATATTCTAGACTATGAAGAAGAAATGGCTATATGATGCCCCATCCTTGACCAGTTCTATTGCTCAGCTTTTTGACTGATGTATTCTAGACTAGAAAAAAAGAGCTATAACATGCCATCTTTATCAAACTATAATATAGACAAATTCTGTTGTTCAGCCTTTTGACAAATTCTATCGTTTAGCCTTTTAACTGATGTATTCTACTAGACTTTAAAGAAGAATTGCCTATAACTGGCCATCCTTTTATAACTTGGCAATTACAGGCAATGCGCTGGCTACTTTCATTACATGAAAATCATTTTGTTACAGCATTAATTAGGTCTTACTACACAAAAGTACAAACAAGGTTTTCCTCAAACACATCTGTGCCTACCAACAAGTTTGTGCAGTTCCAAAATATATTGAAATCTTTTGATCCAAACGCCGAAACTCCAGTACAATTGTATCGGAAGATAGAGCAGCTATTCGGCGAAGAACACAAGGATATAATTGAAGAGTTCCTATTGTTCCTGAAACCTGGGCAGGCAGTGGAAGTTGGCAGGTTTATGGACAGATTCATGCTAGTCCAAATGACTGGTTTTATTGAGTTATTGCAAGTGAGTGTACAACCTTGACTTTTGCGTTGATCTTTTGATATTGCATTGCAAATTGTTTATTATTACTATTGTTTTTTTTTGCTACTGCTCCGAAATGCTATCCTTTTTAATATGTTCACAAATAGTTTTGTGAACTGAAATTAGCTTTTAATTATCTTGCAATGTATGTATGTATGTTGGGGTCAAATCTTGCAAGTTGAATTTCATCAACATCAGTGGTTAGATTGACTTGATATTTGGTACACATTAGCAATTAGTATATTGGAAGACAATGCAAGTACAGTCAACAAAAATACAGTCACCAAAAAAGGCTTGTATTCAAAATATTTTTTTTAACAAAAACTTACTAGGTTTATAGACAAATTCATTCTAGTCCAATGGATTGATGATACTGAATTATTGCAAATTGTGGATAGAGTACAGCCTTGACTTTTTCGTTGATCTTTTGATATTGCATTGAAAATTGTTATATAATGTAGCTACTGTATAGAGACAGGTGTATTAAAACTATCAGACAATAAAATAAAAGCAACCTGTTGTTGGAAAGATGTCAAGAACATCATTTTATTATCCCCTTGCTCTCTAGTAGATTAATATTAGATCAAAGATAGATCTCCTTTAAATTTTATTTGTATTTAGGTCATAATTTGGAAACTGGCTATCATCCTAATGGTTGAAGTAATTTGTAATGAATAAATATTTGACAAAACTTTATTGGTATACATAGAAAATTACCTTTTTAATTTATAATTCAGTTCAATATCAATATCATTGGGATTGTTTAAATTGGTTTGATAATATGATTAATGCATATGTTATATGAGTTTGTCTGCTTGTATAATTCATGCCACTAAAGATGAGACTTTACATACCACGTGGTGACGTGGTTGATAATGACGTCTCTTTAGCAGTATGAGTTCTTAGGCGGGGGCGGGACTGGGTGTCATCGGGACGGCAGAAAGAGCGCGGGAGGTGCGGTATGGACCTGCGCAGGCCCCCACTGCTGCTCGTCTAGTCTTATCTTTCGTGGCGCGTATTTTACCTCTTTATAGCCCTTACAAAAGTGTAATATTTATAAAATGCCAATAAAACAGCAAGGGAAAAACGAAAATAATCATAACTGGTCCCAATGTAGAATTTGACCTAATAACCATTATCACATTACTTTATCAATGTAGACACCATTCTGAAAGTCATAAATAAAGCCTTCATTTCCAGAGTACCTTTGCAAGAAAGCCAACAGTACTGCGTAAAGTTCTAAGAGCACTAACAACAGGCATCAACAGCGGTAATAGTGAGGAGATGAAGTCAAGAGTGCTGCCTCACCTGCGCTCCAATACAAGACTAACGCAGATGTTCAAGTCCTTGTTCCCTGATGAACGCCCACCAGACAGGTAGGTATTCTGTATTAATATCAGTTAGATGAACTGGTATCATCATCTGCCTGCCTGTTCCCAATCATTTGGGGTCGGCGTAATATGTACACTTCTTCCATTCATCTCTTCTATCCGTCATACCAGCATCCACTCCTTTCTTACCCATATCTTTAACACAATCTATCCATCTCTTTGTCGGTTTTCTCTTCCCGTATATCCATCCACTTTCATATTCATAACTCTTTTAGTCATTTCCCCTCAAAATTGTTTTGGATGCTCTGACGACGAATCTGTAAATTTTTACACCAATGTTCTTTGGTGCGGCCTTGGGCCCCAGCTACCTAACTGCTCGACTATCCTACTAAAATAATAAATTCGAAAGTGATTTTGTTTGGAGTTGTGTTGTATGGAGGTGCAAGGTTGGATGACACCTCAATTTAAAAGGGAAGATATTCCGCCAGGCTGGGAATCGTTCCGCAGGGACCGCAGTCTAACTGTACATGTTGGACAGTTGTATATATGCAGATCGCTGAGAAAACTTCGTAAGCGCGATGCAGGATGTTGTGGCGCCATCTATCTTTCTGTATGTAAATTATCTCAGTGTAACTGATAGATGTCGCTATAGTCGTAGTCAATATCATAACCGATCGTGATGAAATTTTGTTCACAGGATGATCATAACTTTGTCTATTAATATTTTCCGGGATAAAAAGTCACCTATATGTTTTCCAGGCTAACCTGCGTGCCAAACATTACGATTCACTGTGCCGTTCATGCGACCGATATTCAAATATTGTCGTGATTGGTATCCCTAAATTATTATTTAAATGATGAGTTGATGACACATCACACCACAATAGTGCTATCAGTGTGAATCAGCCATTTTCTGCCACATTTCAACCGCACTGAGGCAGGATAAAATAAAATAATATTTCGTGTGGAGGTCTGTCCGAGGACCGAGGCGGCAATATATAACGAAGCCTTACGAACTCAAAAAGTTATCTATATTTATTTATAACGCAGAAAATAATATAGTGGCCGCACTCCGCACGGTAAATTAACCCTTATTTAAAGTCAAATTGGGCGCACAGCGAATTTTCTCGAATCTTTTCTTATAACTTGTTTAGTTATCATGATATCTTTACGCATATTTTGACCACGCATTGTTTTTCCAATTTATTCTGCTAAAAATGTTTTCCGAGCAGTGTTTTTCTTTACTTTTTCATTTGGTTTAATAAATACATTGCATCCTACTGTGCATCGCAATACCTCTATGGTGTTAGCATCAGATTATTTAGAATGCGTTGAAGTATTTCTTAATTACCACAACGCGTCATCTTAATTATGACGCGAATATCGTATAGTGATCTTTCATAGCTGCATCGCGCTGTGGTTGATTTACCGAATGCCATAATCACAATGCGTTGTGGCTGTTTTTACCAATGCCACAATCACAACGCGTTTTGGCTATTTTTACAAAGCTGCTCTAGACTCTTGTTTTTTTTTTCGATCAATGAGCGTTTTCGTTCTTTGAACCCAAGTTGAAAACATCATTTACACGACAACTCATCATTACACACGAAAACTACAATTACATGTTCCAATAGCACAATTTCGCTAGTTATTTTTGTTTTAATGTGCAATCAGTTTTCGTTATCTATAAGCAGATGAGATATAATATGATGGGGTGAGGAGAGCGTCCCCCAGGGGAGACAAGTACTCTTTTGTTTCGCTACACCCGATCTTTCACCATCAGGGTGTCGTGACGTTTTAGGCGTCTAGCATAGCTTGGCTTTGTCAGCCCAGCTGCTAGCGCATTCGGTGGCCACTCAACCTGTGGATGTAGGTCGCGGCTGTGTGGTGGATTTCCTCCTTGACAGTATTCATTTTCAGCTGTTTGTGGATTTCCGCATTAGTGACGAACCAAGGAACGTTCGATATTGTTCCGAGTATTATATTTTGCATGCGCTGCAATACACTACTGTTCGAGTCGCTTTCGCATCCCCAGAGTTGTATTCCATACAGGTTTAAGGATTGATTTTAAGATCAGCAGTTTAATGTCTGTAGATAGTTTTGAGTTTCAGCCTAGTAACAGGCCTAGTAAATAAAAGGTTTCTATTTCTAATGTTCCATTCATCTCTTTTAGTGTGGTCTTAGTGTGTTGCTTCCATGTAAGGCGACGGTCCAGATGTAATTCAAGATATTTGACACTATTACTATGCGGTAGGATGTTTCTCACTGACGGGCAGTTTCCTTTTCATAGGGTAAATTTAACATAAACTGACTTCGAGGCGCTAACATGGATTTTCCACTTTTGAAGCCAGGTAGTTATTTTATCAAGTTGTATTTGTAGTTTTTCTGCTGCAACTTTCGGATCTTTATTGCTAGCAAGGATAGCAGTGTTGTCTGCGAATGTTGCTGTTGTGGCACCACTTGTTTCATGCAAATCCGCCGTATATAGTATATACAATACTGGACCGAGGACTGAACCTTGTGGGATTTCTGATCTGATGTTATGAAATGCAGAAGTTGCCTCGGACTCCTTAACTTAGAACAATATTTCTGAGAGGTATGATTTCATTCGTAGAAACATACTTTGAGGCATATTTGTTCTAATCTTATAGAGAAGCCTCTTGAGCCATACTTTGTCAAATGCGTGCTGGATGTCTAGGAAGGCAGATGAAATGAGCAATAAGTCTTTTTCCTCGAATGTTTTCCTTATTCTGTCGTATACTCTGTGGACCTGTTCTACTGTAGAATGTTCGGGTCTAAAACCAAATTGGTGGTCTGGTATCGTTCTATTTAGTATGAGTGTAGGCAGAATCCTTAGCAGTAACAACTTGGATATTATTGGAAGCAAACTGATTGGCCCTTCATTGAAGGGTTTTCCACTTTTGTGCGGTGTGTCATAATTATTTGCGATACTTCCTCGAGATCGAGGAAGTGATGTACCCTGAGAATACCATTAAATAGCTTTGTAAGAAATTCTCAATTATTTTTAAGCTCAGGTAAATAAATATTCGTCATACTCAAAAAACATAATTTGTTGCAGCGCATATGAAACAGGCACGGATATACTGAACGAGAGCTTCCTCACTAACGATAAGGGATACGATGTGTGGGAGTTCGCCGAGGAAACCGACGACAAACGGAAATTAGACTCCAAAGAGAGCTTAGATACCATGGTGAGGACAATAGTCTTTCTATAAGAGAAGAGAAATATAATACAAAACAAATATTTGAATTTCCTTGGTCAGTTCAAAGTGTACTTTTTTATTTTGATAAGGAAATCACAATAATAAAACATTTTTTTAAAGATCCTCATGTATATAGTGTATCATTACAGTTACTATTTTTTTATTCATAATTAGAACTTGTATGGGTGTAAACTAGTGTTACAATACTTTCAGTATCTACAAGGGCGAGTGTTCCTGCAGCACGGCAGGCTGGTCCGGTCCGCGTGCGTGACGTACCCCTTCAGCAAGGAGCCGTACCGGGTGCACGCGCGCCGTCTCGCTCCCACACACTGCCATCTCTCACCTCCAGACTCCGACGAAGAAAGATCCTCCACTAAACGCAACACTAAAAACCCCACAAAAATACCACCGAAAAAAGCTAAAAAACAACTCAAATCACCTACAAAAAACATTAAAGATGTCAACGACAATACTAAACCTAAAGAATGCTCCGTACCTAATGTGATGAGCCCTAAAGCTGGCAGGAAGACCCTCGCGAAAACTAAGTGTAAAAAAGATATAGAGAACAAACCGGAGGCTGTGCTAAAAAGAGAAAGGAAAGATAGTAGGAACCATACGTTTCAGAAGAAAGATGATGCGAAAGTTAAGCAACCGAAATTGGAGGCTCCTATTAGTTTTCATAATAAAAAGGTTGAAGTCAAAAGTAATAGTTGGACCCGAGACGAAGATAAGACGATGCTACAAGTACTCAAGGGTGAAGCCGGGTCTGAACAAGTATTTTTAAGAATCAGAGAGTTGCTGCCGCATCGTTCGGCGACGGAAATAAAAGAGAGATTCTGTCACGTCATGACTCTTCTACAGCAAATGGCAGTTGGCGAAGTTACGTAGTTATATGGAAAGTGTATGCAGAAATAGTAGGTATTTATAATTTTTTAATAAAAGTTATATTTCACATATTTTTTGTATTTTTTGAAGTTCCACAACTTTTAATCATAAAGCAAAACTGAATACTAGTTTTTGGCATACGAAATGTTTAAGTACTAGTGGTTTGATTCATGTTGGTATGGTCCAGTATTTACAAGCAATGATTATGCATACCAATTTAACCTTTTACTGGTTGTTAAAGTCATTAGCGTAGCGTAGTACAGTATTACCCAACTAATAAGGCGTCGTGAATCTTCGTTCTCACAGAAAAGAAACTATGGCCCCGAAGATTAACGAAAGAATGCTTAAAACTTACAATCCACCTTAGATCACTACTATAAGGTTCGTAATACACTACAGCTGTTAGTTCCGTCTCACTTGCAAGTCACGCCCCTCCGCACGGCGCGCGCTAACATGGCGGCAGCTGCCGACCAATAGCGGTTTCCCGCGCTTTGAAAATATACAAAAAGTATCTACTGCGCAGGTACATCGGTAAGCCATATCAGTTGGGTACTACTGTAATAGTCAGTAGCGTGAATGAAATTACCGCTAAAATTCAACGATATCTACAGATCACAAAAGACGATCGACGAAAACACCTGAAACATCAAATACTTAATAATAATCAACCTTATGCAATGTACATAAGGTTAAAATGTCATACCGTCTTTCTATTACGCTCCCACTGGCGCGTGTGTAGCGACAGTTGGAGTAGTAGTACATTTTTATATTTGGCAGCATACATTTTTGATATATTTTTTTTATAAATAAACTTGATCATCCCAACATGGTTTTAATCTGTGGTTTTAATAAACTTTAGATAAAAAAGAAGCTAGGACAGTTTATTTGTAAGAATAAGATTGTTTCAACAAGCCAAGACGTCGTTAATCGCTCGAAATGACATAATAAATACACCGTGCTAACGATACCGAATAAAGGAATAAAGTAACATAAATTTACAACTAGCTGCCCGGCGCGACTTCGTTCACGCGGTATCCTACCTCTACCCTAACCTTTTTTAGTTATTCTGCTATTCGGGGCGGAGACAAATCCAACAAATCAAAGATCATGAAAGTCAGTCCAGCCGTTCTTGACTTTAAATGGTGTAACCATAGGTTACACCCTATGGTAACTAACGCGTCTTTGTTTTATATATATATAGATAATCTTAATATTTAAAAAAATCTTCGTTTAATCTCTGCTCGATCATAATATGACAGTGACTTATTACGCCTAAAGTCAGTTGCTAAAAATATATATTCATAGCATTTTTACAATACATTAAAACATATTTAATCTGCAAGTAAAAAACATGTCCGGGTTACATGAAAACCATCAGCTTAGAAAATGTTACTTTAAAAGAGAACAAGTACCCACACAAAGTGTTATGATAAAAAAAATGTCTCCACCTCTAGCCTCTGTTTATTTTAAATCTATGCGTCCTAAACTGAAAGTGCTCGCTGGCTTAGAACCGCCCTTGAAGGGCGGAGGAAGTGATTGGTATATACCACCCGAAGAAATTTTAAAAGGTCGAGTAGTTATGAAGCCAATAAAAAAAGATTATTTATCAAAATTAGGTTTTAACGGAATTGCTTCCTTCGGGGAAATGTTAGTACAACATCATCAAAGTAGCATGGACGAAGAACAAAGGCGATTACTGCTAGAAAGTGACGATAATTGGAAGAAAACTATAGTAGATAGATGTATTCAACAATGGGGGGCCACTTCCAAAGAAGTTGCTAAACATAATACCGAAAAAATCCTTCAAGCATTCAAGGAATTTACAACACTATATACAGTATCGATAGCTAAAATAAAAAACTTTCTTTTTGATGCGGCTGTTCAAGAAATTAAGGATTTAAAAAAGGAAGCGAACCTAAAGATGATGGAAAATTTCGAATCGTTACTGGCAAAGCAAGCGACGATGCTGTACGATAGGTACACTGATAAATTGGCAAAAGAGAAGGAGAGGCTGAAACAGCAGTTTATAAGCAATGTAGAAATTTCTCGCTCGTCCATTACACATCAATTACGTGATATTAATATGGAAAAGCATATTGCCGTGGAAAAGCTACGTCAATTGCTAGAATGTCAGAACCTAGCGTGTCAAGTATACGTCGCCCTTAAAGAACGCGAGGTATGCCAAAAAGAAATGGATCTGGCTAAACATGAACACAAAAAAAAAGTAAAACTTATGACGGATGAAATAACAATGCAAAATTTCGAAATCTTACATAAAATAGAGAAAGAAAGAAAGCGTAAAGAGTTCAATACAATATGGAAGGAGAAAGTGTGTCATGTTGTGAAGAAATTCCAGTTGTTTGTGTCGTACTGCCTGAATAAACTACCGGAGTATGCGGATTTCTTTATTAATATGGAAAAGTTAATGCTGTTGCAGTTGAACGAAGTCATGGAAAATCCTAGTGCGGAAAGTATATTTGAGCCAGAAGAAGAACAAATCCACACACCCATTCCACGACCGCATCCTTTCTATCTCTTTTGCGATAAAGGTTACAAGCCTGAACTCGATCAGAATCTTTGTCCCAAACATTGTACTTCCAGTGCATCTCAACTACCTGTCATTGTGGTCAATAAAAAATGCGTTTACGCCGCATGTGATAACTTCCAACAATATACAGAAAAAATAAAACATTTTCTACATGGAAAACGTGGAGACGACAAAGATTTCGAAGACACCCACGAATACCAGTACGATGTACCCGTGAAGTATACATCATCTCAGCAGTTATTAGAGATGAAATTGCAGAGTTCATTACAACAAATTCTTCAGAAGGAAGTTCCTAATATAAAAGAAGTGCCGGTAAACTGCCATTATTGTAAAATACCTTATTGCTTCTGCAGTCCGGTTCACGGCTCCGAAATAGCATTGAACAAACCCGAGAAAGAAGTCGAGCCGCCCCTGCCGTTCTGTTTCTCAGGTGACAAAATTGATGCCAGAAGCATGGAGCTTGAACACGAAAGAGAGCCTAAGTGGGAGAGTTACTTAGAGTTCGTCATGCCCATTGGTTGTCGTAATTGCGCTTTGAAAGCAAAGAAAAATTTAAAAGAGCACATGCCACCCTACATGCTCAATACGTCTAAATACGGATCTCCTGAATTGCCTAATTATGAAACTTGCTCAGTAACAACTCTGAAGAAGCTTGTGAAAGCGGCAAGAGGTGTAAAAACTCCCCCTCCCGAAACAGCGCGACCAGAATCTGAAACCAAAGATATAGGCATTCAGTATTCCGATCCCAAAAATGATTTGCTGTGTACTTGCTTGTCTGATGATGAAGTAGATAAACTCTTCACGGAGCTCATGAAAGGTATTGAAGATTTTGACACTGAGATACAGCGTTGCCGCGTCGTCGATGGTGCGTTAACGCCAACATATCTGACAAAAGAAACTTCTACTTTTGCAATAGAAAGGGCTTACTCCTTGAGGAATTTACTCAACCAGTCACCGAAATTGGAAGAATTGTTCAAGAAAAAGAATTGCTCATTTGATTCTATTTAATATTTCGTCTGAAATTCATCCTTCCTATTCTCTTAAATCCTGTTTTATTTCACAATTATGCATACCTTACCTCATCATATTCATAGGTAATTTTTTGAGTTCCGCAACTCCGTATATGTAAAAACGGAACCCCTTGTAGAACTTTATTATCTTCAAACTGATCTTTCTTCGAAGAACGAGTAGAGGTACAGTAGTACCCAACAGATATGGCGCGTCGCGAATCTTCGTTCGGACAGAAAAGAAAATATAGCCTCGGAAGATTAACGAAAGAATGCTTAAAACTTACAATCAACCTTAGATCACTACTATAAGGTTCATAATACACTGCAGCTGTTGGTTCCGTCTCACTCGCAAGTCACGCCCCTACGCACGGCGCGCGCTAACATGGCGGCAGCGGCCGACCAATAGCGTTTCCCGCGCTTTGAAAATGTATTTTCGCAGGTACATCGGTAAGCCATATTAGTTGGGTACTACATATATAAGATTCTTGGGTACTACTGTATCAAGATATAAATGTCAAACACTAAGGTCTATGATCCAGTTAGTGCCACAGAAACAAAATAAAAATTGTGGCGAAACGGAAGGGTTAATTTTTTGGAGCAATTGTATATTGAATTTTGTAATAATACAGTAATATGAGGTCAGAAACTGCCCTAAACCTCCTACTTTATCCATACATCGTGTGTAGTGCAATGTAATGGCACACAAATTAACCCACACAGATAACGTGCGTAGTCTGCGTGAACATCCCAGCCAGGTTAGACAAGTGGAAGTGTAGGATTTGACAATAAAACAACGTATTAGTCTATAAAATCTTTTATTAAAAAATCACTGTAATAATGTGTCGCCGGCGACGATGCCATGCCCGAGGGACGGCAGCGAGGCCGACGTCGCCTACGCACAGGATCCGGCAAATACAGCAAGTTAACAATTACTCTATCATATGATCTTACGCGCCCGCCGCAGACAGGCGAACGATACATACAGACATTATTCAATTACAACTAAACATAAGCAAATGTGAACTGAAAAATAATGCTATCGAATGATTGAAATTACAAAATAAATACATTTACATATTTTATAAGACATTTATTATATTGGTGAATTTTATCAGACCGCGACGCGCAGTTAGACTAGCGCGTCAATATTTATAGAGAAATCTAACTATTAAATCCGGTTGCGGCGCTGCCCTTTAGAAAACGTGCCGTGTAGTTGAACCGATAATTCTTATTCTATTAGACACATAGCGTCGTCTCGCTCCGAAATGTCGGCCCCGGGTCTGTGCACCTAAACCTTTGTTTGGTAGGGAGCGGCCAGTTAGTGGGGCCAGTGTGTGGAGTGGAGACGGCGTCTAGTCTCGTGGTGTTTAGCTGTAGAGGTCGTCGTCTCCCCCCTCTTCCTGGAAAGTGGGCTGGTCTCCGCCCGAAGTGCCCGTACCGCCCGCCGCGCCCGCGTTCGTCGGGAATCTGTACACAAATATACGTTATCTAACAACAAGCTAATTGATTCAAATACTGCATTCTATATGTAATTTTTACGGAGTTTGAGTACTTGAATATATTCGAATCAATAAAAAAATATCTATCACAAAATACTAAGTTTAGTTTATACAAAAAAGATCTTTTTTTCAAATTCAAAATTTCACGCCATATTTACGGAGTACCTTAGACATAAAACACGTAAATACACATAGGAGCTGACACCCGTGCCAGGGCCTATATGGCTTGGGCCTTAGGGTCAGTTCACATAGACGCGATGCGACGCGGCAAGCTTAGATAGTTATAGAATTAGAGCTTTATTTACAACCCAAAAAGGTGCATATTTCAGTGAGAGAATTCGTGACAAGTGACTAGCGTCGCCGCAAGGCGTATCCGAATTATCTCCCTGAAATGAGAACCTTTTTGTTTACTAAATAAAGTTCTATATTCTATTGTTATTTTAAAAAGTGCCGTTTCGCGTCACGTCTCGGTGTGAGCTGATCCTTAGAAAACAAACCTTTTCTATTCAAAATAAAAGAAGAAATTTATATAAGATATGGCATTATTTTTTTGAGACCAAAATCTTTAAAATTAAAATAGACGTGTACAAAGGATTTATCGAAATTAAACCAAAGATAATATAAGTAATTGCTGGGTTTATTGCCGGCTCTTCTCAGCAAATGCAACCTTCCGAACCGGTATTAGAGTATTAGAGCCAGACTTTTTATAAGTGCCTGCGAAGGTCTATTTGAATAAATGATTTTGAATTTAAATAAGTGAGGCTGGTGTTAGTATCAATCACCTGAAGTTGGTGCCAAATCCGCGGCTCTGCTGCAGCGTCTGCGCGAACATCTCGTACTTGCGGATGTCGTTGTCGGAGACGGAGCGGCGCGCGAACTTCATCGCCTCCTCGAAGTGCGCGCGGCTGATCTCCGGCACTGGGTCCTCCTCATCCATCTAACACAACACACCATTATAATTACCTATTTTGCCTTTATATATGTGAAATGGACTGATTTTTAGAGGTTTTGGTATATTGATGTCTGAAAAAATTGATATATAGGGGTGCAATATGTAATATATTGGTGGCCAGACGCAAATCTATTGAATTTAACATGTTGAGAACCAATAAAAAAAGAATACTAATATGTTTTGTTCTCGAGCTCCTGAAATGCTATCTTCCTGTTATTGTTTTAAATATACCTACAATTGTTTGTCTTGTAGAAGTATGATGTTAGTAGTATGAAAATACTTATAGTATTTTCATACTACTAACATGTGCCAAGTTTAATCCGTATATTCTCACAAACACACACCCCTCCACATCATCTACGTATTATCACACGCTCAAACATTCACACAACCCTAACACACCCTCCACCCACGCACACACACTTATATCAAATTTAATTAAATAATTATAAACTAAGATGTCATTTACAAACTTGTAATTTAATAAAGATATTTTAAAATTTTATCCAAAACCCCGTTTTTGGTGGATTATTCCTGTCTGCAATGGGGTAAATATATTTTCGATCGTATGGTAACTAGTTAATATACTCACATCCATGACGGCGGCGGCGGCGGCCTGTTGTTGGCGGGCGCGTTCACGCACGATCTCCGCCTCGATGGCTTGTCGGATCGCGAGCTTGCACGCGCGCTGGCAGATCTCCGTCAGATCCGCACCGCTGAACCCTTGCGTCACCTGACACAACAAATAACATTATTCAATAAAAATATATATTAGTCGGTAAACAAGCGTACGGCCCGCCTGATGGTAAGCGATCACCGTAGCCTTGCAAAATACGGGGCATCACTCACACGCATCGACGAAAAATCAATCAAAAATCTCTGCTGGGAACCTTGCCATTAATCGGTAGCAACGGCAGACTCGAGGAAATGTTCCATATATAAATTGTATTTTGTACATATTTATGGTAAATAAAGACGATATTAATTCCAGAGATATACAAGCAGAAAATTTGTGATGGGTCAATAGCGTTCAAGAGATAATCTTTGAAGTCGGTATTCCAATAAAAAATAACATTATTTTACACGGATATAATGTGGTATTCCAATAAAAAAACCGACCTGTGCGAATTAGACTCGCGCACCGAGGATTCCGTACAGACTAGGTATATAAATATGTATGAATCTTGAAGATTTATCCTCCCCTTTTCCCGATTATGTTATTTATTTGTGATGTTACTACAATTTATCGGTTTTCGGATCTCTTTCTTTACTTGTGCTACATGGTCTTGCCAAATTGTATGGTTCTAGGGCAACGGGAAGTACTCTATAGGCTTTGATTCCCTTGCGATCGTCAAAATATTCGGCATAAACGGCCATATCTTTTGATTGCATTGACTTAAGTGTTTTTTTCACTGCTCCAAGGAATTGCAGACCTGAGAATTTGATATTAATTTCAGCTTGTTACCTCCACGCGTTCCGTAGAAAAAGGGTCTCGACAGCTAGACAAACAGACAGACAACAAAGTGATCCTATAAGGGTTCAGTTTTCTCTTGAGGTACGGTACCCTATTTACGCAGACATAATGTAATTTAAAGAAAACTAAAAATCTAACATTGATTTGTATGTCTGTTAAAATCCGAACCAAACTTAATGGTGGCTGTGAAGTGCTCTGCGAGCCGGCTTTGCGCAGGTTCAGTCATATCTAATGTACCGCATATCTTCGTTTTCGCTACTGCGCAGCGTTCCGCACCTAATATCACAGCCGCCAATAAGTTTGACTCGGTCTGTAAAAACGTACCTTAGCGATGTAAGATAGGTCGACGTCCTTGGCAATAGGTGACTTGCGCAGGTTGGCGCGCAGGATCGCCTCGCGAGACTTCTCGTCCGGCAGCGGAATGTAGATCAGCTGGTCCAGGCGACCCGGTCGCAGGATAGCCGGGTCGATGATGTCCGGACGATTTGTTGCACCTGGGGAATGTACAAATGTTATAGAGATGGAACTTCGAAGCACAAGATGATTTGTCATAAGAAAAAAAGATATGAATAGTTTTCAATACATTTTTCATTCATTCATTCGCATTCAATCTTTCAATCGCACTTTGGTTTCGTTCCCTAAATTATGTAACAAATCCTTTTCATGATATTTACCAGTTTTCTCTCACATTATTTCAGACTGTTTTAAGATAATAAAACTTATATGGCCCGGTGGTCAAAAGAGGAAATAACGACACCATTTTGAAATGTCAATCGCCATTGAACAAAGAGAATATAAACACTACGTTAATTGGTTGTTTGCTCCACTAATCTGTTTTCAGGATTAGAAGATATCGGTGACAGTTCACTTTTGACAATTATAGTCATGCGCCTTAACGATATCCAATCGATTTTTGTTGTTGTATCGAGAAAGTTAATAAAGAAAGTCTAATCGATTTTCATTTTAGTGCTTTTATTTTCCAAATTATATTTCCTTATCAATGTCTTACTGCTTAATACCGCCTCGTGTGTAATTACCAACTTTGCACACATGTATAGTCTGGCATACGAAAGTAGAACCTGAAAAAGCGCGGCAAATTTAAAAAAAAAAGGAGGTGGTATCACTAAGTATAGTAGGAATAATTTTTTTTGATACTTTACAAAAAAATTATATAAATATGAAATAATGTTTGATTTCCCTTAGTAATTATATTCTATTTTTATATAGAATGCTTTTAAATAAATATCCTGGGATACTCCTAACAAACAGTTATCTGATCCCAAACTAAGCGTACTATATATATTTAAATTAAAAAAATGTGGTAATCTGATTTTTTTCTAGTTTATATTTATTTTACCTTCGTAGAACAATATGGATAGATGTTTCAGTGATTAGCGACCGTAGAAGTTCATTTAGCATATTGGTGTCGATTCTGTTGTAAATCGCACTAAACTAATTTTAGTCACATCACATCTCTTTCTTGCGAACATTATTGAAAAAGATTGATTTATGAGAAATTATGTTTTTTAATTGATATTTACCTAGTATTGTAAGAATATTCTCTCTCTCTTTGATATCGTACCGATATATCGATTTTTTTTGGTAATTAAAAATATTTCAATATTGATAAACCAATTCAAAAATAATCGATATAAAATATATCGATACTTTTTTGAATTTCCCTGTCGATCAAGCATTGTCAATCACTATAGATCAATGTTCCGTTTCATGCAGCAAATATTTTAAGTATATCCTATTTCTTAATTTTTAAAATTATCAAGCTATAGTATTAATGTGCTGAAATTATTTCTTAGTTATGTATAGCGATATATATTGTATTTTTTCAATGATATAAAATGGAAATTAAAATAATTTTTGTAAAATATTATATTAGTTACTCGCAAGTAGTATGAGTGAACCGGAAAATGTGAACTGTCACCGATATCTTCTAATCCTGAAAACAGTATAAATGCGATAGCAGCGACTCTCACCGGGTCAGATAAGTTTGTGGAACTATATCATCTTTCCTATTTCACTGAAAACTAGCCATCATGAATTAGCCTCGGTCCTTACTTCTGAACAAGTCTTCCCTGTTTCCTACAGGTATAACTTACCGATAATAAATACGTTCTTCTTGGCGCCCATGCCGTCCATCTCGGTGAGGATCTGGTTGATGACCCTGTCGGCGGCGCCGCCCGCGTCCGACACGGACCCGCCGCGGGACTTGGCGATCGAGTCCAGCTCGTCGAAGAACAGCACGCACGGGGACGCTGACCGAGCCTAACCACACAGTCACATAACATGGATTAATACCATAGAGATCGATAGAGAGGTTGTCTAATGCGGAACGCGAGACAGTTATATGCAGCGTTCACGTCATACACCGCAAAAATCGCGTCAGTCGTAACCCATTCGAGGTAAGTGCGCGAGCGGACGATATTTATTTAAATGTTGTTTTGTTCAGTGATCGACTGTAAAAATCAAAGCCTAAATGTGAACTACAAGAATCATTTTGTAACTTTTAAGTATAACATTTTTCACATATTTAAAGTATTAAAAAAATACCTTCAATGATTTTAGCTAGGTCATAACCAAGGTACAAGTTGAACAAAGAACATGAAGCGAAGCGAGATGAGATACCTTGCTGTTTAGTTCTACATGAGCGTAAGGCTAACTTCGTTTCGAACATGCAAAGAAAATCGTGTCATGCGATTCGTCCATCTATCTCTATACACGGATGTGTGTGTAGATCCGAGAGCGCGGTAGTGCGTACTTACAAGCGCTTACGAACATGCGAGTTCTTGGGCTGTGTCAGTAAAAATTGTCTACTATTGGTCTATTGGCGTTCGTTTACGTGTAGTTGTAATATTAAGTGGGGAGTTTCGTGGGACATCAAGTCTAAGCTAAATCCAAGCGTCACGGCCCATCTCTCGAGATCTGTTTCATAACCTGATAAATAATAGTGACTAAAACTGAAAGAATAGAAACTTTTTTTTAAAGATGAGATTGTTACCTTGTCAAAGATGTCTCGCACGTTGGCTTCAGATTCACCAAACCACATGGTGAGCAGTTCGGGTCCCTTCACCGAGATGAAGTTGGCCTGGCACTCGTTGGCGATGGCCTTGGCCAACAGTGTTTTACCTGAACAAATTATATCAACATTACAGCACAACAGGCAACTCTTCATTTTATTATTATCATTCCGATTCGGTATTTTATAATAGCCAGTCGTTTTTTTTTAAAGTCAGATTTCTAATTGATCATTTATCATTTCGATATTAAAAGAAAATTATAGATCAAGATTTCATGACATATGTTGTGGTAACTCGGAGTAATCAAGTGGAATTTCACAAAATATGGGTGTAAAAAATCTTGCTTTGTCACAATTCCTCATATGTGAAAGAGAATATAATAGAGTTTATAAATTTGACCTCAATCAATATTTAGAATGTGCTGAATTGATCATTATTACTGTCAAAATCAAAGCCATTTATTAAATTGAGGCCCTAGAAAGGCAAAGGTCAAAGGAAGTCCGCCTTCAACTGAGAAGAACAGGCAAGAAACTCAGCAAAGTTACACTTTTTAAATATTTTTATAATCTGGCTATAATGTCAATTGCTTAACATATTTACAAAGACATTCCACATCTACTGTCTCCCGAAGAGCAGTAGTAAGAATCGAGAAACATCTTAACTTACCACAACCAGGTGGTCCGTAGAACAACACTCCCCTGGAAGGCTGCATGCCAAACTTGAGGAACTTGTCGGGGTGCTCCACCGGGTACTGCACCAGCTCCTGGAGCTCCCTCTTCACGTTCTGTAGACCTCCGATGTCGGTCCATGTTACGTTGGGCACTTCCACCACGGTCTCGCGGAGGGCCGATGGTGACGATTTCGTCATCGCATACTGGATGGAAAAGTATATTTAGTATTTAATTGCATATGTTGACTGAAAAGAACCAAAGGTATTTTGCAAATAACTACTGCTACGACCATAGAGTAACAATATTAGTAGCGATAACGATTCATAAATATATCATACACTAGTGATCTACTGAAAATTTCGTTGAGTTTCCTGTCATTTGTCGAGAAATTAGCATTCATTATATGTATTTAGTTGTTTAAACTATAAACTCGCAGTTGGTTTCAAGGCAACGTTGCACATTCTCGTGCTCACGACGCATACTCTAGTACATTCACTCTATTAATATAATGGTGCAGATTCTGTTGTAAATCGCAATAAACTAATTTTAGTCACATCTCATCTCTTTCTTACCAACATTATTGAAAAAGGATAGGATTTAAAGCTGTCAAATTAATCTTTGCCGTCTTATTTTGCGTGTATTTAGGCGTAACCGCTATAGGTGGCGACTAAATTTATATTGAAAACAAGCATTGGACTAATTTGACAGGACTAAATTTCTTTCATCCTTTTCTTATGTTCTTAGTTAGAAAGAGACAAAGTGAGATTAAAATTAGTTTAGTTGTAAACAACAGAATCAGGGCCATTATCTCTTTGATACATAACAACCCAGTATATTATAAAACTTACCCGGAAGTTATCCATGGAGACGGCCAATGAGGCGAGTACTTCAGCGTCGATCTGATCATCCTCCAGGTCGATGAGGTCCATCTTCTCGCGGATTTGCTGGAGAGCTGCCTCCGAGCATAGCGAAGCCAGATCCGCGCCCACGTGACCGTGAGACTCAGCCGCTATCTGGACAACACATTTTACTACTTTAGAGAAAACCATTTAAACAAGCACCCTTTTTTTAAAATTCTTTATTACTGATATGTAAATTTTATCGAAGAACCAAACTAAAACAATTTTCGTGATATTTACTGATGTCGGGTTTATAAATAAACGAATGGATACCTCTACTTCATCAGAATAAGAACTCGTATTATACCAAACCCTACTGGGGTGAGTACCATAATTTTGTACCTTCATCTTTTACCTTTCCTTCATAATAATGAATTTTGATAAAATTAATTATTATTGAGAGAGTGATCTTACAAGTGTTTAATATCATTTTGTATTCTTTATTAACAATAAATCTGTCTGTACAAAAAAGGGTAATTTATTTATAATTCACAATTAGAATATAAGTATACCAAGCAAATAATCTTAATAATACAAATCATATTTTGTCACATCATAGTGACCTTTTTTGACCATTAAAATATTCTTGTGACCGAGCCCTCACCACAGTAATTAGGTACTTTTAATTAATCAAAAATCATATGGAAGACAGTCTAAGTTGAATACTACTATTCCATATGTTGCGGTTGCAAGCTGTTAGAGCGGCAAGCTAAAGCTTACGTCGTAACATATCTGATTCTATTCATAACAGAAATTAAACATTTTACACGCATGTTTCTATGAAAAACTTAAGGTAAGTTAAGTCCCGAGTTAGTCCAAAAAATGTCTAAAGCAGATGTATATACCTGTTCGAGATCAACATCGTCACCCAGCTTCATATTCTTGGTGTGTATGCGCAGAATCTCGAGCCGGCCGGTAGCGTCGGGGATACCGATGTCGATCTCGCGGTCGAAGCGGCCGAACCGACGCAGCGCCGGGTCGATCGAGTTGGGACGGTTCGTCGCCGCCATCACGATCACGTGGGATGACTTCTTCATACCTGTTTCATTGTAAATGCCGCTCAAAATGTGTCCGACCGAAGCTTCGGCCAGAATGGGCTGAAGTTTCAAGTCGAAGATTTCTAACAAACGCCGAAATTGAACAAACTGACACTAGAGTAGACACGAATATTCTGCTACTATTGGGTATACGGCCACTACTTTGTAAAATCCCAGTATACAGTTTTAGTTTTTATCAAAATTGGCCTAGACTTTTTTGAGTATTTTTTGCTAGTGTCTCTACCTTCAGGAATAAGATAGATGACTGAAAAATTATATTTAGTTCGTCATTTACATTATCAAAAACATTAGACAAGTATTTTTTCTTTTGTCAATTAAAAAAAAATATCGTGTGTTGAAAGTTCCGCGTAACGTCACGGTATGGCACAGTTTTAATCTAAAGTGACGTCACGAGCCCCCACTCTCGAACTTTGACGCACTTTATCTTCGTCCTTGTTTTATGATAAGTGTCCAATATTTTTTGATAATCTAACTGACGGACAAATTAGAATTATTATTTTTTTACCCAGGTTTTTTTCATCCCTTTTGGCCATCCATGCTCAAAAATTAACCTGTATAGAATACAGTAATTTGTTTCCTTACCATCCATGAGAGTCAGGAGCTGCGACACGATACGTCGCTCCACCTCTCCGTGAGTCTTCTCTCTCTTGGGAGCTATAGCGTCCAGCTCGTCGATGAAGATGATGGCGGGCGAGTTCTTGTCGGCCTCCTCGAACGCCTTGCGCAGGTTCGATTCCGACTCGCCGGCCAGTTTCGACATGATCTCCGGGCCATTGATCAGGAAGAAGAAAGCGCCTGTATGGGGAGTTATGCTATGTAGTGCATGATTTTTAATATATCGGATAATATTAATGTTCTCATTAAATAATGATTTTAATACAAGGTGAAATGTTTTGACGACAACCTTAGCATGTAGCAAAAATAAATTTTATTTAATAGATGTTTATACAATTTATGTCTTATTTTAATTTTAGCTTACTGCACATAGAAATATTTTTTTTACAGTTGTTTACCAAATAAGGCTAAATGACGTCTATCATTTTTCTTTTACAATAGACAACAATCACATATTCAAAATATTGATACCAGAATATTAACCAACAGTAGACAAGTATCAAAAACATTTGTCCATGTTCAATGAACATAGAAAAATTATCATCTCCACTCGTGTGGAGTTAACGAGATGGCATATTTTCAAAACCCATGTTGGGTTAGTCATGCTGAACAACTTTTACTATGGGACAAACACTGTAATTTAGTTTTTTATTTTTCATACATTCTGATCGAGCAAGGTTGACCTAGAGGTCTAGACTAAAATTGAGAACCTTTATAAATTAAGGTTCTCAATTTCAGAAAATGAGAAATTCTGTGTTGTCCCATCCCATAGTAAAATTTGTTCAGCACGACTAACATAGGTTTAGAAAATATGCCATCTCGTAATCTGCACCCGGTATAGTTTATCTTACCGGTTTCATTAGCAACAGCGCGTGCGACCAAAGTCTTCCCGGTACCGGGCGGGCCATACATGAGGATCCCGCGCGGCGGCTTCACCCCGATCGCCTTGAACAGCGACGGATGCCGCAGCGGAAGCTCCACCATCTCCTTGATCTGAGCCAGCTGCTTGCGGCAACCGCCGATGTCGTCGTACCCGACCGCGTTTAGAGATTCTTCCTCTTCCTAATTGGTTAAAATCATCGAAATAATAAAACTAAGGAAGCGTAATTGTGAACAAAATCAACGCGAAATTCGGCTCCACACTTCACTACATTGACAAAATATCTGTAGTATTCGAACGAAAGAACACACATGTAAATAAGCCAATTAGCTGCGCTTGCCTAACGCGTTGTATTCCGGCAAGCGCGATGATTGGTTCTCGGCGAGACAGATAATGCTAATTGGTTCGTACGCCTGCTGCAGTGCGAGATGCGTGGACAATGTTATGCATTGATTGTAAGAGGATAAAGTATCGTATATTTGCACTATGCATATAAGTTGTATTAATTAGTTGTAATTTAACTATACCACTCTATTATATTCATTTAAAAGTTTGTGATGTGCTTTTTGGATTAAAATATTTCTTTATGTGTTATAATTGTATGGATCTAAAATTAAGAAGTATTTTAATCAGTTTATGGTTTTTACATACAATTTATAGAGTGATGGGTCGCGTTAAGGTCAGATCAGAGGGCGAACCACAAGCTCTTAAAACAATATTATTATAACCTTATTTGACTTTTGTTTTTCTTTGACATCCGACGTCAAAACGGGACAAAAGTCGAATAAGGTTATTTAATTGAAAAAAAAAAAACTAAAATGACGGCCGGCACGCTATGCCACAAAGGTTCTATCCTCTTTATAATTATAGGTGCATCACAGTTTAAGTGAAATATCAAAACGTGTTAAATAAATACGCATGTTGCGTTCATGTTGCATAACACTTTCCAGAGTCACAAGTATAGAATTTCAAAATGTTTATTTACTCACATATGAAAAGTGATTCCAGCATTTTTCATATCTGTATGGCTTCTACACCACTTAACAACACATGACGGCATATTTGCACAATGTAAACAACGCAAAACACAATAATAATCACAGTTCTAAGTCCCTCGCGACACGAACGCATCGACTCAATGATACCGGCGAACTGTCAGCGCGGTGCGTCTCTCTTTTTTGGCAACGCCCACCGCGGTTCAGTTTGCGTGGAATGATTTTTGAGCTCGAGTTACATTTCTTTAGTTTTATTATTTCGATGGTTAAAATTATTTCAGTCTGCTGACTAGACAAGGGAGATAGCAGATGTTCTTTTTATAAGCCAAATATGCCCCGGATGACGCGTTGAAATATTACACAAATAATAATAGTATATGTTAAACGATTCTGCACGCATAATATCTCATAATTTCAATCAATAGTTTAAGAGAAAATCGTTATTGAATTTCACAAAGTGTACATATTTATGTCCTCGACTTTACATTGAATTTGTTAGGTACAGTATTATCAGGCTGGAATTTTAGTGGTTCCGAAATCGCCTTACTATTGCTTAATTTAAAAGAATAGTAAAAATAAACTACAAAAAATTTCATTAGCTAATTTTATTTGATTGCAATACACAACTAGTATAACATATGCAATGTATGTATGGAGTAACACCCATATTCTAAGTCAAAACCTCATGATTTCCTCGACTCGACTCAACCTCACTTAGGTGGTTTGATATTCATAGTTGCAATTTTACTCCTCATCTCAAATAGTTTCCTCATTTGAGGTAAGTTGGAGTTGAGAAACCATCTGTCAAACATAAGGTACGTCGGCACCTACCTTGAGGACGTTCTCAGGGAACTTTTAACCAAAACAACGCGTATTTTATCCGATTTGTAATGTCTTTTTTTCATTGTAGGTATTGAATATTTATATGATAATCCATTCGATTACATATCGCGGCGCTATTTACGAGATGCAGAAAATCCAATTGAAGTTTATGATGAAAATCAAGGAATGAAAATTAATTTAAAATTAGACTTTGTTTCACTAAAGAAATTGTTATGAACTTGAAATGTTAAATTGTAATAGTAAGTAATATATCTGTGTGTGTTATATTTAAGTAGTATTATTTAAATTCCTACCTATCTCATGTGAATCTTATTTGCACACAAGTTGTTTTTTAAGTAAGTAACATATTCAAGTTCTAATACCTATGAATTTAAATTATCAGATACATTTTATTGGTAGGTAATGTAGGTAAGTAAATGTAATTAATTTTGGTAAAATTTTGTTTGTTAAATAATATTGTCACTAAAGTATATGAAGGACATCATGTAAATAAATATCATTTTAAAGTAGAAAATGTATATTTAAATAGTAGCCAGAGGTATGCGGCTTATGATGAAAATGAATTTAACATTAGAACTTTTCACAATAGACATTTTGATGAGTTTTTTGTTACCACTATTGTTTTTTGTCAAACTCATGTAAAATAATAGTGATTTGTGTAGGGCTACATTACATAAGCATATACAACTAACCAAGAAATGCCTGAACCCATTACAAATATTGACTATTCCAGTTTCCCACACTAGAGATACTGGTACTAGGTAGCGTTATTTGGGGGGCGGTTCATTTATTATTCATCATCAAGTGAGTTAATAGGTACAATTGAAATAGTAAGTAGGTACCTATGTTATGTGTCTGTTATAATAATTGTTCACTTTCGTTTTTAGTTTGTGATAGGTTAATATTATCTACACATAGGTTATTTTTAAATATGTACTTAGTTACAAATTCTAGTTCTAATATATATTTTACAAATTCAAGTTCTTAATATACATTTTAGTAGGTACAATTATATTGGTGTTTAATTTGAGTAGGTAGCTTTATATTAAGCGTATTTTCAACAATGTCTGCTAAATAATATATGAAGGACATGTAAATAGAATACCCTTTTTTAAGTTGTAATTTTTATTTCTAAATATTGCCAAATGCAATTCAGCAGCTCTATTGCAGAGGATCAGTTCCTCCATAGCTTCTCTCTCAGCTTTAGCTTTGATGAAGGTTTCCTCTGCTGCCTTTACCATCCACTCTCTCTCAACTATTATGAGTTTGTGTAGCTCCTCTTCTCTTGTTTGGGATCTGTCATAAAATTGTTGACGAGTAGAGAATTCCTCTTGGATAACCCGAGTCCATATATTTCTAGATCCTGTAATGTAAGAAATAAAATCCACGATAGGCAAATATATTGAACACTAGCTGTCCCCCACAGATAATATATTACTCGGGGATAATATAGCTTCCTATTAGTTGATTTTTTCGAATCCGACTGGTATTTCCAGAGATTAGCCAATTTAAATAAGACTAGCATAAAAAATATGATAAATGTAATATGATTTACCTGCAAAAGAAGGTGTGTAATCACTATCTATAACTTCCAATAGCTCGACATCAGTTTGATCGGCGAGAGCATCTTCCAGTACCTGGACTTGACTAGAGGTAGGTACTAGGCAAGTTTATTATCCCAACATTTTTTATGTTGAGCCTCAGTTCTCTGGAAAAAGAATGTTATATTGTATAAATAAAGTTGACTGAATTATTGTAATCAGTAAATAAATACTTTCGATTTACAGTGACTATATGTACCTACTTACTTTTGTATTTGTTTCAATGGTATTGTATTCCTCCGTTAGGCGAGCCCATGCAGCTTTTTGAGTTGCTGAGCTCCCCATAGTCGTTGCCACCGAGTTCAATTTATATTTTATAATCAGCTCTTGTTAGCAGACAAATCGTTTCGCTTTCACTAAAAAACTGTCTACCAGTTCCAGCCATTTCGAATAAAGTAAAGTAAACACGAACGACACAGGACTGTTAATAATTGTTATTATTTTTTGGTTCAAGTGGATTGCTAGTTATAAAAAGTACTCTGTGTGGATAAATTAGGGTCTATTTATTTACTTTCATTTGACAAGCACTTCACTTTAAGTTGAAATCACAGATAACGTGCTCACAGACTGTTCTAAAAATAAGTTTAGCCAATATAACAAACCAAATATTTCTCAAAACAATGACGTATTCGTGACGTATCACCTCGACTCACACTCATTCAACACTCATTCGAGGAATCTCATAATTCACTCAAACTGACGACTGTGAATACCGATTTTGAGGGACTTTCGAGGCACGCCTTGAGGTCTCCTCAACCGAGTTGAGAGTCGAGTAGCATTCGAGGACACGACTTAGAATATGGGTGTAAGTGTAACATACGCGCCATGATGATTACAACTCGACTGGCTAAATAACTGATAAGCAAATGTATAACTGTTCATTCTATAACAATCTAGCTTTGTTGCAAAAAATAAGGGCATTTAATAATACACCTAACATGTATACACGTATTTCATTACTTTTAGGAACAAACTTTCTTCTAATAATAATAAAATCGAAAGTTAAATGGGAAACCGCGGGATGAAAGCTAGTTTGTTATATATTAATCGTAGGGCATAATCCAGATTGCAAAGCAATGCCCTAATTGATAAAAAACAGAAATACCTACTTTTGTACGAGGACTTATAAAATCTTTGTTTAAAAGATAGCATCAATGATCTTAATTACCAAGAACATAAAAAATTGAGCAAATAGAAAATAAAGATAGTGAATAAAATAAAACGTTTAGTCTGTGGATAGTCAGCGGCACAAACATAACTTGTGCTACCCAAAATTCTTATATTATTGGACTTATAATTTTATCTGTAACAAAATCTATTATAAGTTGACCTATGACATCCCCCCTCCCATCCTGAAATGCACAGAAAAGGATATTCAGGCTTTGTGTAGCACATACCTCACGCTTGATCGGATCTCCCTCGCAATGTATGACAGTGTCGGGTGCCACGGTGCAGTATGGCGAGGGGTCAGTCTCCACCACTTTGAACTCGACGGCGCGCATGCCCCCGCGGATTGTGAACGTATCGTCGCGATGGATCGGACGGTACGCCTCCATGAAGTAAGGCTTCAGGTATACTTCGAAAAGGTTGCTGATTTGGGAAAATGGATTTTTCAAATTATTATCATCGTATACTAAAAAGTAGCGTCTATTAGATATCAAATATCGAAATTAAAATAATGTTCCTACAAAATTTTGATAATTTTGCCTAAATTATTGCAGATGTTTCAACTCCCAAACTCCAGAGATATGTGAAATATTCATTTGGAATGGGCAAATAACTATTAATATGGAATAGTACTTGGCAAAGTAATGCGTACATTCAGATTTCGACTCCCCATTTCAGACCCTATTCCCAAAGACTTTAAAAATATTTTCAAATCCTTTTAGATTGCGGATGTGAAAAGACCTTTTATATTGTGGAAGAAACCCTGTTCCTGGGATCAGGGTTCCTTTTTATAAATTTGATAAAAAACAAACCAACTTTTCCAAACTGTCTAAATGAATAATCCAAAATTATAGTTTAAAAATCCTAAAAAAACACACTTTAAAAGCCCTGTACTAAAAGTATTAACAATGGTACCAAATTACTGTATTGTCATAATTCCTTGATAAGTGCACACAGCTTCTGTTTAATCTGATATTTTGAAGTCAATGAAAATTACGTTTGAAGTTTCCATTAGGTAAGTACAGGTGAAGCTAATAAACGCGTGTTAGCAAATGTTTTAATTAAAAATAAAAAAACAACTTACCCAGTCAACCCCTCAACAGAATCATCAATGGGCAGTATATGGACACGCTTGCCATACTTCACTGAGGGGCATGGCGACAGCGACACTACGTCGGACAGTCGCACGCGCAAGTTGTTCCTCACCACGCGGTTCATGCGGATCTTCTCATCGGGACAGTTGTCGTCTGACAGTACTATGCACACAGTCTCTTTGCGGCGCTTGCCCTTCAGGAGTACAGAGTCCCCACGGAACAGTTGCAGCTGCTCCATCTTAGCCTGTTGGGTTGTTTTAGATTTAATTTATGATTCTGGCTAAACAACTAAAAGAGTGACCCACATCATCATCATCATATCAGCCTATTTGATTATGTCATTTTTTATTATACATATAGAAGCAACTTGAGATGCAAACATACAAATCCTCATATTATGATGTATTTATTCAATCGGATTTGAATATATTCTTTTTCACCAATCTTCTATTTTAGAACTGTATGTAAAATGAGTTCCCACAGTAGTTTTCCCACTTCAGAAGGTATGAAGATTATTACTGGATTTTCAACATGCAAATCCGTCTGATTCAATCAGACTGATCACGTAAAATTTTCGTGATAATGAATCGTTCAACAATAATGGGTATTAAAGCCAGTCCCACATATACAAATGAGTGTAATAGATCATTTATTGAGCAAGTAGATACCATCCAGTTTTTTTTCCTCATGATTTAGTTAGGAGATAAATCAAAATCGCAACCTATATTGAAAAATCTTTGGACATCTTACCTATCTTTTTGAGACACTGTTTATCATTATTTTAGTTTTTTTTTCTTACATCAGAAGCAATGCAAGCCCTATTTAACTAAAACATCACAGAGTTTAGTGAAGCTGATCATCACACATAAACATGATCAAAACATGCTCACAAAGAACCAATGGCTCACTCAAATGAGCTTAGTGACATGTTATTTAATTTTTCATGGCCCAGGCAGGTACTACAAAGTAACATAACACCATGCTGCTTTTCCTCCAAAAAACCGTACAGAATTAGAATCTGAGGGTCTACTACGAAAAACGATACATCATAGTCCGATCATCATTGTCAAATAATGACCAATAGAATTGCAGCAAAACTGATGAGATGTAAATTTTATGCAATTCCATTGGCTAATTGATTGACAACGATGAGCGAACTATCGCCACTGCCAACTGAATTATCATCTCTGGTATTATTTTTAACTGCTTATTCATCATCATCATCAGCCTACAGCAGTCCACTGCTGGACATACGTTTTACGACATTACCCAATGCGCGCCATTTCGCCCTATCTTCGACTCGACGCATCCACTTCCTACCAATAGCCTTTCGCAGATCGTCCATCTCGCTGGAGGGCGCCCTACACTACCTTTGCCGAGACGCGGTCTCCACTCAAGAACACGTTTTCCCCACCGGTTATCGGTTCTTCGGCATATGTGACCAGCCCACTGCCACTTCAGCTTGCTAATTCTATGAGCTATGTCGATGACCTTCGTTCTCTGTCGGATAACCTCGTTACGGATCTTATCCTTCAGAGAAGCTCCTAGCTTGCTGAGCGACCTTAAACTGGTGCACTAGCTGTACCGTGAGTGTCCACGTTTCGGCTCCGTATGTCATAACGGGTAGGACACACTGGTTGAAAACCTTCGTTATCAAACTCTGCGGTATGGGTGATGAGAAGATCCTACGAAGTTTCCCAAACGCTGCCCAACCCAGCTGGATCCTTCTCTTGGCTTAGCTCTCAAAGTTTTTTCTACCTAATTGCAGAATCTGCAACTGCTTATTGCAATGTGAAAATTAAACTAAGAACAAAAGAATTAATTTGTTATGTTTGCTTACAGAATTTTAATAAAGTTAAACATACATCTATAGTACTATGTAGTAGGTACCAATATAAGCCGACTGGTTTCCATGGTACAAGTTGGCTTGTTATCTTGTCTGGGTCATATGTGTGAGAAATGTACCAGAATAATAATTTTAACTTAACAACAAACAAACTATAATTGAAGAACAGTGTCCTGTATATACACACACTACTGTGACATTACTATGGGTTTAGTCATTTTTGCTATGCATGGGGATTCCCCTTGAAATAAACTTGGTTTACATTCCAGTAGCGGTGAAGAACTGAGTTAACTAATTTTGAAGTTATAAATAATAGGAATAAATTTAATGCAGCATATATTATTAACCCGTTGGTTCTCGCGAGGGACTATAACAATTGATGTCATTGTTATATTTTTAACTGCGAGCCAAGCGATTAATTACATAGACATTGCTTGCATATAGAAGTAAGAACATAGTGTAGTGTAGAGCGTAGCTGGCTACCACAAAACAATAGTTGTTCTGGCATCTTTACTTCAGAGCCTCTTAGGATTTGTGTGCTTGCTATCTTTGGTCACATTAACTTACCATGGTGATTTTGTGGATAACATAGTAAAAAAAAAACATATCATACAACCCTACTTATTAATTATAAATTCCAATAAGTTTTAGATTAAATTTTGACTACAAAATCATGTTTTTCTTTTTTATAGCTCTTAAGTTAACAAAGCCTGCCTGATGGTAAGTGGTTACCATAGACTATGGACACTTGCAACACTATGGGTATACCTCATGCCTTGCCGACACTGCAAAAATCTCTTCACACCCTATTTGAAGAACATGGGGTTCTTCAAATAGGGTGTGATTTTGCATTCCCTTTAGAAAACCACAGCGGGGAGCTCATTCCACAACCTGACCGCTATAAGTGTTTTGTATCATCTTATCACAAACATAGTTTCAGTGATTGCAATGAATATAGTTCAATAACAGTTTAATTTTTAGGTTAGAATGACATGACATTTTCATATTATTACTAGCAAATGATCATAATTATTTATATCAGATAACAGGATAATAACAAAACATTATGATTAGTCAAATCCAGGGTTATTCAAGCATCATTTTCAATGGGTAATTATAGTTTATGGGTTAACACAATTGGGCATAAGTAAACAATTTTCATAAAGTGGCTCGAAGCAACCTTACTATGTTGTCTATCTACCAAATTGAGTTATATCTGTCTATTTTTATTTAAAATTAATCATGTCCCTATCAATAAGGCCTGTTTTATTAAGTTCAACTGCATTTTATTCATAAACAGATTACCTAGCGACAGCAATATTATGAAAAAAAAAATGCTGTGACTTTTGAATAAATTATTGTAATTTTAATTCATTCAAAAGTGACCTTTAAACCTATGAGGTTAAGGACCTTAAAGAGGAATTTTATGGAGAAAAGTGGAAGACAAGTAGAAGAAATATGTGGTGAAATAGGCATATCAGGTAGACAAATATGATTTTCCAAGGATACCAAAATGTACTTAGTAGGTTTTAGAGCTGATTTACAGTTTGATAACAGGCAAAATATAAGAATAATTTGAAAAGACAAAGGATTTCTGACCTGTGACAACGCGACAACGGAATTGTCATCGCTGACGGCCTCCTCGACGATGAGACGGTTAGGCCTGTCCTTGCGGCGCAGGATCGCGGTCGATAAATCATCAGGGCTGTGAAAAAACACCAAGAACACTCAATCATTGCCCTCTGCAACCCAAGCATCGCGTCGCTTTTAGGAGAAATTACACATCGACTGCACGACACTTAATTAAGCAAAACTTGATGTGAATTTGATACAAATTGTTATATTTTTTCTATGAACTTGCAAAATATGATTTGTATGAGTCGGTTTGTAACTCAGACATGATGACAAGCCAAATTTTGAACATTGGTTTACACTGAACTCCATGAAATACATTACTTTAGAATGCATTTGAAACATAAAATATTATAATGAAAAACGTACCTTTTATTGTCTGCCATTTTTACTAGAAATTAAAGTTATAATTTGAGAATTTACTAATTTTATAAAACGCCGAATGAACAATCACTTCACCACTTCTGTCCGTGCGTGACGTTGCCGTATTTCATTTGTTCATCGATGAGTTCGGTGTTGCCAATGAATATCCATTGTTTATGGAAAGTTAGTTCGTTTTCATTGCTTTTTTGTACATTTGTATACTTAATTTAAAGAAAACAAATATTATTCATTACGACGCATGACGCAGTTTTGTACACCCCGTTACAAGCGCAGTCTACTTGGGTTGGTATTTTCTACAATTTTATACGTAAACTTTAATTATTAACTCGATTTTTCATAATTCTAATGTTTTTTTTTTTTTTTTATTAGTACAAATGATCAAAAAACCTTTTTTTTTGTTATGAATGATTAGTACCTATCTATTGGGTTTCGTTTCTAAGACGAATAAAAAGTCACGGAGCATATAGATTATACCAGCTATCCTGATGGCCAGCAGCGAACTAATAAAGTGCTTATTACACCATCCTATTTATAGGATCCTAACTGGGATCGCTCTGACTAGGAAGCAGAAGCTGTTCTAACTGCGATTACACCTTCCTATTTCCTAGTTAGGAACCTAGTTAGGATCCTAAAAATAGGACGGTGTAATAAGTACTTAAGCTCAAACTCGCCGGATCGAAATTTCTGATAGGTGTGCGGAGTGGTTCCGGCGAGCGTCCGAAATTTTCTAACAGAAAATTTCTTATAGTATGCGGCCGCCCTTATGTCTGCTTCTATCAGCTTCCATATAATATTAGTACTTTTAATATTTACACTCTATCGCTGAGAGTAGCGATAGAAGTCGGTGGGCTCGTATAGATAAAAATTTGATCAAAAGAACTACCAAATTTTTTTTTTGTTAGTATACATTGGGTCTATCGTCGTCCTCACACTCAAAACTTTAGTTATCAAATTCGGCGGAGTCATCAGTCAACCAACACAATATAGAGGGTAGAGTGCAGTGCAGACGACAAACTATTCGTGCGGCACATTTTAGTATGTGAAAATAGAACCTCTACTATGTAAAATATACGTCGCGCAAAAAGTCTTCATGAGAATAGGATATACCCAAAATTCTCAATTTCTTCTTCTTTTTCTGTACAAAATAATACATCGCAATCTCTGCATTTCCATAGAATGTTCGTCTCTACAATTCAGCCGACAGAAGGATCGAAGATGTACGTCGTGTTCTGTGATAAATCCGTAATGGACTTTTTTGTATGCCGCAGACTCCTTCGCACAAAAAGTTTGTCATCTGCGCTGCACTGTAAGCCCGTTTTCACACAATACATCGTAAAAAAGTCGTTACGAATTAGCGGACCATACATTTCTATGAACCGTTTTCACACACAACGACACCGCACTGCATATAAAATAAATCGTGACCACATTTTTGCGGTGCTGTTATCCTCTCGTGGTAAACGACCGGAGAACAATCTCTATACATTCAAAAGAAGGCGTTAAATTGGTTGCGCTACAGTATCAAGAGGGTATGCAATGAAGTTAGCCGTTATTGATGAAGTATGAGTATGTCACTCTTTGAGTACCTATTTACCTATGGTATATGCAAGAATCTTAGATTAAGGATATGCGAAGAATCTTATATATTATATTAAGATTCTTGGTTATTATGGTATTTTAGTCTCAAACATCTACGCTACTACGTACGTAGCTCTACGGATGGATTGAAGTGCGCCAAATACAGTATTGCCAGATACACTGTAATATAATCAGCGTTGCCAGAGTGACTTCACGATAGAATACGCACAGCACCTAAAAATAGTACGAAACTTAACTTTTGAGTACGCAGTGAATACAAAATTATTTAAGTAATTTCTCAGATAAAGTAAGTTTATTAATTGCATTTTGTAAGTGCCGTTTACACACCGAAACCGAAGAAACCACGAAATAACAAAAACAAACCAGCGAAACCACAAATAATAACACAGAATGATGAATCATTGGACGAAACATGGAATACAAAAGAAACAAACTGGGGCGCTAGTGCTCATTTTGTGCTGAAACTTGCTTTACAGAAACTAAAATTATTAAAAAAAAAATATCTTGATTTTGAAAATTAGTATTTTTTGGCTTAAAAATGAGGAGTTTTCTTAAGATACCTCTATGGTCAAAATACCTGTCAAATTGTGTTACTTAAGATTCAAATTGGTTCGAATTATCAACAGTTCGATAGGTATTTTGTTCATAGAGGTATCATAAGAAAACTCGTCATAAAATAGTACGCAAATTGGCGGGAGAGTACCTGAGAACGCTACCTAATGAAATAGTACGCAATGCGTACTAATGCGTACCCTAATGGCAACGCTGAATATAATAACAGTTGATCTTGCGTATTTTCACACTATCTACTGTCTGGCAGCACTATACTCAGCGTACTTTACTCCTTCAACAAAGGGATCTTCACTCTACGTTCAACAACATCCCATCAAAAACATTCTGTAAAAAACTAGCCAAGTCTCGATGAAATGTCTTGTTTATCTCTAAAAAGTAATGAAATCTAGACAAAGTCGTGCCAAGTCTAAGGTTCCTTACTGCGATTTCTTTATTATTATAGTTAATCTTGTGTGACTTGGCCATTGAACATTCTTTATACGTTAGTGGGTACAAGTACAGATTGGTGCAATGGTGTCATGGAACACCTGGTTTTGTACCCTTGTGTTCCCTTCAACGGCCAAGTCACACAACATTAACTATAATAATAAAGAAATCGCAGTAAGGAACCTTAGACTTGGCACGACTTTGTCTAGATTTCATTACTTTTTAGAGATAAACAAGACATTTCATCGAGACTTGGCTAGTTTTTTACAGAATGTTTTTGATGGGATTTCACTTCTTTTTGTAGAAAATGAAGCGGCCCACCAAGTTGAATATTTTTTGTAAAGGCGGTATGTCGATATCTCTTATAGTTTGGTTGGGCTCTTGTGTTTTCTAATCAGGGTCACCAGGTACTCCAGATCTTCGATTATCCTAGTTTTTATAGTTTTCCCTTTATGTGGTCATTAAACCCTAACTCTGTACCAAATTTCAGCTCTCTGAGTTTATGGGAAGTACTAGTTCTATTTTGATGATCATAAGTGAGTGAGTGAGTGAGTGAGTGAGTTTCATAAATGTGAAACTTTGCTTTCGCTTAACTTCGGAACTAAATGACCTACAGACTTGAAATTTTGGATTTTAAGTATGTGATTATAGCTTACTGGATGACGAAAATTTCTGCGTTCGGGTCTTATCCAGAGGTTCTCAAATAGGGGCCTGAAAATGCGGCGAAATGGTTCCAGTAAAGGATGGTACGGCAGTGTTTGCTTCGCGCTCGACTCGGCGGGGGCACTGCCGTGCCCCCCGATTCCTTTCGATCCTTCCTTCCTTTCCATCGGTCAGTAGTTTTTTTTACTGATACAGTAAGTAAATCTAAGGATTACTCACTGTGGGATTAGGTACTATAGGTTCTCAAATGTATTTTCTGTCAATATCATGCGTCTAAATGTCTAAATACGATAACCTCCCAAACAAAGCAGAGCTTGACTGATTAATACATATACTACTTTTTGCTTGTAAATACATACTTAACTTAATATACATAATTACACCCAGAATCAGGACATACAGACATGTGCGCACACAAATGCATGTCTTGTGTGGGTATAGAACCCACGACCTGCGGCGCGTAAGGTGAATCTTAACCAACTGCACCAACTGGCCTCTCATACTATCTATGTTACGTTATGTCACGTTATGTTATCTTCTTTGCTATACGCTGACAGCCATACAAAGACTACAGTAACAACGATATGACCCTTGATTTGACCAAGGAATTTTTATATCAATTACGTAGTATACAAAATCCTTGGATTTGCCTTTGAGTCGGCGATATTACTTATTTTTAATTTTAAGGCGGCCCTCTGTGGCCGGCGCAACTTCATCGCAAGCATAGTCTAAAAGCTTGTTGTTTCATCCAACGTAATGTTTGACTGCGAAAAAAGATAGACAGCATCAGAGCCGTCGGTTATCAGTCGGTAAATTCCGCTGATCACTCGCGGCCGCTTCGCTAGGTCGTCATTCATGATTTCGCATATCATAAAACTTGTTTCAGGCGTATACTTCTTGTGAAAAAATCTTACAAGTTTGTGAAAAAAAAGTTAGTTATTTAGAATCTCCAATACATTTGCATGTCTGGTGTCTAAATGTTCTCTTTACTTTTACAATTTATAGGTACATCACATATGGCCAAAGTTCACGTAAAATTTGAGCAAAAACGCTGTTTTTCGAAGGCTTTTACTGAATTTGTTTCACACTTTTTTTTAATTTCGCCTAGATTCACGGCTAGATATAGTTCACAAGATACTAATTTGTTCAAAACATCTAACGAAAAATGTTTAACAACGCCATAATAAGTACAGAGGTTTTGTATGAAAAGTATGGCGATTTGAGTGCTCTTAATAACGCACATCCGACTGACGAATGAAAATGAACACACAGATTCTATTTTTTTTTTAATAATCGTGATACTTTATTATATACATGATGAAAGTTGTCATATGCATTATTTATCGAGTATATTACAGATTGTACTTTACATTTTTTTTTTAAAATAAATAGCTGAAATTTGGTGAACAAATAAAGGTCTTTTAATTCTTTTAAAATAAAATGAAATATCAACAAAATGTAATAAAATTTCGTAGTTTAATTTAGTAGTATTGACTGATGACATCGAGTCTATCCAGATTTTGTATAATCACCCATTATATGTCATATTTTTTAACATTTCATAATATTCTTTGAGTTTATCATCATAGTAGTTACTATTCTTATTTTGATATTCTTTAACGGCTTTTCTTAACTTCTCGTTCAATCTTTTTTGGTCTTTGGTGCTCATTTTATAAATACTTTTCAAAATAACAGCGTGTATAAGGTTGCGTGTATATTTTTGAATAGAACGTCTATCGTCGGTACCATAGTTTTTTAACTCATACAGATAGTCGTTTAAATACATATTTTCTCTTAATCCGATTATTTCATTCATCATGTCTAAGAACTCTTCTTTACGCGGTGATTTCTTATTCATTTCTTTTCTCCATGATGCCATTTCATTTTTTATATCTTCACCATACATTTTCGATACTTTTTTCACGTACTTTGTTAATTGTTCAGCGTGTTTATAATTTAGTTCCGATAACTCTTCATATAACATCTCAAAGTATTTGCGGAGTTTACCTTTCGGAAAATTTGTTGACAGCATTCCAAAGTAATTCATTAAAAAGGCTTCAAATTTCCCATAAGATCTTTCGATGCCCGTTTTGTTGGCGCGCGCCGAGCCCGTTTGTATCATAAAATTAAACTCGATGTCATTGATTGCGTTCGCTTCTCTAGCATTTGGTATACTTATTATAGTAACTAACTGCATAATATATACAAAATAAACACACACAGCTAGGTTGCACATGATTTCAATACGAATGTTATGATAAGTGAATAGTTTGAAGCGAATTCGATTTCACAGCATGAAGCGCGTGCAAGGGATAGTCAATCTATAACGAATCATGTTAATGATCTTTTTTATGATGAGTTGAGTATTCTTCCATGTATTCCAGCATAGCTAATTTGAATTTCAACATGATATCTTTAAATGTATGATCATCTTGTTTATTCAATGTATAAAATATTAACTCGACGAATATCTTTCGGGTTTGATCACCGATGTGGCGTCGAATACCTTCGCCGTATCTCTTCAGAATATAAATGTAGTCATCCATTTTTTTATCCTGGTGAATAGTAAATAGTGAATTCATTGCGTTAATAAAATCGCTTTTCAATGGCTTACTGTCCGAAAGGATTTTAAGAAATTTTCGTACTATCAATCTGAGAATAGATCCATTGAAATCGGACAATATTTTCAATTTCCTCACAAACCGCTTTAATGTCACTTGAAAGTAATAGTCCGACCTCAATCCCCTAAGGGTTTTACTCAAAACTTTAAAATACTTTGGTATTCTTCTCGTGGAGAAGACTTCCTTTTTAAGAAGGGTAGTGCATATATTTACAAGAAAGTTATAGAATGGTCCTTGAGGAACTGCTTTCGGTTTTGGAGTTGTGATGAATTGATCTTCAAAATTCGGGAAACCTGTAGTTTGATTGTATTGTGTTTCTTCTGAAAAACGTTTCGATTCACGCGAGTTCTTTAACGTTATTTCTTTTCTTTTAAATTTGTCTTTATTTATAGCAATATTGTCATGTATGATATCCTCATTTATGTTTTTGTATTTTGAACAGACACACAAATTAAATGCTACAAAAATTACAGTCCAAACAAATAAAAAGTCCATTTTTCATTTACGAGTTTAATTACTTTCCAGTGTGTATGCCAATTTAACGGTAATTAAATTTATCTGATACGGAACATGAAGTCAACTATTATTCATTCAAATAAAGTGGATTGAAATTCAAACTGTGTTTTGTTTTGTTTCTTATTTCCGAACCACATCCTTGCATGTTTCATTATCTGGAAAAAAGAAATTAAGATTAGTCCAATGTCTCTTGATCTCTAGTTATCAAATCGAGATAATTTTGAGAAAGGTAGAGCGTTGCGTTTATTCGCTCAAAGAACAGCTCGACTGGGGAGGTACCACCTCCTACTTACAGAATACCGCAGCCAAATAACTTTATGTTGTGTAAAGTTGTGTTCCTGCGCGTGAGTAAGGTCGCCAGAGCTCATAGGGGAGGGGGGAAAGGTCGGTAACGCGTGAGCGATGCTTCGTGTGTTGCAAGCGTCGATATGGCTGCGGTAACCGCTTACTATCAGAAGGGCCGTATGCTTGTTTATCGACTTAGTCGTATAAAAAAGAAACACTCACTATATTGTCGTCATAATATAACTTTTACAATGTAGTTTGGTACCTAAGCTAACAAAAACTGACAATGATACCCTGCGTTCATTTTATGGGATAAGCGAGGACCTACCCTTGCCATCTAAAGTGGTTCGCTATTGTGTACAAATCCACTCAAAAGTTACATCATCATCAAAACTTGCTTACACAAAAGTGGAATTATAATGACATGGAATATTTTTCCTATGTTACATGACATAGGTAGGTGAGCAATAAATTTATATCAAGCTAGTCACCTGCCACACGATAATAGTCACAAAAGCAGCCAAAAAAGAGTCATCTAGCGATATGAAAACACAACTGAAGAGCATGTTGTCAAACGTTGCAAGGCTCCATTCTTCGCTCCACCTGAAACATATTTTGGAATACTACTCGTCGATAATGTGTTTCTTTTTTGGGAAATCTTCGATGGTTTGGTGTTGGCAGAATCACTTCGTTATGAATTGATTCATAAATGTTAAACGTTTTGTTACCCAATTCAATTCAGATATAGAGTAGGGATAGAGCAGTTTATCGCTCAAAGAGCAGCTCGACTGGGAAAGTATCTTCACCGCAGCCAATGAAGCTGCAAACGTAGTAAAGAAATCAGCATATTTTTATGACCAGCTAGAGCGACCTGATGGTAAGTAGTCACCGGCCGCCTAGGCCCATTTGTAGAAGAGACCTTGAAGAGCTCTTGCTCTTGCTCTTTGCCCTTTTTGCGGAACCACATATGTCACGGTCGTAACTTTGCGGGACACCACAACGGGGAAGTCTTTCCACATCTCATGTCGGAGGTAGAGACGATCAAAAGACCATGAGCAAGGGAACTTGACGGCTTTTACGACCCTCTAGAAATGAGTCTTAATACATGTGCAGACTCACCAAGTAACGGCAACACATGAAGGTGTGATATTATCAGGGTCATATAGCAGGGTGCTGGTGTTACCAGCCTCCCTGACTGTTAGCTCTACATCGAGGAGGCGTTCCAATACTGTACGCTCACTGGCAACCCAGCTTAGCCCGTCTAAGGCCTGGAAAATTAGTAGGTAGGTTTTAGATTTACTTAGAAGTTGTATGTATAACACCTAGATAGATAATACTTACGCGTTCGAAAAATGCAGCTAAAAACCTCGATAGAAGTGCCTGCCTTGATTCATTCTCCCCTAAACCTGCTAAGGGAAAGTTATGAAATTGAAATGGATCTCATCATCATCCACCATGGATGTCCACTGCTGAACATAGGCCTCCCGCATTGACTTCCACTTCCAACGGTATTGGGCCGATTGCATCCAGCGGCGCCCAGCGACTCTGACCACGTGGTCGCCACTCGAGAACCTTTCTTCCCCAACGGTTATCGGCTCTTCGAGCGATGTGGCCTGCCCATTGTTACTTCAGCTTACTAACTCTACGAGCTATGTCCGTCGTTTTCGTTCTCCTACGAATGTCCTCATTTCGGACCCTGTCACGTAGAGAAATGCCGATCATAGTTCGTTCCAAAGCTCGCTGAGTGACTCTGAGCATATCTATGCGGCCAGCAGTAAAAGATCACGACCAAATGGATCTACCTAGTTATATTTATGTTATATTATACTTAGGTATTTAAAAAGTAAAATCCCACCAAAAACATTTTTATGTAAAATGTCGCCGCCAAGACATATGGCTCGTACTGTCAAAAAGTTATCAGATCTCATGTAGAGCCAAGCTTATAACCCTACATGCACTTACTCTACAAGCCCTAACTTCACAAACTCTACACACCGTAGTCAAAATATGTGGCTTGGCCGTTTCGCTATCGTCACATGGGAGTAAGGTGAAAAATGTATTCACTGTTCATTACTTTTTTGTTATTTAATTCTTGTAGTATTGAAACGGCCAAGCCACATATTTTGACTACGGTGTGTAGAGTTTGTGAAGTTAGGGCTTGTAGAGTAAGTGCATGTAGAGTTATAAGCTTGGCTCTACATGAGATCTGATAACTTTTTGACAGTACGAGCCATATGTCTTGGCGGCGACATTTTACATAAAAATGTTTTTGGTGGGATTTCACTTCGTTTTGTAAGTTCTTATGTTTTTTTTTTTGTTTTTAATTTTCCAAGTTTTATAATTTTTTTGTTGTTTGTGTACTAATAGAAGCTTACATATCAAATTTCAGCTTTCTAGGACTTCAGGAAGTACCCTATGAGTTTTGATGATCATCAGTGAGTCAGTGACGAAATCGCGGTTTTTTAGATGTCAATAAAATATAAAGTATAAGATCTAACCCAAGTTATGAGGGTTCAAAAAAACGACGAAGCGCTTCGAGAAAAGGTAGGTAGTGCCCTTTCGCTTCGCTTGGCTGTCTTGGCGGGGGGCACTTCCGTGCCCCCAGATCATGCGATATATTTAGAATTTCATTATTTGTAAACTATCTGTCCCACGCGGTTTCACCCACTTTACCGGGATAAAAATATACCCCATATTAATCTCCGTGCCTTGGTCCGAGTTACTTTACCAAATTTCATCTCATCGGTCTGGTAGTTCATCATTACAAAAAGACAAACTTTTTCATAATATGAGTAAGGATTGTATTTATTGATTTACCAGGTCCATTGATAGATAACTGTTTATAGACAGCCCTGAAACAACACATATAGAAGTATAAGTTACTAATCAACATAATACATTGAGTATAAATAGTTATATTTTGTGGTTTTCCATCAATACCTGAGTTGTGGAGCGCACACAACGCGGCATGTTGAAAGGGGACTCACCATAGACCTTACATCTTTGACATCGTCATTTCTGCAAACAAATTGAAAGTGGCTATAACACACCATAATGCATAATTATTTCTTTTGGAAACAAAAAATATGCAAGGAGCATTATTTTTGTTTATTTTCGAAATAACCATGACATATGTAGGTTTCTACTCAGATTTAATGCCCCTCGTTTCTATAAACCACGTAATAATATCTACACTATTTTTATATAGGTTCTTAAATACGTTATTTGATGTCGTGTACTATGGTATAGTCTTGTTGAAAAACAAAATGCTTCCTAATTCGCAATTAGCCCAAATATTTGATTTCTCTAGATAGTACATTTCCCTAGATAACTATAAATCGTCAAGAAGATTGTAAATAACAGTTAATTACTGGGAATCAAGGATACGGATTTGTTTCTGAATAGTTAGTCTCATGGGAGAAATAAATCTATTTTAGATATTGTACTAGTGCGTAACTACTAAACTAGTAATAGTGCGCACATTTGAAACATCTGCCCCCCTAGACGAGATAGTTGTCGACAATCGTCATCGTTAGTAAACGATCAACCTTTGTATGACCATAAGAGATTGTTAAAAATCACGTGATATCTGGATTTGAAATGTCCATCCCATACAAAGGTTGATCGTTTACTAACCATCTTGTCTACTGGCCCAGATCATGCTCCAAAGATAATGATAAGGAGCTCGATGGGCTAGTTTGAAGAAGTTTTACTGCAAGCGTTAGCTACACAAGGGTGGAGTAAGCTCACTAGCTTACACCACTGTGTGTCCTTGGCGACTTTAGCTTCAAAGATATGAATTAGGTATTTGAGAGTCAATATACTTGGGTTCGCACATAAAGAACGATGACGAAGCCTAATATATAGCAAGCTTGCCCAGAAGAAACTGGCCACTTAAAAGTCCCTAGATTGTAAGGGTCAGAAAGCAAACGCTGCAAGTTCCACTCCCTTGATATCCGCATTAATAAATTATGATGAAAAACGTCGTCAACAACGATGTGAAATTTTGTAGGTACCTGCCATTGAGCTATTATTACTACGTATAGAGAAGACGCCACATATCACAACTATGTGCCGTTCAAGTGAGGCCATTCGGTCACACTTGTTGTTGTAGAACGATGAACGAAACGAGTAAGCGCCGTGAAAATCACGGTGTTTGCGAGCGTTCTGATAGCGCTACGTGTTTCTACTGTCTGCTTAGACGACTAATTATTGTTTCAGCGCTTAAGAGAACTTTAGTTGACTCTAAAAACATGGGACATAACCTTTGCTTATGATAGCTTCTCTATACGTAGTAATAATAGCTCAATGTTACCTGCAAAATCTCTTTGACTAGAGCTTGAATATCCAAAATAGTAATCAATAAACATACATTACCTGCCATGGACGTAATGCGCGTAATACTCCTCTTGGAAGACCAGCAATGACAGCCCAACTCCAGTACAGACTCTTGGAAGATTCGCCGGAGGTGGACCAATCAGTCTATCCAGTATCCATCTGACAGTAAGCAACGTGGTATACGAAGACCACCAGGCTATGCCGACTACTGCCCATTTGTAGCCAATACTTTGTGGCAGGTATGACTGCCAGGGTGCCATTAACTGTGAAGGATTTTTGTATTTGAAAAAAAATGCCTTGCTGAGTTTCTTGTCTGTTTAAGTGTATACCTAACCGGGATGCTAGACTAAATTGCTAATTAGTGTCTTATCAGGGCCTAATTTGAGTAAGTTTTGAAAGAATAATCAGAGGTCGATGTACCACACGATTCTTAAGATAAAAAAGGTCATGGGTCGTAAAGTTTAGATATCCTGACTGCAACGCCACAGGTCGTGTATTTGATTCCCAACCTTGACAAACATTTGTGTGGTAGGTTCACGCGCAAACCAACGCATTATTAATATAGTAGGAGAATAGCAGGACATAGGTTAGGATATCGGTTACTGTTAGTTTCCCTTGTAGGTTCAATAAATTAGGACATACTTAGTAGGTATACTTACTTTTAATATTAAAAGAGCAAAAGTGACAGTGATACCAGGAGACACTCTTCTATTCGTTTGTAAGATACTCCATTCTCTAGCTAATGACGCAGCTCTCCATGTATTGGTTTTGAGTGAATCTAAAAATTCCGGTATTTTTATTTTATGTAGGGAATATCCATAATATCTAGATAAAGTAAAGTTCGGTAATTTTGAAAATTACTTATATAATACAAATAACAATTAATCAAATGAGACAAAAATAGGGATTTATAAGTGTTTTTATTTTGTATGGAGCGACCACCATGCATGACGTAAAGAAATAAAGAAATATATGCCACCATATTGGTAACTCAACTGTAGCAACGTAGACTCACGCAATTTATAATCACTAGAATTTTCACAGATTTAATGACATATGCAAAGGGTATATTATTGTTACCTTGCATTGGAGAATTATATTCAGTCCAGTCCAAAAAGAAAACATCACATCGACACTGATTCCAATTGAGCCAAGCAACTTTGATAGCCTGAAACCAAATAGCGTATGAAATAATTAGGGTTACCTAAAAGACTGATTATAAACTCAAATATCTAATAAAGAAAGAGTATACTACAAGATATATCATTATATTGAAAATAAAGATGTCTGGAAGTACTTACAATACAAGTGCACATTGTTCATGCTTGTACGATAGCATTTATCATATGAACTGGTCTATGTTAACTAAGTATGGCATCAGATTATCACAAATATATTAAAAATATAACCTTGCTGAGTTTCTTGCCGGTACTTCTCAATTGACGGCTGACTTTTGAACGGGTGGTCACTTCAGTAGTTTCGACCTTTAAAAGTACCTGATGATGAGGCTGTTGATGTAAATTTTTACCTTCAATGAGACAGCAGAGTAAACTAAAGCTTTGATAATTTTATTCTCAGATTGTGATAGCCGTAACGTCAAACCGAGGGTACCAGCTTCTGCTGCTAAAGCATGTAGAGTTGAGAACCAGGCAGCCTGAAAGTATAAATCACTTAATTTAAATAACGGTTAATGGCCGAAATTATGCGTTCTACCCGGTTATATTGCACATCAACCAAAGACGCCAGTTTACACGTTTACCCTACTCCATAACTACAGTAGCAACCGAGCATACGGCCCGTTTGGTAAGCGGTTACTTTAGCCTATAGACGCTTGCAACACCTTGGGGTATCACTTGTGAGTTCCCAATGATGCAAAAATCTCTGCACACCCAAAAGGGTTTGAAGCTGAGTTGAGATGAGTCGATGAACCTGTAACCCGAGTTCGTCTCCAGCATATATCTGAGCTCGCGTCCCTTTGCAGTATTTTATTTGTGTTTATACTTATTATATCTTATGTCGGTAGTAAATTGTAGCAATAAAAGCATTTCTATAATTCTAAAACTTTGGCAATCAACCAGTTAATTTGCGAAATACATGTTCTGCTTGGATAATTTTTAATAATAACTTTACAGTCATTTATTATGCCATTAGAAAAACTACTTTGGATTAACGCTAATACGTAGACACGTAAATAAAATCCCACGTAGACCAATATTTCGATATTAATCATGCATCAACACACTTAGTGAAACTTTGCTCGGAACAAATTAAAAAGAAAAAGTTTTATTATGAAATCTGAAACAACTTTGACTCAAGTTCTCACGTAAACTTATCTCACGGACAAAATGGGGAATCAATAATAAATCAGTAGCTAACGATGCAATGTTTATTTGTAAATATTTTGCCTAATGACTAGCTAATCCCCGCGGTTTCACACGCATACCTACCGTTTAAAAGTTGTACGAGTTAGGCCTGAAAAACCTTTGAAGAAATTCCGATAAAAATCGTTCTTACTTACAAAATATAAGGCATCAGCAACGGATCCAGATAGAAATGGCACTATTGTAATATAATGGCCACCTCTGCGAAGGTTACCTCGCCATTGAACCATCGCATATAACGCCAGGAGGGACCCGAGGACGCCACCCCATATCTAAATTCATATATGGACAACCATTAGCAGATATTGTAGTTTATTTATTGTTACTTATTGGTATATATGTTTCTTTTCATATAGGAAGTAAAGATGGGATAGGCGATATCGACTGTATGATCTTGTGTACGAGAATAAGTAAATTGGTTTGAGTTATTTGATTGTGTGTGAGTGTAAGTAATTAGGTTAGAATATGTTTAAAGTAAATAGCTTTCTAAGTTTACAAACGCTGAATAAACTAATACGGTACGATAAGTCCATACAAGATCGGATACAATCATAAATTAACTACCATATACCTTACTCTTTCTGTTTTTTCAGGCCAATCTTATTTCCTATTGGCCGCTCTTAGGTCAATTTAATTATTGTTAAGAGGCCGTATGCCAAATTTTGCCGATTTCGCTGATTTACGTGATTTAACAATCGTGATTAGAAATACAGTATTTTAACTGTAAGTTAAAATACTGTATTTCTACAAGTTTTAATTCACAACCTAAAATATCATTTAAATTATGATCTAATGAATGAGCTACCTCTTCATTTTTATTATTTTATTTATGGCGAGATTTAGATTGTTTTAAAAGATTTTTTATTGCCAAACTACTGAACTTTTTCATATTTTTTTTCAGGAAGTGGATTGTTTATTAACTGAAGTTTATTTATCGGCCTTACTCATAAACGCTATTTAACTAAATCTACTGAATAAACGGTCAAATAAATAACGTCACCTTGCTATCATTGTCAAACAATTTGACGTTATTTAGGTGACCACTTAATCAGCTTATTAGTTAAATAACGTTTTATGAGTAAGGGGGTATGTTGTTATAATTTTAATGAACGAGAGTTCTAAGTAGCCGAAATCAAAAGCAATTCTTCGCCTATTTTCTCTAAAAATTGACTCAGATAAATATTGTTTACTAAAAGTTATTATATTAAAGTGGTAAAAAGTGCTCCGTTTATTTTATAGATGACTTTTATAACAATAGACTGTATTTTTTTCATACCATTTTGACGGCATAACGATTCGTAAATATGTGATATTCTAAACCTCTTATAGCAAAAATTCAAAAACAGCCGCCTGTTTGAGGTCAATTAATCAAAATTAAATCATAAAATTAAAAAAAATAGCTCGTTTATTAGATAATAATTGAAATGATTTTTCATGTTGTATATTAAAACTTATGGAAATACAGTATTTTAACCGTAAAATGAAGTCTGTAAAATCACGTAAATCAGCGAAATCGGCAAAATTTAGCATACGGCCTCTTAATCTGACCCTTATTTTAACAATCAGTTCAGGGTTGAGATTCATAATAATACAAACTATTTTAGGGATAAGACTAGACATTATTTTATAATATCTCCAATAACGCTTTTTATATAAATCTCTACAATCAACCTTATTTTAATAAGTAAGGACTTAAGTATTTTTCAGTCGTTGAGAGCTTCAAGAAGTTTTACGTATTTCTAAAGGTTGGGGCTCGTTTCACTTGACTTCTATAGAATTCACTGCCTCGAAAAGAAATCTTTAATAGTCCATCATATTAACTATATGGAAAATCCGAACAAGGATTTAGTTTTTAAAATAAAGCGGTACATAAAGCAGTTCAATTCTTTGGAAACCATTTATAATCGGTGTACAAAAAAAGGTTTTGCTATACTATATGTAGGTACAGTAGTACCCAACTGATAAGGCGCATCGTGAATCTTCGTTCGCACAGAAAAGAAAGTATGGCCGCGAAGATTAACGAAAGAATGCTTAAAACTTACAATCAACCTTAGATCACTACTATAAGGTTCATGATACACTGCAGCTGTTAGTTCCGTCTCACTCGCAAGTCACGCCAAAGCCTGCCTCCGCACGGCGCGCGCTAACATGGCAGCAGCTGCCGACCAATAGCGGTTTCCCGCACTTTGAAAATGTATCTTCTGCGCAGGTACATCGGTAAGACATATCAGTTGGGTACTACTGTAACTGATATTGAAGTTCTAGGATATATCCTAAGATAAAACATAGCTGTTATGGTAATCAGTTTAACATTAGGTTTAACATTTTTCTGCCATTTGACCAATAAAACAGAGCATGCATTTTCTACGTAAGCATGCTACATTGTCGGCCTCTTCATAACTCTCAAACGAAAGCACATTTATCGTAAAAACGAAACAATCCTATTAAAAATGTCATGTATAATTTTATAGAAACCAACCTCTAGTCCTCTTACCACACCAGCATTGGGCATCTCATGTTTGACCCTCAAAGACATAGAGACGGAAGAAGCAATCGTCGATTTTGTTGCGTACTGAGCTTCAATAGAAATGTGAACGAGAAGTGTCCCTGAATTGTATCTATCTCTTTCTATTCTGTAAGCAAATAATATTATAAATACTAACCCCCTTAACCATAATAAAGTTTTCAAACGTTGATTAGCTAAAATTTCGAAGTCTTTATCTGACAGGTGACATTTGGTGATCGAAAGAGTGAGACGGAGCACACTATTACACTGATTTAGTTAAAAAGCGATTATGAATGAGAGGGTAAGACTTAGGAATAAGAAGATAAGATAATTTCACTACGCTTAGCGGACCCACGAAATGTAGAAAAGAGATATCACACTCCTTGTGAACACTTTGCGAAAGAGAGAAAGACGCATACACATTTATGACGTGAGTAATTTTTTTTCAGAATAAGAGCTCATAGCCTCCCGAGTACTTTTGTGTAATTTTACATTTTAATTAAATAATTACGATCGTGGAAATAAAACTAGACCGTGTATGCTATAGAATACACATTGTGACTTGTTTCTTGAGCAATTGTGACGTGCATAGAAAGAAATAAGCCGCTACAGTAGTACCCAACTGATAAGGCGCGTCGTGAATCTTCGTTCGCACATAAAAGAAAGTATGGCCCCGAAGATTAACGAAAGAATGCTTAAAACTTACAATCAACCTTAGATCACTACTATAAGGTTCATAATACACTGCAAGTGTTACTTCCGTCTCACTCGCAAGTCACGCCCCTCCGCACAGCGCGCGCTAACATGGCGGCAGCTGCCGACCAATAGCGGTTTCCCGCACTTTGAAAATGTATCTTCTGCGCAGGTACGTACATACTAAAGTTTATACGCAAGTAAAATAAAAGCTACGTACTTTCTAATATGGAAGAAACCTCAAATCAACTAAGTCCAAAAGAAAATTAATCCGTATTCCATGCTTACCGTATACGAACCAACAAGGTGCGTAAATACACAACATTTGTAACATTTGCAATAGTTGAAATTCGTTTGGTCATCATGAAATAACGTTTGAATTTATTAGTAGGCCATGTCCCTCTCTGAAAAAGAATGAAGTATTTCAATTTCTTTAACAAAGATTTTGCGCATGAATATCTCTAAATGATATTAAATAAAAATACCTGAACATAATAACCATCAGGTGTTCGTAAAGTAACTGGTATTTGTTTGAAGTCTCCATCCATTTGTAAATATGGCCCAAGAGTCTCATTATGATCAAACATATTCATTTCCGAAATATTCACCTCACAATCATGGCTGAAACATAAAATATATAGGTTACCTACTAGACACAGTAGAGTTGGTGGAATACTAAGAGACAAGGACGTAGCTATACCATCTGTGGGCAACAATGCACTAAAGTAAACTAGATTTTACCCACGCCATAAAAAAGGAGAACCACAGTTAAGAAATAATTACTACGTCAGTAGAGCTCTACTACGCTAGGCGAGCCGAGCACGAACCGAGCTATGGCTCAATTCTCGTAACAAAACTTCAACGATATTGTAGCGACTTCAACGATTAAACTGTATATTTTACTACTATAATGTCAAATGAACGATTGAAAAACGATCTTATAGACAAATTATTGAGGCACTTTTGAATACTTTTTTATACAGAATATTTCAAATACATTTTAAATAGTTAATGTCGCTACGACACCGTCGAAGTTTTGTTACGAATTTTGGGCCACTGCTCTTCGCACTTCGCTAGCGGCGTCAAGTGTGGACTTACAATGAGCCTACAAATCGTTATACTACTGTCCATGAACAGGATGCTAATCCCTGTGTTCATCAAAAACCCGGACAATTGGCGGAACGCAGTCGAGCGCAAGCCGATCGCTCGTTCGAGGCTCTGAAATCAGTCTACGCTACGCGAATTCTTGCTCCGCTTGTTCTCAGCTCGTACTCACGTCAATCCACTGTACATAGTGCGTCCAACTACTATTTTGTGACATGAATACAAATCGTGGATATTATTATCGCTTTTGCGTAGGATTAGGGTTCCGGGCTAAAAACTGAGTACTTACGAAATATCATTACCAATCTTTATTCTAACAGGTAGTTGACATAACGAGTTTCTTTGGCTCGTATCTTGGAGGAGCTTCAGTCCTCCATTCGATGTAAAAAGTGCTGCAGCCATCAACAGATTGTCCTGGAATAAAACAGAAGAAACCCTTTATTACATGATATGGTCTAAAGCAAGTCTGTAAAACTCTCTTAATATATCCGTCACTATCTAATCTAATATAACAGAAAGAACAGTGGCTATCTTGAAACCTAACTTTTCAAGACTTAAATGTTCTTTTGTAATAAGGGGTAAAGGTTTACTGAAATAAATATCAATTAAAAATAATAAACTTTTACAAAAACGTTTCACAAAATTAGTCAATTTTATGTCAGATCCAATTAAAATAACTAAGCGGGCCTAGACTAGACTAGGATAAACCTGTGTTCCTGGATATTAATGAAAGAAATACCTTTCCATGTGGTAGAACGATTTCTCCAGGAGTTTTGTCATTTGAAGTCGATTCAACTGAAAGAGGTGGTAGACCTAAAACAACAAAATAATTTTAATATTTTGAACAGAGAGCCTATAACTTCTATAGACGCAGCCCTTCCATCACGTGAGGCCTAATTTGTTGGATGGCATCTTTCACAATGATTTTAGCTTTACATTCAAACTAGCGAGGGATAAAATGTAGCTTATTATAGCACTCACAATGTAGCTTATCCTATTAGTAATATAATTCAATTAGGTAAAATCACTAGATCCGAAAATTAATTGCTACAGCCAAACTAAGAAACAAACATTACTTCTTCAAAAGATATAAAGCGTGTCTTTTTCTTAAAAGGAACGTAGTTAAACAGTAATTCGTAATATTTAATTTCAGCAACCCATTCCCAAACAATCTCGCAGTAAAAGTAAGTCGGAATATACCTATACCTACCTTTTGATATAATAGACTTGCTCTGAATCCACAGCCTGCAAGGCCCAGCTGGGTCAATTGAATACAGATCCCTCACACATTCACTGGCTAAAGTGCGACATGCACGGAGATCGTTTTTCTGTAAGCATTACGGAATCACAAAGCTTTGATTCGCACGGCTTTTATATGAAGAATCATGGCAGTATTAGTATAAAATTATTAAATAATAAATTGGAAATAACGCTACGATAATCTGCATAATATATGTTACTGTAGTATGTATCGTAGACGTAGCGTAGCCGTAGCTTTAGCCGTAGCTGTAAATTCAGGGTCGTAGGCATTCGTAGCAAAAGCAGCCAGTGCTTTTACACAACGTATGTTAATGTAGTATGTATCGTAGACGTAGCGTAGCCGTAGCTGTAACATCAGGGTCGTAGTCATTGGTAGCACAAGCACCCAGTGCTTTTACACAACGTATGATACTGCAGTATGTATTGTAGATGTAGCGTAGCTGTAAAAACACTGGGGCCCAAGTCTACGATTACAAATTGTGTTCCAATGAACTATCAGTAGTATTAAAATTGACACATTTGGAAGTCTACTAATTCAATAGGGTCGAAACCATTATGAATTTAGTAGTTAACTCACAATGCGCATCAATGACTCAATGGCAAATGAGTTGTTATGGGATTGTGTCTGATTGGTCACTGATATATACAGATAAATTATTCAGGAAAAATTTGATGTTCGCAGATAAAACAAAAATACTTACAGTACACAAATATTCATGCTTAACGACATCAAGCAGAGCTGATGGATGGAGCCTATTGTCCTCAGACTTTGGCCGCGAGTTCACATAAGTCTTCGGTATACAAATGCCCCTGACAATAATATGGTTTCTTGGACACGCGCAGGATTCACACCGCACGCACACATTGCCGGATACTTTGTAACCACGAGCGCATTTCACGCAAAGTACTTCTTTTAAAGATGAGCCATCGAAATTTTGCGTTACTGGAAAAGTTTTGAGAAGTTATACATGTGATTTCTTAAATGATAAAACAATATAGGCTGTTTGTTAAAAAAACCGTCGATCACATAAAACAAATTTATTTGTATTAAATAATTTTAATGTATTGTATTGAATAATTGTAATGTGTTTGAATTTTATTGAATTGTGTGTACATTTTTAATATTATATGCGGCGGGACATAGTAGAGCTTAACATTACAATACATTGTACCTACAACTTTTACCAATGGTCCATACTAAAAATACTTTGACTTTGATAAGAATTTATCTGCGAAGTGATTTAAAGCTAATATTTTAGGTAATTTTGTTCAAAAGTACTACTAAGATTATTTCTTATAATTTTATTAAATGTATTCTTCTAATTACTTATTAATTATATTTTAAACATAATTGTATAAAATACATTTAAAAATAATAATAAATAAAAACCGGCATCAAATTGGTCAAGGAGAGAGGAACTTCCTCTATACGTGCCGTTGGTTATATTCAAACTAGCTGTCCCCCGCGGTTTCACCCGCGTTCCTGGGGTTCCTTCTCCATACCATAGGCTATCTGTATGCCAAATTTCATGATGATCCGTTGAGTAGTTGAGGCGTGAAGACGTAACAAACAAACAAACAAACTCACTTTCGTATTTATAATATTAGTTAAGATGAATCATTTTAAAACCTTTTCATAATCTAAATTCCCTATCCCAAATAAGATATCAACGCAATATGAACCAATACTCCTTTCAATAAGTCCTATAATTCAACACCATCATAATAAATCACACAAAGTGTTACCAGAAATATAATCATTAGGACATTTCCTGCACACAAATCTCCCGGAGGAGTTCTGACATCGCCTCGGGACGCAGGAGGTTCCGTCGGAAGACACCAGCTCAGTCGCGTTGCAGGGCTTGCAGTGAGCTATCCCCGCCGGTATACTATGCTCTGCACAACTGCAGGCGAAACCTGCAAGATTTATAATTTGCGTGTACTAGAATGTTGGTATTATCTATCGTCTTTAGATATATAATTGTGTCCTAGATACCGATTGCAGCGCCATCTGCCGGGCTGATTTGTGAATCTAAACCATCCATGGCGCCACTCAAAGGCAAACAAAAAAAAATCAAATCGGTCCAGCCGTTTAGGAGGAGTTCAGTGACATACACACGTTCAGTAGAATTAACTCCCTGGATGTTTTAGACAGGGTAGGGTAGGGTAGCACCACAGGCCCTACCCTGTGGTGCTACCCTACCTATAGCACCACGCGGGAGAAACCGCGGGAGAGAGCTAGTATACATCTACATAGTATCTATACATTATTTAAAACTGAAACAAGCAAACGGCCCGCCTGATGGTAAGCGGTTACTGTAGCCATATGGTCACTTGCAACACACGAGGCATCACTCACCGACCCTTCCCTCCCCCGTTAGCTCTGGTGACCTTACTCACGCGCAGAAACACAACTTTCAACATTCATTCCACAGATTCATTCATTCACAATATTAAAAAAAAAAGACACTTCATAATAAATTCATTGATTGTTGGTAGGATAATGAGAGTGAACTTTTTTTAAGTACCCTAAAGATCGAAGACTTATGTGAAAAAAATATTTGATTCAAAATTAATTAATAACCAATGAGTATTTCTTCAGGTCTCGTTAACGATTCTTAATTTAAATAAAATTGGGTCTTTGATATTTTTTTATCTACGCGTGGATAAAAGTATTGTTTGAGATTTTTAATAAATGTCATGTGTGGGAGAAGCTCTGTTCATACCGCTAATTTGCCGTACCCAAAAAGTTAATAATTTCTGAGACTAGATTTGATTTTTTATAAACTTATTTTACCTATTTTATTGTTACTGAATAGGAATAAACTATAAAATATCCTTACCATCAGGTGACGTGATCATGGAAGAGTTAGCTGGGCAGGTTTGGCACGTTAATAAACCCGGGTCATAATATTGACCCGGATTACAACTTTCGGGTAATTCCATACATGTTATATCACGAATCGTTTTTATTAGCATAAACAAGAAAAAATGATCGATTACTTTCATAATTTTAGCATAAATACCACACAATAAAAACAAAAAGCTCGTCTTCAGTTTAGTAACATATTGCCACTAATTGCTTTATGGGTCATTATGACGTCATTAATCACGTAAGCTTTATTAGTGACACTTGATCTACTCAGATTACTATCATTATATCGTAGTGGTAGGAAAAACAATTTGCAAAATGATTTTAACAATGTTTTGTTTACATTGTTACCGAGACTGTTGCTTAGCAACAGCTTGGGGGACTTGGGCGCGCTCGAGCGGCCCTACATTTATATCGGCGTAATATTTGCGTATCTTTTCCAAAAACATATTTACTAAGATGATGTTGTAAACTAGTCTGGTACATAGTTCAGAAAAAGGTTATTTAAAGCAAACAAATTTTGTACAAAAAGTATTTAACAAAGTATAAAAATAAATGCTTAAAGTTAAAATTACTTTAAGTACAATAGGCGATATTCTCGCTAAGAAGCGATCTCTTCCAAACAACCTTTGGATGGAGAGGAATTTAAACACGTTATTAGACGGTAGTGTCTTGGTAGTGTATACTTTTATAACAAAAATAGGTAAATAAATAAATATACATACATACATAAGTCTAAAATACTATATGATTTTTTCAAAATATGTAAATTATGAAACCTCACAAACAAGTTAGAATTAGGTAATACGTTAATCCCATTTTTTACCGCAAAATCATAGTTTTTTCTAATTACGGGGCAAAAATAACATATTTCGATTAATTTTCCCAAATTGCGTAAAAAAGTAACATTGTAGCTTCAGCTTTGTTTATAGAAACTGAATAATTTAAATAATAGAACCGTTCGTAAGCTCCTAGGAATTGTCTGAAATGACTTGGCACTTTCCTATAGATGCCAGAAGAAGTTACGATCGTCTAGTATAAAAATTATCATAAATTCCCTTTGACTACACCTACTTATATGCAAAATATGCTGAGTCGCTGGTCCTCTGCGTCAAAGTAGTGATTTGCAGGAGGAATAAAGAAGGTTCTTTATATCAGTTGATATTGAACTGTGGATTAAAAAAAACAAATAACTTCGCCTTCGCCAGTAGAGGAGTCAAAATACACCTTTTCTCTACTAAATATAAATGTAATCACGAACCCGCCTTCTGATCGGGGGGCACGGCAGTGCCCCCGCCGAGTCGAGCGCGAAGCAAACACTGCCGTACCATCCTTTACTGGAACCATTTCGCCGCATTTTCAGGCCCCTATTTGAGAACCTCTGGATAAGACCCGAACGCAGAAATTTTCGTCATCCAGTAAGCTATAATCACATACTTAAAATCCAAAATTTCAAGTCTGTAGGTCATTCAGTTCCGAAGTTAAGCGAAAGCAAAGTTTCACATTTATGAAACTCACTCACTCACTCACTCACTTATGATCATCAAAATAGAACTAGTACTTCCCATAAACTCAGAGAGCTGAAATTTGGTACAGAGTTAGGGTTTAATGACCACATAAAGGGAAAACTATAAAAACTAGGATAATCGAAGATCTGGAGTACCTGGTGACCCTGATTAGAAAACACAAGAGCCCAACCAAACTATTAGAGATATCGACATACCGCCAAAAAATATTCAACTTGGTGGGCCGCTTCATTTTCTACAAAAAGAAGTGAAATCCTATCAAAAACATTCTGTAAAAAACTAGCCAAGTTTCGATGAAATGTCTTGTTTATCTCTAAAAAGTAATGAAATCTAGACAAAGTCGTGCCAAGTCTAAGGTTCCTTACTGCGATTTCTTTATTATTATAGTTAATGTTGCGTGACTTGGCTTGTGAGGTGTCTATGGATAGGTCTTCAAAAATGATATTGAGGTTTCTAATTTTTTTTTTTTTTTTTTTGCGCTAGAGATACTTCCAAAGTGTTAAAAAGTATGTCCCCCCCCTGTAACTTCTAAAATAAGAGAATGATAATAGATAAAGACTAAAAAAAATATATGATGTACATTACCATGGAAACTTCCACCGAAAATTGGTTTGAACGAGATCTAGTAAGTAGTTCTTTTTAATACGTCATAAATCGTAAACCGCAATTTGCCATTCATTCAATCAACTCAAATATAAAAAAAAAAACATTTTTATATTATGTTACTTGCTGCTACGGAACCCTTCACAGGCGAGTCCGACTCGCACTTGGCCGCTTTTTTCACTCTGGATACAGTCCCAGGTGTGAGACTGCACTTTGACTATACACTACATACATGTTCCAAATTACCATGAAGTTTGTTATCATGTTTCAGTAGGTACACAATAAATCCCCTTTATAAATCCAAAGCTATTTAAAACGTGATGTGAAATGGACCCGATGGATAACCGCTGCGTTAGCTGGTTAATTAATTCAAGTTCACAATGCTGTCGATCAATTGGTTTGCACTGTCTACTGTATATATGTAGTTGGATAAAGCAAGCATTGACACATGGATATTATAGGATTTATATAGAGCAGAAGCCCCGGCTGTGGCCGCTTGCAATTTTGAAATTCAATAAATAAGGTGTTGAAGCCTAACCCCCTTATTTACGTGACCCTTTAAACAGTATATTAGTTAAATAACGTTTTATGAGTAAGGGGGTTAGGCTTCAACGCCTTATTTATTGAATTTCAAAATTGCAAGCGGGGTTACTCGTTTATTGTCTATAGTAAATAAAATCTTTGATGATTATCGCCTTTGACGAACAATTGTAGTGGCGCCGTAAGTGTATAGGAAGTTTTTTGTGACACTGTAAAAGCAAAAATAATGATTTCCGTTAATTTCTTAACATACACGATTAGCGACCCTTGGTAATTAATCGATAAATATCTTGCTCATTTTTTTATTTGTGCGTGGATTGTTTTTGAAGCATACTAAATGAATGTCTAGGAACTTGGTTTTGATGTTATTTTGACAGTCAATGAATTTCTCTACCTGGAAATTTAGTTGGAAATAGGTGGCCACAACTGGATCAATAGTGATTTTACACCAAAGATTAATAAATAAAATATTCGTCTCCCAATACCCACTTCTACTAAACCTGTAAGCTAAATAAATGATCTACTTTATTAATGTAACTTATCAACACAATATCCATGAATTATCCGCGAATTTTTTTTATAAAAATTTCCTTAAAGTGGCCAAAGCCCTACTTAGGAAAAAGCTAAATTGTGTGTTAGGTCCATGCTATGACGATTCAAAATCAAACGAAATCGAAATATTCTATTTAAACAGACTTTCAAAAGCAAGAGGTTGCATTTAGAGAAAATCCGGCAATAAACTCAGCAAATACTCTTTTCAAAACAAGCTTAGATTGATTAACAATATTTACATTCCAGTCGGCGAAGTCTCGACGGCAAAACTACAAAGTAAATCTATATTCTATCAATATTTAAAATTAGATAAATAAAAGACTTAGCAGGCCAAGTGGCATCCATGGTGAAACTCTAATGGTGCGTCCATGCTACACGAATCGAGCCACGAACTAACAGAATTCGTTCGTTGTTCGCGTAACGTGGACGGACTTGCGAGAAATCCAAATTCTTTGCTTGCGAGGCTCGAACGAGCATTCGTCTCGCGCTCGACTGCGCTCCACACGGCGCCCGACTTTTTTTTTATACCACTAAGGTGGCAAACAAGCATACGGCCCGCCTGATGATAAGCAGTTACCGTAGTCTATGGACGCTTGCAACACCAGGGGTATCACTCGCGCGTTGCCGACCCTGAAGAAATCTCTTCACGCCCTTTTTGAAGAACCCCATGCTGTACCATTGGGAAAACCACGGCGGGGAGCTCATTCCACAATCTGAGCGTACGCGGAAGAAAGCTTCTTTGAGCCCGCACAGTTCGAAACAATTCTGGTTTCAATGTGTGAGGAGGTCAGTTTTTTCACGAACACAGGGATTCGCATCACACTCAACGAACGAATTCTATACGTTCGTTCCTCAGCTCGTGCTAGGTTCGCATAGCATGGACGCAACATTAAAATATCTTAGCGAAGAAGAATTTATTTTGCTTGGTCTACCAAGCGGACTCTAGTCCATTCGGAACTTCGCAGTACTATTTATATTACTTAATATTGAACACTATTATTATTATCCGCGTTTCCGGTTTCCGGTTTGTAGCTTCCTTTTAGTGAAAGAATTTTCTCAATCCGATCAGTGTTTTCGGAGATTACCCCCTACATCCAAACTGGGGGGCTAAAAAGGAAGCTAAAGCAATATTGCTGACGCAATTCATTTTTGCGAATTCTCGTCAGATCCTACGTAATTTCAATATTTTTTGGTATACTAGTTACTCATTATATACAATTCAATTCAATAAAAGATTCGGAATTGATGAATTGCATAATATCTGCCGTAAATTCGAAAAAATTAATTGTCTTAGCAATATTGCTTTAGCTTCCTTTATAGGGGGGCTGTACCTATTTAGAATAATAGTTTCTGAGTTTCTAATAATGTTTTTAATTAGTACTTATAGTGAGGGAAGGTCATTGTGATGATTCTGATGAACATACATTCTGGTAAATTGTATCTCATTGCATTTACAATTTATACAGCACAATTGATACAAACTCGCAGTTTGCTCGCAGCAACGTGATAACAATTCGATGCAATTTATAGTAATAAGACCTGTAACGATAACTGACTACTGTGATGATTTACCTAACTTCTGACTTTTCAGTTCTCAAGTTATCTGGTTGGTAATTTAAAATCAGAACAGTTTGTGTATAAAACAGAGGAACGATCGATGTTGAAATCGAAAAATCAGACACACATAATATACCTAAACTAGCTTCTGTCAGCGGCTTCGCCCGCGTGGCCTAAAGGAAACAAAAAGTTTCACAGAAAATTCAACCCCCGTTTCGGCCTTTTAGGGGTGAAATTTCGAAAAACCCTTTCTTATTGGATACCTACACTTCACCAAGAACACACCCTCCAAATTTCATGTCTCTAAGCCCAGCGGTTTATAGGCTGTGCTTCGATAGTCAGTGAGTTCCCATACACAACTTCATCTCGCTTTTCATTTCTTCGAGGGTAGATTAGATTATAAAAAACGCTGTGACACGTATAAATTAATTTTCAATCTTCAGCCTAAACACAAAATTTGATGATCCTAACTTTGAAACTGACGGACTTTCATACAAACTTTCATCCCCTATTTTACCCCCTTAGGGGTGGAATTTCTAAAAACCCTTTCTTAGTGGATACTTACTTCTCACAATGAATACACCCTCCAATTTTCATGTCTCTAGGACCAGCGGTTTAGGCAGTGCGTTGATATATCAGTCAGTCAGGGAGAAAATATCAGGAAATCCTTTTTGAATGCGTAATAAAAGGAACTCTTGTGCAGGATTTCATACTTCTGTTGTGCTTTTTATATATATATCAGTAAGTGTAAGATTTTTAATAAATAGATAAACTAGCTGTCTCCGCGATTTCATCCGCGTTCCTGGAATAAAGCCTATGTCCTTCTTCATACCATAGGCTATCTGCATGTGGAATATTATGATGATCCGTTGAGTAGTTGAGGCGTGAAGGCGTTACAAACAAACAAACTCACTTTCTCATTTATTGATTTCACTTTTGGCGTACAAAGTTTATGGAAAGATTACCTACCTATTACCTATGTTCGTCTATGTTATTCATATAGGTTATCTGAGCTACCTCTCTAGCTAAACTGAATTATTACAATATACAGAACAACAATAGTTTGTCAGTCCCTAACAAGCTTGAATAAATGAATCTTGCCTATTTTAGGGCATCCATTGTTTCCTTTGTCCCAATAACATGAGAGAGGAAGTGCTTTGAATACCATCATAATAAAGATATACCTACCTATATATATAAGGTACACACGGCTACAGATCAAGCTATACATTTCCAATATAAGCTGACCTCTCATTGTACGGAAATCCTATACAATGCGAGATCAGCTTATACTCGAAATGTATAGCTTGATGTGTTGCCGTGTGTACCTTAGCGTAAGAATATACAATAGAGTGATAGCTTTAACAACATTACCTTGTTTGTAGCGTGAGCAGTTTGCATATAGATGCATTCATAGATGTATCGGACAATAGTGATTAATGGTCAGAAAAAAAAATCTATATGAGTTCCTTGTCATTTGTGTTCAGAAAAAAGTATTGATAATTGAAATTAGCATTCATTATATAGGTATGTAACTATTTACTCGTTCAAACTATGAACGCGCAGATCGCTTACGGCTAAACATAAATCAAGGAAAAAAATATGAAAAACGGTAAGTGACTTATACTGTAATTTATGCTGAGACGAGGTCCCGGGTTCGAATCCTACAATGAGCTTGAGCTTTCGATGAAGGAAAACATCGTGAGGAAACCATAGCACGGTGGTACGGTACTTTGTAGTAGGCCATCTGGCTAGCTACCACACACCTATCGGTATGTTCCGACAGCTGCACTTGAGAGCCCATGTCTTCTAGGCTCTGTGTGCTTACCACCTTCGGCCACATCATCACTTACCATGCTGAGATTGTGGTCAAACTGGCCTATCAACAGTAAAAAAAAAATACGTGAAGGAAACGGAAGCCCCGTTTGTACGAATTTATTTGATAACTTTATTTGTGTTATATGCTATATCACCATAACTATGCAAAATAAGCTTGATATCATGGTAGACTTCTAGTTCAGTCACTATGAAATAGAGAAGGGCATGACAAAACTTTACGGTTCCTGATTTGACTACGGAACCTCAAAAATGCAAGTTCAAATACATTAAACTTAGACAATGCTTAGGCTAAACGTAAACATTAATCAAAATCAAAGTTGCAAACGTCACTAAATCCGAAGATAATTTAGAAACAAAGGGTGATTTATGGTTCACCAGCTTTATTGCCATGGCACATTTATAACACACCATTAACCGAATATCACGTTAAAATGGCATTCACACTAGGAATATTCCCATTTTAATCTTGCATTTGACACTAGATGCCATCGCAATATGGTTCAATTTGCATATCTTATTGTGACCGTCTTTTGTTTCGGTGGCATCACAGCGAAATTAACAGTACCTCGCTTAAATTCAACACAAGTTCAAATTATAAAATGCGCTATAGAAATCTCAAATAGCAAATTTAATCTAAGAAAACACACAGTTGTTTTGTCTAAGGATGTCGAGGAGATTGAGGTCAGTACCTTTCTGATGGCTTATAAAGGAACAGTAGTTATAGAAACTAAAAGAGATGGAGTTCCACCGAGACAAGTGGTCGTAATAGTTGAATCTTTCGAATCATTCATGAAAATCTTGAACAAGTTGAAGCCAGATCTCAAAGGAAAGACTCTTATCAATAGCGGAGCCAGGTTTCTGATTCTTCTTTATGATCGGAGGAAGATGGAGCGTATCACCAGCATTTTATGGAGCTATCACGTGACAGATGCTGTAATTGTCGTCTGTGATAAGAAAAACAGAGTCGCTTTATTCACTTACTATCCATATAAAAACTATTTAAATTGCCAGAATACAGAACCGGTTCTAATTAGTCTTTGGAAAGAAAACACAACGATTCAAAAGGACCTGTATCCAGATAAAATGAGAAACATGCATAAATGTCCAATGTACATTTCGACAAATAACCTCTACCATCCGACAACAGAGAAGAAAATCCCGTTGCAAATCATCAAGAAAACCATGATAAGATTACTAAGAGATATACTTAATTTTACTCCAATAATATCGACTAGGGATTACATAAGCATCGATTCAGATCGCGCTAAGAACTGGTCGGATTCTTTGAACGATGTCATAATGGGAGTTGCAAATATTTCAACGTGCACTATTCCTCTAGGAGAGGACAGGTTGGGCTTGTTAGATTATTCCATGCCATATTTTAGAGTACGCTTAGCTTGGCTGGCACCTCCTATCGTTCCAGGCCCTCCATGGTGGCGTCTGCTTTCACCTTTAAACGGATACCTATGGTTAGGTCTTCTGATTGTTACATTTATTGTTAAATCTCTTCCATACTCATTGAAATTGAAACCTGTGAAATACTTTTGCTATAAATATTTTAAGAATATTAACAATTTGCATTCAATTGGATTTAGAATCTGGGGAGTGCTGGTAGGACAGCCTATCAGGGTAGTGCCTAGAAGATTCAGAGACTTTTACATAATTAGTTTGTGGATGTGGTTTACGTTTGTCGTTAGAAGCGCTTACCAAAGCGTCTTGATAGGAGCGCTGAAAACTGACACTTTTGTCGGTAACTTTGCAAATCTGAAAGAAGCAGTCGACAAGGGATACAAGTTTGGGGGTCGAGCTGGTATTTATACCCATTTTGAATTCGACCCGTTAATTCGGAACGGTTTCGAAATTATACCAGAAGCTAAATTCGAAGAGGTGTTCCGTGACATTATTGAAGGAAGAAATAATTTTGTGCTTGCTACTTCGTTGGAATATGCTATTGCTAATTGTTTAGTCCAGGGTAAGAAGGAAAATGAATGCGGTCATATTTTGCCTGATTCCATTATGACAGTTCCAATAGTAGTGTGGATGAAGATACATTCTCCTTTTGCGAGGCCATTATCTGTTTGGATTCAACGTTTACAAGAAACTGGACTTATGGACCGAAAAACTACATCTAAATCGTATTTTGACCCCGACCTAAGTACTGACCCAACGCCTTTAACTGCTCACCAGACATTGAGTTGTATGCTTTGTCTTTTATTCGGCTACGCTATATCGTTTGTTGTATTTATTCTGGAAATATTGAGGAATAAGACATCCAAATTAAACATCCAGAAAAGAAACGTTATTAACAGCATGTAAGTAGGTGATTGCTTGTTTAAAAATAACTGCACCCACGTAGAAATCTATGCGATATGTATCAAGCCACGTTATCAATAGTTGGGTCTTTTATAGTTTAATCCCTTTTAAATTTAATAACATGGAAATTGTCCCAGTCTGGATTTATTGGTGTGATTTTCATAATACTGGGTTTCATTCTTATTAAATTGTTCATAATGATCGTTACAATATCTAGCAATATTTTGTGTCTTGCTATCAATTTCAGAGCACTCTTAATGTACGGAAATAACCCTCTTTATCAAGTCACAGAATGACCCTACAACTTTCGTGTCAATAATTGTTCAAAACTAACAATATCTAGCAATTTTTTTTTCCGACTGGCACTTTCAGAATAGGCCCAATTTATGAATGCTGAATGTTCTCCTTTTTTACCAATTTCAAAACAATACTTAAGGATAAATTTAAAAGTCAAACACATACCTATATTTTAGATCCGTGTAATAAATCACAGTACAGATAAATTGGTTGAAACTAGAAATAAAACGATATATTGCAGTTCAAAATATATTTATCACTTACATAATCATAATTGTCTTTCACTTATCACTGCATTAATTGACATAACATAAATAGAAGCAAATTTATGTTTAATACTATATAATGTAAGAGAATATAATGTACATCTTCAACATTCATATAAAAATAGACATTGATATTTAATATTATAGACAACAACATAGGTACAGTATTACCCAACTTATATGGCACTTCGTGAATCTTCGGTCGCACAGAAAAGAAAGTATGGCCCCGAAGATTAACGAAAGAATGCTTAATACTTACAATCAACCTTAGAGCACTACTATAAGGTTCATAATACACTGCAGCTGTTAGTTCCGTCTCACTCGCAAGTCATGCCCCTCCGCACGGCGCGCGCTAACATGGCGGCAGCTGCCGACCAATAGCGTTTCTCGCGCTTTGAAAATGTATCTTCTGCGCAGGTACATCGGTAAGCCATATTAATTGGGTACTACTGTACCCCCTTAAATACATGAGATGGTTTAAAGCAAATCGTATAGACCCTAGGATTTGATATAGCCTTGGCGTTGAAGTTAGACAGTGACAGATATATTTAAAACCATAAATAGTATATTTTCGCTAAGTAGAAAAGAGATATCAATAGACAATAGACAAAGCTTTATTTGGCACACACACACATCATTATGAAAACTTTGCAAGATCTTTGTTTAAAACTAGGTTTTACTAGACTCGGTTTAAACCATTTGATGATATAAGGGGAATAGATCCACAAGTAGGAATTTGTGTGTTAACCTACATTTAAACTAAGTTTTAACTATTTGGCACTACATTTAATATAATATTTTCTTACTTAGCTAAAATTACCACCAGAGTAGCAAACTTGATATTTGTTTTCGTAGAAGGCTTGTTTCAACATACCTACTTCAGTTGGTAGGTTTCGAAACTTATATCTAATGTAAAAATATTCATACAAATACAGAATATTCTTAAATATTTATTTTATTTTAACTTATGCTACATATCAAACAAAGTCACGTTCGCATTATAATAGTATAGGATTTAGAGCTTTATTATTAAAATAAATAATTGTGTTTATTGATTAACGACCGCACTCAGAGACGTAAACAATGATTTTTAGGGTTCCGTATCCAAACCCTTATGGATTCGTCATGTCTGTCTGTCTATCTGTCTGTCTGTTCGTCCGTATGTCACAGCCACTTTTTTCCGAAACTATAAGAACTATACTGTTGAAACTTGGTAAGTAGATGTATTCTGTGAACCGCATGAACCGCAAAAAAACAATAAATTTTGGGGGTTCCCCATACTTAGAACTGAACATCAAAATTTTTTTTTCATCCAACCCATACGTGTTGACTATCTATAGATAGGTCTTCAAAATGATATTGAGGTTTCTAATATAATTTTTTCTAAACTGAAATGTTTGCGCGTGAGACATTTCCAAAGTGGTAAAATGTGTGTGGGGTGGACATTTTACCCCTGTAACTTCTAAAATAAGAGAATGATAAAACAAAAAAAAATATATGATGTACATTACCAAGCAAACATCCACCGAAAATTGGTTTGAACGAGATCTAGTAAATAGTTTTTTTTAATACGTCATAAATCGTAAACCGCAATTTACCTTTTATTCAATCAATTCAAATATAAAAAAGAAAAAAAACAGTTTTATATTATGTTACTTGCTGCTATGGAACCCTTCATGGGCGGGTCCGACTCGCACTTGTCCGCTTTTTATTTATCTCTAGACCCGTCCTTTTCTAAGGATCTATTCAATAAAAAAGATGGAGATACTTTAATCTATCTTTAAATTCTAATGGACGTCTCTGAGTACGGCAGTAAGAGTATTTCTCCTAAATCCAATATGAACGAACATAAACTAAACTAAGACACCCTTACTACAAAGAAATCTCATATTAAACTACGAAGCTTATGCCCGTAATGATCGTACTATAAAAACGACAATCACAATTCCGTACTATAAAAAAATAAATAAACCGAGGGATAATAAAGTTAGAACCTTAACACTATGATATAGAGACGATTATGTCTTAAACTACATCTGTAAATTTTCCTCAAACAGGATGTTAGAGAATCTATTCGTCTTTATTATTGAGCCATAATACTAGCAATAAATGTAATGTATCTGACATAGAACATTACCAAATATAGCAGCACTGCAAATGTGAAACACTACTAGGCAGGGCTCGTTCGGCACATAGAACTTTTTATTATTGAAAATAAAAGTTACATGGGAGCGCGCTATTATTACTTACTTTAAATAAATAAATAATAAATAAATATCCTGGGACATTCCTCACACACGGTCATCTGATCCCAAACTAAGCAGAGCTTGTAATATGGAAACCAGATAACTGATATAATACATATACTACTTTTTGTTTGTAAATACATACTTAATATACATAATTACACCCAGACTCAGGACATACAGACATGTTCATGCACACAAATGCATGTCCTGTGTGGGAATCGAACCCACGACCTGCGGCGCGTAAGGCGAACCTTAATCAACTGCGCCAACTGGCCCGTAAACTTTATTTACAAATACCTAGTATATAAGTATAGGGTATACAATATCTCCTAAAATTCAACGATAAGCGGGCACCGGATGACCAAAGGGTGGCCCTGCTCATGACTAACTCGAGAAAACGAAAAAAAGCTAGGAGCTAATCTTTATGACTAGACATAGTCATTTCCTGTATATAGTGTGACTGGTAATTAGTAAACGATACTTAGACACATTATTGTAGGTACTCATAATAACAAACAACTATCCCACAGAATTTTTTTTTTTTAATTTACTTAGCACATGAGCCCATCATATTTAGTATCTACTACACCTAACAAGAATAAGAATACACCATCAGCTTGTATTTAATTTAGTTATTTATCCCTATTTGTTTCTTTGGGAAAGTTGTTTGTTATCGTGAGTACAATCATGTGTCTAAGTATCGTTTACTAATTACTAGTCATCCTATATACAGGAAATCACTATTTCGTCGTGCGTCCACGCTACGCGAACCGAGCACGAGCCGAGCCTCTATTCGTTCGTTGCTCGCGATGTCAAGTTCGAACGTACAACGGGCCTACAACACGAGCGTGATGCGAATCCCTGTGTTCGTCAAAAAACTGAAATTCGGCTGAGCGCATATGAACGTAACCTTGTCAAAAAATAATTTATACAAAAACAATGAAAGAGCAATCAGTGGTTTTATACTATCATCAAAATGTAACTATTTTTTATAGACGCAAAATGGTCGTCATTCATTTCAAATGCAGTGCAACGAGACACTAATCCATCGCGCTCGTGTTAACTCGAATGCAATCGCTGTAAAATGCAAATGTAATAGTTATTCACTCATTAAACAGATGCGTCGTAAAATTAGCATTGTACCGACTTAGTTGACTGCGCGTTCTCGCTGATTTATTTTTAATACCATGTCGTAAAGTGTAAATTGTATTCTATTTTTTTTTTCTTAGGAGACTTGGTGATGATGAAATCTAGAACTCTAGAACGAAATCTAGAACAGAGTAGTCGGAATACACCGGATCGGTTTTAGATGACAGATTTCTCAAAGTAGCATAGCTATCGATGTTTTATACCGTAAGCTCAAGTTAAATATAGGAATCGAACCTTTGACCTACGCTATTCGACATCACTACCACTGAGTTATAATAGCCTTAAATATTATTAGTACATACAACTTTTGCTACTATGTGTAACTTTTTTGTTCGTAAAGCAAAAAGTTATGATATTGTACTTTTATATAAAATTACTTCGGTAAATCGCACCAAGGACTAAGTATCTCGCCTATCTTATTTAATTTTAGCAATTGATGTAATTTAACGAAAACATATAAGTTATGATTATAAACATAATCCATCAAAGAGATGTTTTTACATGCTTATATAACTAAATAGTCTCCGTAACAGTCAATTACTTTCATAATTCAATTCTTACACATTGTAATCACCGCAAACATACACTATATTGTTGACCACTTCTAAACTGACACTTCCTCACGCTAAGCAGCCAGCGTAGGCGGCTCTACAACCAAGTAAGGTACTTGCAGACTCATCGGTGGCTGCGGTAAAGCGGGGAACAGTATCGGGTACTGCGGTGGAGGCTGGGGTCCCTGGGAGACCAGCCTCGCTTCTGGCTCAGAGCAGTGTAAGAGCCAGTATGTGAGCATGCGACCTCGCCCTTTGAGCTCCACCTCCCCTCGACGTTCTACCACGAAGGTGCCCCACTGGTCCAGTAAAGCTCGAGTGCTTTCGCTCAAGTGGATTCTTAAGGCTACAAAATGTAATATATACATACATATAAATTATTTTATACGCTATAGGTATTACAAAATACCCCGTAAAAATATAATTAATTATCAAAGCCAAAAATGTTGTCAACCCTAGTAAGCGTCAGGGAACCAGATTATTTAACAGAAAGGCCTACGTTCCTATTTTACCTAAAAAATTTCTACTTTAATAGATTTTCTAGTTTTCATTCATAAATGTTTGCTACCTCTTTAATTTTACTGAAATAGGGTTTGCACATCAGTGAAAATAATTTTTTTTTTTTTTTTTGTGGTATGTTTTACAGCGTTACTACGGTTCTTAAATATTGTTTGTGAATGGACTCGTTATAAGGCCCCATCGGCTTTACGGGTAGTTTTGTAACACCCTGTATACATATGCTACATGAACATAACTATAAAATAAACAGAAAAATCAATTGTTCGACTCTAAGGCACGGTTTGGAAGGTTGCTATTTTAACAAAAATAGATGAACTAATATCTGTAACAAATGCTTTAGTGTAAACTTTAAGTTAGGTAAGTGTGTTAAGAACTCACGTTGTCCCGTAGACTCCATACGACTGGCGGTATTGACGGTGTCACCGAATAGACAGTAGTGAGGCATCTTCACGCCGACAACTCCTGCGCATACCGGCCCAGAGTGTACACCCACACGTACCTGAGTTAATTAACTTCAGGGTCAAATACATAACATTCTAGTACATCATATTTTAATAATAATCCGAAAAACATTTATAAACTCACATTGAATGAATGAGTGAACGAAAAATTATTTGTGACAAAATATAAAAATCTTTTTTGTATTCAAATAATTCCGTTCGGTTCTTACCGCCTGGTGGTAAGCGGTTACCGTAGTAATTTGGACGCTTGCAACACCTGGCATTACTCATGCGTTACCGACCCTTCCTCCCACCCCGATGAAATAACAAAGTTAACACAATTAAAAGAAGTAAAAACTGCCACAAGTCGAATATTGGAGTTTGGAATAGGATAAAAACCTAGGAGACAAATTGATTACCCATCATTTTAAATTAATTGACCTACCGAGCGTGAAGCGCGAGTGAAGCGTCTCCACTTTCTTTATAATGCAAGCAATAAACTAGGTCATATCTAAAAAGTACCTCAAGTCGATGAGTAGGTCGATGCCTGACCACGAATCCCCTGACAGCCTCCACCACGGCCAGCGCCATGAGGCAGATCTCCCGCGCGTGCATGTCGCCGTTCCGCTGCGGGAGTCCGGACACCACCATGTATGCATCGCCTATGGTTTCCACCTAATTACGGTCATACGCATCATCAACCTAATAAACTTTCTGTATAGTGAACTAGAGATTCCACAGCTTTACCTCAGGTACTTATCTATTGATATTAGAAATTGATATTTCGCAACTTTATTAAGTTCACAACCGTATTCAGATTCTTTATGTATGATAAATCATTTCCGTAAGAAGTTTCACTAAAATCTTTGAAGAACTTTGTTGGCGAAGTTATGAAGTTATCTCAACTGGATACAGTATTACCCAACTGATAAGGCGCGTCGTGAATCTTCGTTCGCACAGAAAAGAAGGTATGGCCCCGAAGATCAACGAAAGAATGCTTAAAACTTACAATCAACCTGAGATCACTACTGTAAAGTTCATAATACACTGCAGCTGTTCGTTCCGTCTCATTGGCAAGTGATGCCCCTCCGCACGGCGCGCGCTAACATAGCGGCAGCTACCGACCAATAGCGGTTTCCCGCGCTTTGAAAATGTACAAAAAGTATCTTGTGCGCAGGTACATCGCTAAGCCATATCAGTTCGGTACCACTGTACCTATATACTTGTAAGTATACCAATATAGATTTGACAGAACACCTTTGTAAGAACCACCATGCAAGCATGCTAATAGTTAGCGACTTGAATTTAGTTATTCATCGTCATCATTACCTTATCTATAATTTCCCACTACTGAACACAGGCCTCCTTTCACAAATAAGTGTGAAAGAGAATTAGCAGATACTCCACCACGCATGCCCACTGCGGATTGGTGGAGGTAGGCTAGTGGTCAACCTACTGTTGGAGTATTCTAGCCGCCTAGGAGGCCTCCAACGAGCTTAACGACTATCACAATTAAGTGATAACCGGGTCCAACGGCTTTACGTGCCTTTACCATTAGGCGGTCACACATCCAGGTATCGGCCTCATCGCTGGTAAACTTTGCTTATCGATTAAGAGTGGCTAATCATGCTAAACTACGCTTCAATTAAATTTTGTCATTTAAAAAGCCAAATTGTGACATTACGAACTGTATCTAGTAGTGAGTCAAAGCAATAGGGCTGTTTCATGTCATCATATAGAATAAAAATGGCAGGGTCACTTTCATAATACAAGCGATATGTAGCCTACTAAATCTATGGTAAGAACTCACCTTATAAACATCATAAAACCCAATAATCCTGTCGAAGGTGCTGTACAAGTCGTTCAACAAGTCAACGACTTGTATCGGCGTGGACGCGGCACAGAGCTCAGTGAAGCCCACTATATCACTGAAGTATACAGTCACACATTCGAAGCTTTCTGGTTGGACCACTTCGCCGGCCATCAGTTGTTGTGCCACGGGCCTGGGTGGAACACGACATGACGTTTGACAGATGAATAATCACACAGGTACAAAATAATATCAGACTCGCGCCCCTAAGCATTATTTTCCTTGCTATGTGATGGATCCAAGTTAGCTGCGTAGATAGGTATAATGCGAGAGATTACTAATACTTGACCATTACTTTTTGATGGTAATAGTCAAGGATAAGGATTGTAGGAAAGATCATTAAATATAGTTAGAACAGCTAGATAGACTGTAACAATCTTAAAAGTAAAACATGCATGAGAGAGGCAGAGCATAGCGTAATATTCGCTCAAAGAGCAGCTCGACTGGGGAAGTACCTCCACCTTACAGAATACCGCAGCCAAATAACTTTATGTTCTGTAAAGTTGTGTTCCTGCGCGTGAGTAAGGTCGCCAGGGCTCATAGGGGAGGGGGGAAAGGTAGGTAACGCGTGAGCGACGCTTCGTGTGTTGCAAGCGTCCATATGGCTACGGTAACCGCTTACCATCAGGCGGGCCGTAAGCTTGTTTACCGACTTAGTTGTATAAAAAAAATGCAATAAAAAATCCACTTGCAATGTGCCTAAGTCATGAAGTTCTTTCTACTTACTCGAGTATTATTTTTTTGTGTCTATTTGTCGTGTTGCTTCTCACTTCAAACTATCTTGCGTGGTTTTGGAAATATTTCATGATAAGTTTTGTTCGTGGCTTTTTTTAATATAATTTATTTTAATATTGCTCGTCAGTGTATTATCGTAACATTGATTATTTATGTTGGTTGATTTAAATATTAGCACTTTGATGGATTGGTAAACTTGTTCCCAACAACCAATAAGGAAAAATATTTTATTTAATCATCGAAAAGCGATTATTGCTGACCCAGAATAAATTCGTGAAAATGCGATAGAAGCCCTAACCTTTATCATGGACTAATCCATCCATCGGTTTTTACCCGAAAAGTGTAGATGAGGGGCTACTCGACTACATTTTCACGAAATAAAAAGTATGAAAATGATTTTTTCTCCCCTCCGGGCGGAAAGCGTCAACTCAGTCAGTCGTCCCGCTGCGCTAAACGAAAATACCGCTTTCCACCTCCGTCGAGGAGAAAAATAGAATACACACCTTAGGCAGGACATAAAAAAGCCTCAGATCACATGTTTGTCGACCTCGGCTTATAAGATTTTCTGTTTGTATGGCAGTTTTAGTCCAAATCCATTTATCAGTTAATGCGACACAAACATCTAAATATACAAAACGTCCACATTTATATTATAAAGTGAGAAGTAAGATGAGATTATAAATGTATCTCTTACCTCGGCAACACCTGGTATAATAACTCTTCGGATCTCCTTTTCTCTAATGAGAGCTGTTCTGTCTTCTCTTCGACGAGAGATTCGAGGTTATTGGCGTACTGTTCCATGCGTCGCAGCAGGTCATCCATGAGGTTATCGCAATAACCCCTTGAGAAAAAAAACCTATTTAGAAATGTAGTAACGTAACTGAACAAAGGCTATCTACTAAAACTTTATAGTATGCAGATTTAAGTTTAGTTTACCTTTCCATATTATCATCCTATAATGTCGCACTGCTGAGCATAGCCTCATGTACACAAATGACGGTGAAAGGGAATGGACAGATACTCCACCACGCGTGCCCACTGCAGAGCGGTGGAGGTAGGCTAGTGGTCAACCTACTGTTGGAGTTTTCAAGCCGCCTAGGAGGCCTCCAACTAGCTTAACGACTATCACAATTCAGTGATGACTGGGACCAACGGCTTAACGTGCCTTCCTCGAGTTGAAATACAGACGGTCAGCAATCCAGGTATCGGCTTCAATAGTGGTAGCTTAACTTTGCCGATCGATTAACAATGGCTAATCATGCTACACCATGAGCGCTTCACCTTTCAATCTCAGTGGATATTGAGACCAAGGTCCCGGGTTCGAATCCTACAATGAGCTTTCGATGAAGGAAAACATCGTGAGGAAACCATAGCACGGTGGTAGGCTCGTTGTAGTACCCGCCTGGCTGGCTACCATCCTCAAGTTGAAAATCTGTCGCCAAGCACCTTTCGGTGTGTTTCGACAGCTGCACTTGAGAGCCAGCTCCTTCTAGGCTGTGTGTGCTTCCTACCTTCGGCCGCATCATCACTTACCATGGTGAGAATGCGGTCAAACACAGGCCTATAAACAGCCAAAAAAATCCTTTCCATTTTATAGATAGTATATACGTGTTTTGTAAAAGATCTGTTCAGCTACTTTTTTTTGCTGCCTGTACCAATTATCCCATTGATACCTCCACGGTCCAAGCGTCATCGTCATAGGCACTCACTTGATATAGTTAGTGTTGATAGTGTCAAAGCTGGGTCTGTCATCGGGTCCCTCGGCCCAGCAGCGCTTGGCCAGCTCGAGCAGCTCGACGGCGGCGCCGCCCCCGCCGCCCGCCGCCCCCACCTCGCTCACCCCCACCACGGGCCGGAATGGCGGGTTCTCACGGGCGCATACGCGGGATACTATTTCTAAAGATATAATGCTGTATTATACATACACGCACAGATTACAGAATACAGATAAAAGGCAGATGGAGCGCACGGAACACGAAAGTGAGTGTAAAACTTATTTATTAATAAACTGTGGTTAAACAAAGCAAATACAAATTCAAAAGCGAATACCAGGTGTACGGGCTAACGACCGTACACTTGCGCGGTCAGCATTAACTTACGTAGCAATAATTTATATTACTTTCAAGTCAGTTCACATCAAACATCAATACCGTGTTCTCACCTACATTTTATTATTAATTCAGATCATTAAATAGTTTCCAGTTAATTTTCCTCTATTATTTCTATCAATTATTCAATGAATGTACCTTGCCGGTACACCAGGTATGTTTTGGCCTCACTCCCGTGTTCCGCGCACTCTATCTGCCTTTTGTTCTGTAATCTGAGCATATACTGTATACAGTGTTATTTTTCACCTCTTTCCTCGCCAAATTTTCAGTGGTTAATGTACTCATAGTTATGATCAACGTTGCCAAAGCTGCACGATCAAAATGTATGAAGTTTTTTTTTTCGAGATTTCAGAGGTGGTCCTATAGTAAAAGTTATAACCCTGTATATCGTAAAAACTCCAAGCATGACCAACATAAGGCTACATTTTGTATTCAGTGAACATCAGTGCTCGATTCACGTAACAAAACTTCAACGGTGTCGTAGCGACATCAACTATTTAAATAGTGTATATGTATACAAGTGTATATATGTATACAAGTATATATGTATAATATACATGAGCAGTAAAATTGTTAATAAGAACGCAACAGCAACCGAAGCTGCAAACACACTTTATAGCTAATATTAATTTTGCTACGTCGCGTCGTAACCATTACACGCGCTACGGAATATGCTACGAGCGCGCTACGAGCGCGCTACAAACGCCCTACAAACTACCTACTGTTGCAATATATTACAACATTTATTCTTACTGTGTCGTTTGATATTGTTTATTGTATTCGTTATAACAAAAGATACTTTTAAATAAATATTTGTGCAACAAGTGAGCAAAGTTGTGTTTTCTCTCTCGTGACGCGTGACTTGCCATCTCTCTAGCGATAAAATGCAAGATATAAGAAACTAAATTGAACACCAATCATTTTATTTTTAATAAAACAACATTATTATTTTCTTGTTTAGAAATGAAATATTAGAGTGAATGGGTTTCTGAAAGTTTCGTTAGCTTATAGAAATTCTAATTCGCAGTGTTCTAAATTCAAATTACTTTATCGAAATTGACGGTTCACTGGCAACAAAGATACGCTTTTTGTGCAAAAAATCTAGTTATAAGAATCCTTCGCTTGCTCGGGATTCAAATTCAGCACTCGCAACCAAAACGATCTACTCTCTTGTTGACAAATAACTATTAAAATGTATGTGTAAAGCTTAGAATAAGCGCTACGAGCACAACTCTTAGCAGTTCTGTGACACGAGGTCGTAGCAGATTTTGAGTCTGAGACACGTAATTATTTTTAGTTCTTTGAAAGTGCTTATTTTTTTAGTTTCCGATATTTGAAGCAAGGACACATCAGGTAAATTTTGTTGGTAAAACTTGTAAATGAAAACGATATTTTAAGTACTTTTAGTTCGTAAGTATTTTATCTACATAAATAAATTTACCATAGTCTTACTACAAAGTTTTTCAACTAATCGAAAGAACAGTGCTTGAAGAAGATTCTGAGAAAGTTATATATTAATAATATATTATTCAATGACAGTGCGTAGACCTTGACAATTCAATCTTGGTTCAAGGACATTTCCAAGGTCTTATTATCTCGTCAGATAAAAAGAATATCGGTCATCAAAATTTAATTTAACGTTCTATGTTCAAACTATAGACCATGGTGCAAATCGCACCTAAACTAATTCACATCACATTTTTTTCTTTTAAACATTATTGAAATAGGATAGTAAATATTAAAAGCTGTTTTTGTCTATGCCATCATCATTAACAGGTAGCTGGACTAAATTCACGTAAAAAATCAATTGATTAAACTTTTTATATCCATATTCACCAGTTCTGTATCTTTTAATAAATTGAATTGTAGTCAAAGTCAAAGTCAAAGTCAAAGTCAAAGCCATTTATTCAATTTAGGCCCCAGAAGGGCACTTATGAAGGTCAAATTTACTGAATTTACCACCGGTTCGGAACTCGGCCTTCAACTGAGAAGAATCCGGCAAGAAACTCAGCAAGGTTACATTTTTTATATATTTTTTGGACAATCTGACTATGTTTGGCTTTTTTTTTTCCAAATAATTAAAAATAAAAAAGATATACCTAAGCATAGATACAGACGAAAAAAGAACAAGAAAATAAATAAAAAATAATAACCTTAAAAATACAAAACACACAATTATTGACCTACTGGCTTTTGTATAAGTATGAGCAAGGTGCACTTGTGCAGAGTGCAGCTACCTACTTCCAGACATCTTTATCTTCAATATAATCGGCTACTTTATAATAAGCTCTTTATGTATATAATGAGTGACTAGTTTACCTACAAATATTGGAATTAATAATAATAATTACCTACGTAACATCTGCCGAGAATTCGAAACAAAATATTCCATCCATACTGATATTAAAGTAACTATGTTTATTTGTTACGCTTTCACGCCTAAACCACTGAACCGATCACGATTTTTATGGTATGGTATGGAGAAGGACATAGGCTACTTTTTATCCTGGGAACGCGGGTGAAACCGCGGGGGACAGCTAGCTAATATTGCCCCCTGTCTTCCTCAACTTCAAAGCCAGCAAAGAGAGTACCATTATACCTCTTAATCCCAACAATAAAGTCAGCAAAATAACTAAAAATAACTACCGCGAATTCGCTAGCATTTAAAATTTAAATAAAGCGTGGGTAGAGAACGACCTTCTTAAGAGGAAATGCTGGTGGCGTTTGTTCCATACAAACGTAATCCTCACTTTCCTCTGTGGATAATGAGATTAGAGCAATGATTATTTTACCATGCAATCTGTAGATACCACTGAATGTCTCTCGGTTGTGTTTTTCTCCATAAATTAATTATTATAAAAATTAGGAGCCTTCTAAAATCACAAAAAATTTGCATTTTTAACACCCTTATCTGACGTTTAGTGATCAAATTGACGAATATAAAAAAAAACAAAGGAAAACCGACAGACATAGCCAATGTCTTTCTTATTATGATTCTTGTTTCTTTTTTTTTTTTAAATCGATCTAATTTTGGACGAGAAAACCGGGGATTACGAAATTGCGATTTCGTCTAATTTAAATAGGTATAATCGGTCCAAGCTGTAGTTGTCTCTATCGCCCTCGGGCGGGATAGCTCGGGCACAGCGCGACAGCAATAGATATGTAAAAACCTATTCTCAAATTTCTTGCAGCCATTCTTTCCTCTTAATAAAATAGCATAGTTTACATACCTTTATTAGACATGGTGGGCGTGTAGTGATGGAAGGGCCCGGCCCTTAGGACGATCTCTTCAAGGATTATGCCGAATGAGTAGACGTCCCCTTTTAGTGATGATGCGGCGCCGGGGTAGATGCTGCCTGTTACCAATTCTGGTGCAGTCCATAGCAGTTCTGATAAGATATTTAGTAGTTCTTCAGCGGACTTAAAAAAGTTGCTACTAAGTAGGTATATTACATTTAATTTTACGCTAGAAGACAATGGTGCTGATTCTGTTGTTTACAACTAAACTAATTTATTCTCACTCTTTCTAACAAAGAACATAAGAAAAGGATGCAAGAAATTTAGTCCTATCAAATTAGTCTAATTGCTTGTTTTCAACATAAATTTAGTCGTCATAATTTACGAAAATGAAAACGATAAAGACTAATTTTACAGCTTTAAAATATATTATTTTTCAATAATGTTTGTGAGCAAGAGATGTGATGTGATTAAAATTAGTTTATTGCGATTTACAACAGAATCGGCACCAATGTACACAAAAAAATACTTTGGAAAGGAATTCACATGCCGTGTCGTCTCTATGAAGATAGCGATCAAAAATGCTCTACAAAAACCATTGACTTAGTCATAAAATATCACCATTTGAAACTTTTAAAGATATAAATATCCTGGGACATTCCTCACACACGGTCATCTGATCCCAAACTAAGCAGAGCTTGTACTATGGAAACCAGATAACTGATATAATACATATACTACTTTTTATTTGTAAATACATACTTAATATACATAATTACACCCAGACTCAGGACAAACAGACATGTTCATACACACAAATGCATGTCCTGTGCGGGAATCGAACCCATGACCTGACCTGCGCACTATGGGGAAATTGACTCGTTTTGATGTCATAAATCTATAACTTCCATGTTTTTATAGATATTTAGGTAATTTTTTTTTCTGATAATCGTGAATAGATATACTTTAAAATAATGTACACTTTATAAGTATACACGCATTTTTTATAGTAATAAAAAATTAAGAGACATAAAATATTGAAAAAATAAACGGAAACTGACAACTATCGTAATACAATATAACCAAATATATTTTAAATGATAAAATTAAATTCTTATAGTGACTATAATTAAATAAAATAATGATTAAAAAGTTTGTAATAACTTAAAATTAACCTATTAGTCACAGTTCTTACTTTTTTCATAATTTCATGTTATACCAAATAAACATATGTAGCGCATTGAAGTCGCAACTTTTTTTTTCTTCCCGTAAAATAATATTAAATTTCCTATCAAATAACACTATTTACAGACCTTCGGCAAATTTCGCCAACTGTCAAAAATTCAATTGAAAACTGGAGATACGCAAATACTACATGTTATGAGATACCTATATATCTTTAGTGAATACATTTATAAATAAATTGCATATTTATGTATACCATAAGAAAATATGTATTTTGAGCTTTCTGAAATAACAATAATAATATAATACTTAAATAGTTCACATTACTAGGCCACTAGAAATGTATACCAGAAAACCATACAGAAAACATATTTATAGCAATTTCGATGCTCCTTTCCATAAACTAGTAGCAGGCAGATAAATATTTCATACATAATATAATAGCGTAACTACTTAGCTACAATTTGAGGTATAATACATGTACTTGCGCAGATTTTCGGAAAAGGTATTTACGGCACAGCTTTCTTAAGCGCTTCCCCCCATAGTGACGATGCGGAAATTGACTCGTTGTGATGTCATAAATAACTAAATTATGAATAACTTCCATGTTTTTATAGATATTTAGGTGTTTTTTTTTCTGATAATTATGAATACTTATATTTTGAAATAATATACATTTCTTAAGAATATATGCATATTTCATACTTATAAAAAATAACTACTTGTTCCAATACATACTTTTTTCATAATTTCATGTTTTACCATATAAACATATGTAGCGCATTGAAATCGCAACTTTTTTTTTCTTCCCGTAAAATAATATTAAATTTGCTATCAAATAACACTACTTACAGATCTTCGGCAAATTTCGGCAACTGTTAAAACTTTAATTGAAAATTGGAGATACGCAAAAACTACATGCTATGAGATATATATCTTTAGTAAATACATTTACAAATAAATTGAATATTTGTGTACACCATAAGAAAATATGTATTAAGAGCTTTCTAAAATGGTATAATACTTGCATAGTTCACATTGCTAGGTCACTAGAAATATATACCCAAAAATGTTTAAATTGAGTATTGTTTGAAGCAATTTTCCAATTAGCATTTTTCGATGCTCTTTACCACAAACTAGTAGCAGGCAGATAAATAATTCATACATCATGTAATAGAGTAACTTCTTAGCTACAATTTGAGGTATAATATATGTACCTGCGCAAATTTTCGAAAAAGGTATTTATGGCACGGCTTTCTTAAGCGCTTCCCCATAGTGCTGCGGCGCGATAAGTGAAGTCCGCCAACTGGGCCGTCAATTTGAATTGAAACTAAATCAGTCGTAACACGGACAACACGTTGTCACTTTGTATTGCAAAATTTACAAACCATAAAATAATATAGTTTTGGTTTGTGATGCAATTAATGCACCTTACATACATAGTAACGAACAAAACTCAATTAAAACTAGAAGTAATAACCAAAAACACCATAAAACAACTAATAAAACAAACTCATTAACAGACGAACGAGTCCAAACCTTATAATAAAGATAATTACTGTAATAATAGGTGTCGTCCTTTATTAAATCTGTGGGTGTACACAATGTGTTGAGCCCGTAGTCGGATATCTTGAGAACGAAGCGTCCATCGATGAGACAGTTTGAAGACCGGAGTTTGCCGTGAGCGCCCAGCCCGCCGTGTAAATAACACATGCCCTGAGGAACGGACATAGTATTATTTGAGGTGACGACAACACGCAAAAATGTGATTAATACAATTATGTGGTAACGGGGGCAGTTAAGCTTGATTTATGATTTGGTGAATTATTTTCCATGGAAGAATGGACGTTTATACAATATTTAACGTATGGTAATGTCCCTGATTTGGCAAATTGAGAACCCCTGAATACATTTTTTTTTTTTTTGTACAGAACGGATTCTGTACAAAAATATATTGTTATTTTAGACTAGGTACCGTACCTTCTGCCCTGTAGCTGGGGCTTAGAATAACAGCTACGGTGTCCCCCTGCCTGTCGTAAAAGGCGACTAAACGGGGCTTTTGGGGTCGTGGGCAATCAGGGCGGGGGCTCTGTGCGCCCAGAAGCGACCCCAAGGAGGACGATGGGTCGATGTGGTCACGACTCATCGTGCGATAGCACAGCGAGGGTGCTGGGGGAGGTATCACACTTCCCCCGGGACGAGCTATCTTAGCGCCGCGCGTGGAGGGGTGAGCAGGTACGCGTTCAACACGAGAGCCCGCCCCTCTCTACAGCGCAGATGGCGACCACCGTGGGGTTTTAGCCGGTACAAGTCCGGCATAACCTGGCCGCTTCCCCCGGGGCGGTCGGGTATCCTATGAGGATTTCCCCACGAAAAAAAAAAAAAAAAAAAAAAAAAAGGTACCGTACCTTACTTTTAATTAAAGCCGGCTTTTTACTATGGGATATAATATAATATACAGGTTGTTGTTTTGGTCATGTCACGAGCGACTCAGAGTCGATAATACAAATGATACTGGTGCAAAAAAAATATAAAAAAAAATATTTTCAGAAATGAACAGATTTGTACATATTGGAACATAAAAAATATGGTTTATATATTACGTCCATTTTCTTAAAAGAGTAAAGCAATGGTTTCATATCTGAGTAACTATTTAGACGTTTTATTCACATTTTTACCAGAAAATTTGTCCAATTTCTTCACATATTTTATAACAAACCTGCACAATATCGTGGACAAGCGAGGTCCTGAAGTTCCAGTCCAGCTGCAACTCATCATTGGCGAGTACATCCTTCAGAGATCCTTTAGGACAGTATTCAGTCAGCACAAACACCAATGGGCAATCGACGCACGCGCCGATGAACCGAGCCGTGTTCTCGTGAGACACGTTGCGTGCCTAATAATGGATATAAATGAGGGAAAGTAGTAATTTTGATGAAAGGAAACTACGTAAGATAAATTGTGGACTGTAAGCCTATGCCGACCGCTTCACTTCCTAACTTCTCAATCCTTCCTTGAGGAATCCTAAGCTTTAAAAGCCGTACAGATTTTTTCAAGTTAAAACTCACACAAGTGTTGCACTTTATAAAATGTATTTATAAAGGTCGGTTCACATCATAACGGGATGCGACGCGACGCGCCGATGCCTGAAGAGACCCACTATTTCGTACTACGCAGCGCGGCGCTACCAAACGCCCGCGAGGCGTATTCGAATTCTCTAATTGTTAGTACCATTTTGTGTAGTTAAAGTTCTATCAAAATCATCATTCAGTTTAGGCCCTGGTAAGACACTTATGAACGTTAAGCTGGTACATACAGTACCACCGTTTCGATATACAATATATTACTATCTTTCTAAAAAGTACGTCCGTAGTAGCGTCGCGCCTCGGTGTGAGCTGACCTAAGCGGTGATATATAAAAGTACATTAGTTCCGAATCAGTAAATATCGAGCAAACATCTATTGCAACTCAACTCTCCTTATTTGCAAATAACGAAATTATAATTGCTTTAAAATTAAAAAAAAAAAAAAACAAAATAAAACAAACTGAAATTAAATTTGCATTATTGTAATCTATCTTCCGACCCTCATTTTACAACGGAATTTTTATACTAATTAATTTCACTTTATACTTCGGGTACTAAATTACAGGGATAGGCTAATTCTCTCTCGAATGTTAAAAGTTCTAGTGGCTAATGGCGGCAGATGTTTCGGTCGATATTACAAAGGACTAACTTTATGAGCTAATTTTGAGCCCAGTAATAACGAACTGAAACTTTCTATAATGTTTGTAATATAAAGCATGTTTTCTCCTCGTCTTCGGTTTTTCCTTATTTTAAGTTAAAAAGAGTTATTCGAATTAATTTTCTTCCTAAGTTTTCGTCTTTTCCTAGCTCTACAATATGGAGTCCTTTTCTTTGTCTTTCTTTCACACCTCGGTTTCGCCTAAAACGGCCACTGGGTATCTTCTTGTGTATGCCACACATCTTTGGATGGAAGCCATTGACAGATACGGACAAACAATTGGCTTATCCCTCGATATCTATAAGGCTATACAGGGTCTGGCATACCTTCTGCCTTCTAAGTATGCTTCCTTCCTATGGAGTTCCTGATGACATGTCCGATTGGATTTCCTGCGCGAATGGTCTATACGAGTTGTCATAGGTGCTCGTCGGATCTTTTGGCAATCAATGCCGGAGTTCCTCAGGGTTCAGTAGTCAGTACAATCTTATTTCTGCTGCATATTGACGATCTGTTGAAGCCCGGTATCTTTGGATATGCAGACAACAACATTGTTGCAGAGATATAGATTACCAGCACGCGAGCCACTAGTGACGAGATCCAGTTATTGCGATAGGCCATGGTCGAGTGTTTGAATGTAGTTACAGCCAGCCTCCGATTGGAACAATGCTAATCAGGAGACTTTTAACGCCACTATGACCCTAGCGCATCTTTTCACCGCTAAACGGAGTCCTTTCCACCGAGCTCCTGCTTTCCAAAATATATTCTTATCTTTAAGTGATCGGCTTGATCACCTCGGCAAGCCCTTAACAGCCAAAAAAATTTCGAAGGTAGAAAAAGCCTCTAGAAAGCAGGGTATTCTTTTTATTCTAATAAACGACCATCGAAAAAACGTTGCTGCCTATCGGTTTTTTACATGATATATTTTGGAAAGTGTGCGCAGGAATTGTTCAACCTTATTCCACAATGCCCATTTTTACACCGAACCACACCGTTTTTGACATACCACAAATACGGGCAAGTCGCCAAACGCAAGCCCACTTATAATTAAAAAAAAACATCTCGCACACCTTTCTTCCATCAAAAACCATGACTGTATATTATGATACATTACTGTGTATTATGATAATACAAATAAGAGTCGTTCATCAATTACCTATAAATATTAGTTAATAAACATTATTTGTTAACCGTTTGATGTAGGTAAAACATATTGCCTACCTGTTTGATCTCCCAAAACAGTTTCTTATTCAAGTCCAGTTTCTTTCTATGTATTTTCTTGACGGCGACTTTATTGCCCTTGTAAAGTCCGATGGTGAAAGAAGTGAGCGTCAGGGATGGGGTTCCACCAACGCTGGCGCCTCCGGTGCTGCCTCTAGTACTCCAGCCGAGGGATAGCTGGTGGGTACAAGTTAGGAATAGGTATCATTAAGATCATGGGCGTACCCAAGTACCCTGCTTATGGCCTAAGTGAGGGAAAATAAGGAATTATTAAATTATCCATACTTCCTGTTAGGATAGCGAAGTATAGTGAGCTGTGCCTACCTAGTTGTAGTTCGTATCGTGATTTGTTTTTGTTGTCTGTCGCGCCTCACATCCCGGTGGCGTGTGCTTACTGTATTTACTATATATAGTGTCCTCCCTATCATTAAAATCCTAACACTTCCATACTAATCCTAATGTATGCGAATGTTAGTTTGTTTGTTTGTTCAGCTTTCACGTCTAAGCCGTTGAACCGAAATTTGGCATGCAGATAGCCTATGGTATGGAGAAAGACATAGGCTACTTTTTATCCTGGGAACGCAGATGAAACAGCGAGGACAGCAAGTTGAATGTACAAATTTCTCTTCTGGATCTTCATTGATTTTTGCTTCTGCTGCAGTTTGTCATATACACATAATTAACCAGCTTAATGTTTGGTTGGCAGAAAGAACCCAGAGTGGAGGCAGCATCCCCCTACCCCCGCCTTTCCAGGGTACGCCCATGATTATGATACTTCATTTCGATCCTTTAGACTTCCAATTAATATCGCAATCCATGTGGAGAAAATATCAAAAGGTTTACTAGCAAACTCACATTCTAACTTATTAACATCCGGGTGGCTTAACAAGAATTATAGGAAATCAATTTTCACATCAGGAAAATCGAGTCAAATCAATCGTGAGATGATTATTTCTCAAATCGAAAAAATACACCACGAATGCGAAATATATTTTCCGATATATCATTGTAAAAACAAAGGAACGTTGTTTTATCAATTATTATAATAGTCAGTCTCATTTCCTGAGCCACTGCGTGTAATTGACGGCCCAACGACTCTGGACAAACAGTGAAACGGACGGCCCTTTGTGTACGATTCAATTTGTAGAATTACTCACACGTACGATTTTAATTAATTACAATACGGCCAGTTAGCACTTGGCAACGTTTTACCGGACTCGATCAATTGTAATGAACAGTGGTCAGTGTCCAATTACTGATTCCATAGGTATGCAATATTGGTATTACTTTTGTAGTTGATTTTCTTCCAGAATTGGAATCGGGATTGTCAAAACTAGTTTAATCTATAAATAACTATTTACTTATTTGAATCAATTATCTACATTTAAGCATTAAGGCGGTTATCACACTGCCCCGCACCACGCAGCGTAGTGCGTGAATGCGTCTTTTAACGTTGCTTGTAAGTATCTCCGTTTGTATAGAAAACGCGCACAGTCCAACACACTGAAAATGCATCTACGCGCGTTCATGCAGATCACGCGCCTACATGCGTCTCGCCCCGCACCTACGCGCGAAGGTGCGCGGCGAGACGCAAGGTATGCCACACCGAGTCTCGTAGTGCCGTGCGTGATTTTGTATGGAATGAGTCAGAGCCGCCGTAAATCGACAAAACGCAACTACGCGCGTGATTGCGTAAAAAACCCACACGATGGTGCAGATCAGCACTCCCGCTCGTTTAATTTATATTAGTACGTGTTAGAATATGTATAATGTAATTTTGTTTAGACCAGAAGCTTATTTTTGATTCAACATTGTTTTTGTTTAGGTTATGATGAGACTGACATATCCTTATAGGATAAAAGTCCCTAAAAAAATAAAAAAATCATTTTTAATACAAACTTTAAATGGTGACTGTTCTTTTTGTTGTCTGTACCTACTTGCATTGTCATCTAATATACTAATCATTAATATATTAGATGACAATGCATTTATGAGATATATAGATGACTGAAATTTGGTATACATTAGTAACTAATGTATACCAAATTTCAGTTCAGCTCAATCGGACACTGGAAAGTGGGTCTTTAACTTGCAAGTATCGATTACAGACACCGGACAGTTGAAACTAAATAAAAGCTGGTAATAGATCAATAAACAGTCAACAATCTTACAATAGCGTAGGTATGTACGCTTATAACTTCAACAACTCTATCAATAAACACTTGTTCTCATAACAGGTGGGCTAATGTTCGTGTAATTTTATACTCTACCCAACTAACTAGTTGTTGGTAAACAAGGCTGTATCTCGGGAATTGATTCTCGTCCGATCCCTCTATTGACCTAATATTGAAGTTTACACATTTTGTGCTGTCTTAACTAACTTAATATAATAACACTTTACTATATAAACATTACAGAGATAAATATACACCCTCCTTTCGGGTCAGTCGGGTAAAAATCACAACCCCTAACAATTTCAAATCATAATCAATGCTTGTTATATCTTCACACTTGTCTATTGCCAGAATAAAAGTAAGACTTAATAAATCACCTATACATCCAACATACCTTCAGAACCTCATTGATGCTGTGCAGCGCTGGACTGGTCCCGAGCCCGGTGCCCACTTCCACCAGTACTTCTTCAGGTCGCACCCTCCACGCCATGTTGTTCAATTCAGCATCAATGCGAGCTTGTCTGATTACATAACGGAAATATTAGTCTTCAAAAAAAGATAACAGCTAACCTATTTGGTTTAGATACCTTCTAGGTATTTTTAGCTATAAAAGGTTTATTTTTAAAGAATCATGGCGAGATTTGTAGAAAAAAAATTAAGATTTTTAGAGACGTTGAAATGACGTTATTATTGATCCTTGGTGCCTAAGGAATAACTAGAGGCATTTAAAATATTTTTAGATCCCCGAAATATAAATACGACATTCTATACCATGCCGGCGAATCGCGACCAAAACCATTCTTTTGTTGTTATGTTTTGCGGGGTTTATATACAATATTTCAAGTATATTAATATGTTACTGGTAATATAATCTCAACATTGGAAGTGATTCAAAACTGGCTATAAGTTTTATTAATTTGTACAAATCAATCAAAGTCAAAGCCATTTATTCAATTTAAGCCCCAGAAGGGCACATATCGCACTAATATTACAATACTGTCGTAACTCAAAAAATATAAAATTTGAGATAACATCATATTTAAACGTAAAATTCAATTCCCTACACGTCAATAATACCATCATTAGAATAATGCAAGAAACAAATAAGAGATGGCGCCTTGAGTCATTATTCATGATTCACTGACTGTCGTAATCCGCCTCCCAATATCGCATCATCTTTAGTTCCGATCTAAATTCGGTTGGGAGAGACGTGCCGCTTTGCGTTTAAGACCGCATTAATTCGAATTGGAACTTTATTACTGAATCAGGTATGTAAAAGTTAAACTATTAATTCGAGTTAATACATTATATTTGATTTAAACCTAAAGATGAACTTGGTGTATTTCTAGTTGTTACACTATTATTGATTCACAAAAATGCGATTGAAAATAATATTTTTAATTACTTCATTCTTGTTGGTTTATTAAGGAATTTCAGACATAGTACAGTATTGTTGAAGATTTTTCATTTGCTGTTTTTTTGTGATAATTTCATGACTTTTAAACTAATACTTATTAGTTAATCATAGCATTTAAAATCACCTATTCGAACATGTCAAAGTAAAAATTTTAATACTATCATAAAGTATTTTTTTTAAATAATTTAGAGTTACTACATTCTAGGTGATATAAAATATTAAAGGTGTTTTACTCAATAAATATTTGTTTTTTGTAGATTAAGTATGCATCGTGGGCAATTGCTTGTTGAAATGGCAACAAATATAACGTCAAACTATTATCAGGAGAAGGAAAACAACAACCTCTTGAAGAAACCACGCTCCCTTTAAATTCTTCACAGAATTATAACAACAAAGCTGTGAAATAACAATCGGCGTACTCGAAAGTGAAAGACCTTCTACATAAATCCAGCCGCCCTAGACAAGATGGCTGTCAACAATCGTCATCGTTAGTAAACGATCAACCTTTGTATGGGACTGACATAAGAGATTGTTAAAAATCACTTGATATTTCGATTTGAAATGTCAATCCCATACAAAGAGGTTGATCGTTTACTAACGATGATGATTGTCGATAACGATCTTGTCTACTTGCCCAGTTTTCATGAAATTAACTGCAACAATGCATTGAGTACGTTTAGTAATGTTGAATCGTTGGCTGAATCCAAAGGAAATATTACATTTCACCTTTGCACACTGATCAGATCACACTAATTCAATCAGTGCGTGTTACCAGTTATGACATACGAGACAGACGTGGCCTTTTACTGCTGACCGCTTAAATACGCTTAGAGTCACTCAGCGAGCTATGAAACGAGCTATGCTCGGACTCTCTCTACGTGACAGGGTCCGAAATAACGACGGACATAGCTTGTAGAGTTAGTAAGCTGAAGTGACAATGGGCAGGCCACATCGCTCGAAGAGCCGATAACCGATGGGGAAGGAAGGTTCTCGAGTGGCGACCACGTACTGGAAAGTACCGAGCGGGACGACCTTCCATTAGTTGGTCTGAGTCAGGTCCGGTCAGAGTTGCTAGGCGCTGCTGGATGCAAGTTGCCCAAAACCGTTCAATGTGGAAGTCAATAGGGGAGGCCTATGTTCAGCAGTTGACATCTTTAGGCTGATGACACTAATCAGAGTGATTTTGATGATTCCGATTATGACCCTAATTTTATACCTGGTTCAAATAGTACAGCCCCGAGCTTACTTCAAAGGGGAACAACAAAACTGTCAAGTAGTTATTCGTCAAATAACTCTTCTTCTAGTAGCTGTTCATGAAGTAGCTCAGATGATGAAGCTGATAATTCTTTAAGCCCCGTTGCTTCAACTAGTAGATAAGCAGTTCAAACGGTTAGAATATAATGTTTTTGTAGTCGTATAAATAACATTGCAATTTCAATAAAAAAAAACAATCTTTTTTTATAAAAAAATAATATTATCTGAATGATTTTTATTGATTCTCTGGTTTTATTTATCAATTTCCGAACCTTAGAGTGAAAATGTTTGTGTTGGGGGTAACTAGAAAACATAAAACTAAATTAAAAAATGGTTGTAACTTAAAAAAGCTTCTCAAAACCATTAAAAGAAAGTCACCATAAATTGTAGTAACTGAAAATGTTTTAACAATAACTACACAACTAAAAATAATTCATCTTTCTGTAAACTTTATTCAAGGCAATACAGTCTTAACTAAAAATATTGAAATTAAATACGTATCCGTTATTTTTTAAATTATTGGTAAATTGATAATTGCTTTAATTTTATTAATAAACCTCATAAAGTATTCATTTCTTTATAATCTATAACAGGAAGTGAATAATCAGTTTTTCATCGATTCTGAAAAAAGACATATTTTGAGTTACAACAGTATTGTAATATTAGTGCGATATGAAGGTCACATTTACTGAAGTTACCACCGGTCCGGAACTTGGCCTTCAACTGAGAAGAATCCGTCAAGAAACAATGTATAGATCTCGCCATGATTCTTTGTGTTAAGCGCTTCCTATTTATGAAAATAAACCGGAGCACAAAGCCGGAGCATAACATATAATACGGCAGATTGCAATCATGCAAAATCTGCATCTGCATAATTTACCTACAAAGATTTGTTTGATTTTAGTCGATTTTTAACCGACTTCAATTAAATGTTCGTCATTCTAAAAGGCAATGTAATATTTCAATATATTTTTTAATATCAGTAGAAATAGCTGGAAGGTTTTTCGTAAGCAAAAGCGCTTTTACAGCCTATTTGTCATTTTAATAGACTGTAAAGTGTGTCGTGTACGTTTATGGCTTGAATAAATTACTCAAACGTTTTTCCTACCACTCATAAAAAAACATTTAAAACTAAACACTTTTAGGATGGATATGTGCTCAGAAAAAAATATAAGGTTATTTTATATAGATCTTCATGGTCACATTTTATATTTGATACATTTCTCTTTTTATTTTCAATAAAATAATAAAACCATTGTCCCAAATATCTGAGCGGACATAAAAGGAGCACAAAGATATAAATTACGTGGTTTAACAAAGATTCCTTATAAGATTTATACTCACTTGTAGGCGACGCAAGCGGCAGTTACCGCGAACGTTAGGAATATCGCCAGTCCAATAAAACAATATATTATAACAGTCTGGGCCTCTTAACAAACGCAGCGTGAAACAAATAATATAAACTCATTTAACACCCCATAAAAGTCGTAGCATTCATTAAAAAGTTTCATTTAAAATGAACGGAACTTAATTAAAAAATGTGTGCATTTTCTCGTTCATCTCAAAGCCTGTAAAGTAAATGTTGAAGAATGGGAAGGTAAAAGGAAAGACTTATTGTTAAGAAGTATATATTCGTAATTTGCACAGACTCTAAATCTAAATAGATACCATTAGGCGGTTATCACACTGCCACGCACCACGCACGTTGCTTGTAAGTATCTCCGTTTGTATAGAAAAGACGCATAGTCCAACACAGTGAAAATGCATCTACGCGCGTTCATACAGATCACGCACCTACATGCGCAAGGTATGCCTCACCGAGTCTCGTAGTGCCGTGCGTGATTTTTAACCGACTTCAAAAAAAGGAGGAGGTTCTCAATTCGAATGTATTTTTTTTTTTTTTTTTTTATGTTTGTTACCTCATAAGTCCGTCATTTATTAACCGATTTGGAAAATTATTTTTTTATTTGAAAGGGTACACTTCCCGTTTGGTCCCATTGTAATCAGATCAGGATTTGATTACTTCTTAGTGTACTTTGAAGTCGGTTTAAGGTTTTTGTAAAACAGTCCAATTATGTATGGAATGAGTCAGAGCCGCCGTGAATCCACAGAACGCAACTACGCGCGTGAGTGCGTAAAAACCCGCACGATAATGCAGATCTGCACTCCCGCGCCTACGCGCGTAGGCGCGGGGCAGTGTGATAAACTATCCATGTCAAACCGTCAAATTTTGAACGAACCTGCATACCGCCAGGGTTTACAATGCCTGATTTTATCGCTCGTAAAAAAAAACACCTAGCTACCTACTTAGAAACAATAAAATACATATTGTATTTACCTGCCAAATTAAAAGAAACATCAAACCAAAATGATAACCAACCGTAAAAGACAGCTTATTTCACACTTCAGTAATGTCAATTTCCGTGATAATTCAATGCGTCCAATAATCAAAATTTACCTTATACTTCAGCACATACCTACAGTTGATATCTGCTTACCTCCTTGACATTTGGGGTCGGTTCCTAAGAAACCGCAGCGGGGTGTGTCTGGTGGTGGTCCTCTTCGGCCTCCAGGCCAGTGGATGGCCTTACCAGCTACTGGTTTGTAACTGCTGTTCAGTCCGTGGTAGAAGGCCACTACCTATTTAATAAAACTTTTAGGTAGTTGGTATATATACACTATACAACACACTACAACTAGATTTAAGGTGAAAATCTATAGTACCAATATAAAAAAATAGAAGAGTTTGATTGTTTGTTTAAACACGCTAATCTCAGGAACTACCAGTCGGATTCGAAAAATTCTTTCACTAATACGAAGCTACATTATACAACCTTCTTTTTTGTACTCTATAGATATTCAATATACATTTATCAGTAACTACTTTTGCAAGCGTAACATGGGTTTTACCTAAGCAAACGACATAATCACAGATTACTGAATAGTTAATACGTAATATATCCATTATTAATACGTTAATACATCCAAAAATCCAGAAATTGACAAATAAATCACATTCAAAACAAATAACATAAGTTATATTATACTATAACTCCATATTTTTGTGTACGTAGCTAAAAAAATATTTCTCTACCCACCGTCATAACAAAAGAAAAAGCAATTTTAAAAATACGTCCAAATATAGAAGCCATTTCACGGTACGTAATTCGTGAGATACGGGGACGTACACAAAGCAAAATATAAATGTATCTCGACGATCCATCACGGGCTCACCCGGAAATAGAGACACATCCAGGTTCATCTCGGCTCATAACTGTGAGCTACGGACTACACCTAGATCATAAAAACAAAAGGTTATGTCTAGAACGGTTGAGCTTGACGATCCGCGCAAAATGTTATTAACGCTCAGGGTTTCATTAAAATGTGTGTTATTTTAAGGTACTTTGTGTTTTTGAGTATGTATCTAGTAATCAAGTTTAATATTTTGGACCTATAATATCAAGATATTTATTAAAATATGCCTTGGTTTCCTATGAAATTGGAATATGTTAGGAATGGGGTGTGTATTCCGAACATATTCCAATTTTAACCTCAAAAATAATACTGTTTTAAAGGTATATTGGAATATGTTCGGAATACACAATTCAATACAGAATACCCATTTCAACCTCAAAAATAATACTGTTTTAAAGGTTTATTGGAATATGTTCGGAATACACACCATATTCCGAACATATTCCAATTTCTGTTTTAAAAGGTTTATGGCATATTGTGAAATAGGTATTACTTTCGATTACCTGTAATTTTTTTTTTTTGGTATTTTATTATATATATATTTGTTTGTCTTTTATTCTCATCATTGTTGTCACTTCTCGCTAACTTCAAGGATGTACTTTGATTAATGATTAAATAATAACAATGACAACAAATACCTACGTTATTTTTTATGATCCGAGTTAACCAATGAAATATTTCTTCAGCTTTTAAGTCACAAACTTTCTATTTAATTACAATGAAAACGACTTTCTTTTACATTCGTTTCAACGCAATCTTTTGTTCAATGTCCAAAAATATTTCAGTTTCGCTCACAAAGTGAAAGAGGAATTCCATAAAGCATTATTAAAACCCGATAATTAATTTTGCTCTTTGAAAACTATGAATTTCTTAATCCCTGAAAGAGATTATTAATGTTCAGTACTCTATAACAGTGGATACAGCGTGGATTATACGACTAAATCACAGACATAAATCTGAATAGATAACGCAAGTCACTCCATCCGTATGAAAACCAAGCGTGTTACTTTTCTTTCTAACTACCATAACGTCACAAGAGCGCTTCAGGCTGGCATTAGAGCTATATCATGAAAATGAAGTGATCCTACCTATTTGTCAACTAAATACAATTCTGCCACACATCTCTGGTGGGTATATATGCAGCCTTATGTGAATTCCCTGTCCGCGCGAAACAGTTTCAAAAGAAGAGCATTGCACAGCTTTTGACACGCGAAGTACATGCACTCGCGTTTACTATTTAGATTTATATCTGTGTCATTTCTGTAGCATATTTGGCTATTATTAATGGCATTGAAATGTTACTGTAGTATACAGGGTGTTGTTTTGGTCGGCGACAAGCGACCCAGGAGCGGTAGTACAAAATATATATTCCCCAAAAATGGACTTAATTCCATTAAATACTGTAAATATGTTGAGAAATACCTTATTCAATTTGAAATAAAATTACCGCAAAGTATGGTTACTAGGCACGTGCACAGACTAGAGCTAGGCGCAAGCCGCCATCGCCCCACCCCTTTACTCCCTCGTACTCCCGTTGAGTATTATGTCTACACTTTAGCTTATTACATGATTTTCTATTTTTATTTTTTTTATTATTTAATAAAAAATAAAGTATTTTTTTAATAATTTTTTTTAACACCAGTATCTATTGTATTATCGACCCTGAGTCGCTCGTCGCTGACCAAAACAACGACCTGTATATATTTTTATTAGATTACTAGTATTATTATTTGGATGGACTTACTTCAAACTTTCCTGTAACTGGGTCTAGGTCCAAAATAGCGTAGTCAGCATCTCTATCGCCAACTGCGTCGATGCGAACGTGGCCTGTTATACCTGAATACAAATACGCTGTTAAACTCTAATTTCTATTATCATGATAGTAAAATGCATAATTGCTTGCGAGATAAGCCTTCCTTGTTTCTTTCTGGATATGAAGATAGTTTTCATTCAAATAGCCCATCTCAATTTTGGTTGATTCTAATACAAGTTCAGAAGTTTACTTTTGCTTTAAAGATTCGTCAATTTATCTATCTGTAATTACTCTTTTTAAAACAAGATTGGTCCTATTGTCATCGGGTCAGGATTTGATTACTTTTTAGTGTACTTTGAAGTCGGTTTAAGTTTGTTGTAAAACAGTTTTCAAATTATTACCATGAAAGTCCCGTCCCCACATGCGATTCGTAATGTTCCTGCCATGCCTCAAGTCTTCACCTTCGGACAGGGTCTCATTGAGCGCCATTCCCAGTAAATACACCCCGTCGTAGAACGCTCCGATGAAGAAATTCACCTAAACATTAATAACTTTTATCTCTTTCACATTTTATGAATCCCTACTTACAAATATGTTTTTTTTTTCTTTTTTTTATACGACTAATTTTGCAAACAAGCAGCAGCGTTAGACCGCCTGATGGTAAGAAGTTACCGTAGCCTATGGACGGTTGCAACACCAGGGGTATCAGTCGCGCGTTGCCGACCCTGCAGAAACCTCTTCACATCCTTTTTGAAGAACCCCATGCTGTACTCCCTTGGGAAAACTAAGCCACAGCTCATTTCACAATCTGAGTATCCGGGAAAGGAAGCTCCTGTGAGACTGCGCGATACGAAACCATTTTGGTTGTTTTGTTTTGTCCTTCTTTGAAACAATAACGGATCAAGACATAAGTAGGTATAGAATATTAGGAGAGTGATTGCACTAGAGTATGAATCAAACGAGCCTACAACGAGCGCGATGCGAATAGCTGAGTTCGTGAAAAAACTGACAATCGGGCGGAGCGCAATCGAGCGCGAGCCTAATGCTCGTTCGAGGCTCACAAGTCCGTCCACGCTACGCCAACAATGAACGAATTCTGTTCGTTCGTGGCTCGGCTGGTGCTCGCTTCGCGTAGCATGGACGTACCATTACAGAGTTCCCATGGCCACCTTCCGGCTCCATCATCAGCTCAGCTCGAGTTACAATCAATCGGAAACCAGGAAGTAGGTCTTTAGCATGCAAGATTTTATTACAGACACACCGGACACGTGAAACTAAATAAAAGATTGTAATAAATAGATACCCTAGAATAAACCGTAGTAATTCTAGAATTTTCTAGAGTCTAGAAAATGTTAGGTATCGGTATCGTGGGCATGACTGCGTGTAAAAATTACCCAAAAAAAAAACCATACATTGATGTCTCCGGCAAATTAAATACCTTTTAAATAATTATATTCTCTATGTAAGGATTTTATAGGCAACAATTTAATCAAGGCCCAAGAAGTATGTAAGGAACTTCATTAAACTTGTAAACATTGCTACTACATCTCTCTTTAGACAAGTAGGCCATTTCATAACATTAAACTATTTCGAACATACTCTGTAACCACCCCGTAGAGTAAACAAAGGCTCATTCATGAAGGTCATTCTTAATGACTACTTAGTTGTACTCCACCCGTGTCTTTCACCCGCGTTCCCCGGATAAAAAGTAGCCTACGAGGCTACGAGTATGTCTCTGTCCTTACAGTAGGCTATCTGCGTGCTAATATGGATCGCGTACAGTGCAGAGTAAAGAGTGGTAAAAAGTTTACACAAGCTTTATATGTTTTTGAAGTGAAAACTTAATTAGCGGCGTTGTGCACTTTTTGGGATGGGTAAAAAATGTTAAACTCGCATCAGATGTCACGTGACCCTGATCGAAAATTCGTAAGACGGAGGGAGAATAGTTGCAAATTAGACTGTATTTATACTGGGGTTATATTCAAATTCTTATAATATTCTCTAGCTAGCCGGAAGGTAGGAACCATTTTTGTTCCCATTTTAAGTTAATAAAAAAATCTTATATTATATAATATGTACATGTATCTTGAACTAGCTATCCCTTGTATAAAAACACTTTGTGAAAAATGTCTAGTTTCAAAAATGCACAACGTTAATATTCAAGTTTTCACTTCTGCCGGCACACCCGGAGTGCAACCCAAAAAAAAAAAAGCTTATAAAGGAACAGGATCCCAAATGCAGCTACCGCACACACTAACTGCCGCTTTTTGGTTACACTTGCTGCACTACGTTTGTGTTTTAACACATGTAAATGAGCTATCAAAAGTTATTCACAAACCTCTTCCCCATCTGAGAATGTATAGTTATAATGTTGTCTGGCCCTAGCTCGTACAGCATCAGCGAATTCATCGAAGCGGTCTCCGGTGGGCAGCTTGAGGGACACCCTGAGTAGCGCCTCGTAGGCGGCCCGCGCGGCCGTGTCCCGGTCGTCGCCTGCCGCCCACCCCGTCTCTCCCCAGTACCCACCCTGTACATCAAATTTTTAAAGGAGAAGCTATGCAGTCCGTCCAGTATACAGGTCGTTGTTTTGGTCAGCGACGAGCGACTCAGGGTCGATAATACAAGTGATACTGGTGCTAAAAAAAATATAAAAAAAATCTTTAATAAGCTTTGAAGCATTGGAAAAATCATGTAATAAGCTAAAATGTAGATGTAATACTCAACGGGAGTGCGAGAGATTAAAGTGATGGGGCGACTGCGGCTTGCACCTAGCTCTAGTCTGCACACGAGCCTAGTAATCACACGTTGCGGTAATTTTAGTTCAAATTGATTAAGGTATTTCTTACTGTATTTACAGTATTTAATGAAATTAAGGCCATTTTTGGAAAATGTATTTTTTGTACTACCGCCCCTGGGTCGCTTGTCGCCGACCAAAAAAGCACCCTGTATATTGCCTTAAATCACACTGGTACCCTTCGAAAATATGTTTAAAAAAGATATTTACGAGAAGTGGGATGAAAATTGAAAAGCCTAAAAAAGAACATGATAGAATGAAGTACCAATCCAATGAGCAGTGAGAAAAATCGAGTGTTAGTATACGGTAATTTGATTGTTTTTCTTCGTCTACTACATTTACTTCTGTATGTAACAAGCAATGTTGTACTATAATACCTGTTGTACTATTGTTTATTCTGTGACCTGAGTACAAAAAGGAAAAACAAAAAATCTGGATGTTCGTGGTAAATGAGGCATTGATGAGTAATGATGGATACCACAGATTAGTTAATAATACGAAGTAAGCAGCAATACAGTAAATAACAGTAACAACACCTCTAAATACAATTAACCTGGCTTACGCCTTAATTTACCACTGTAATCTAGAGACAAACATCGTTTTCCTCCACTTACTTCCTCGTTTGGGGAATAATTTAACAATTCTAATTCTGCAAAAGAAGCGCATAGGGAAATTATTGGATTGTTTTTTCCTTATACGAATAAAATAATACATCTTTGGGAAGCGACCACGTACTTCGTTACGAACGATCTTCCATCACGTAGCCCGAGTGACGACCTGTGGCTCTACCATGTATCTTTGGTGGTAACGAAAACCATTAATGATTTTCTATTGAGCATTCCATTGACAAAGACTATTGGTGGTGGATTGGATACGCGATAGCCCGACTGATCAGAGATATTGGGAGCCGCTAGATGCAAGCCGTGTTATACGCGTTCGTTGAAGAAAACTAACAGACCCCAATGTTCAGTAGTAGACAGTCCCCGAGGGCCTACTACGAAAAACGTGATACGATAGTCCGATATATCGTTGTCATGCATTCAAATCGGTTCATCTATTAATGAGCTAGGGACCACAGAAACACACACTTTCACGACAAACTTATAATACCCCTCATTTTGCGACGAAGGTTAAAAATATTAACCAATAGAAATTGCAGCAAAGCTGACGTAATTTTAGGCTAATTGGTTGACAACGATGATCGGCCTATCGTATATGTTTCTCGGAGTAGACCCTCAGGAGGGGTCCAATAATGTCTCTAGATCATTGAATTATAAAATATGAGCCATTGGATAACCTTCTACTTCAAGCAATCTTTGTGTATATTTACCTGAAATATTTCCACGTCGAGAAACGCCCAATCACCGCGCGTCATGCCGAGCGCATGCGCAGCCAGAAGAAACTCGCGGACCAGTGGTCCACGTACACTTAGAATTACCACTGTCGGAAACAAATTGTGAAAAAATAATTATTACACGGTTAACTATTTTTCTTATATACCACTAATGCCCGGTTTCAATAAACAAAAACGAATCGTTTTGCTTACCAATGGTAGGTTTTTTTTATTGCCAAACTGGGCATATAGATCATTTCGTAAGCTAATTTTACCTGTGATAGCTACTTCCATATGGGAGGCGTCTGCTATGCAAAGCTTTGAGGTCTTTGCTTCATTATTAGTAAAGATATAAGAGTCTTAATTTTAATAAATCTTAACCGATACCGGTCCGTAAATTATTGAAACCGGGCCTAAGGTAGCACACAAGCCTACGGCCCGCCTGGTGGTAAGCGGTTACCGTAGCATATAGACGCTTGCAACTCACGAGGTTCCTCTTACGCGTTACCGACCTATCCCCCTCCCCAATGAGATCTGCAGGGCTACAAATGGCAGGAATAAAACACCACATTAAAGTGTTATTAAACTGCGATCTTCAGTACGGTTTAGTTAAATTAAAAAATTAAAAGCATTCGTTACTGCATTACAATTTTTTTTCCATTAAAATCCATCACATATTTTTCATAACTAAATATAGCTTCACCTTCACGCAACATTCATTTGAATGCCACCTAATCATAAGATCAAAGAAATTCTTACATAAAGAAAGCCTCAGAAACAAAAGCATAATTGATATTGGAAAAAAGACGAGAAAAAGAAGAAAATAAGGAGAATAAAATCAATATCTGCTTCTCACAAATCAGTGAACACATTGACTTTGAACTTTTCAATAAAATAACTGTCGGTCTTGAAGACAGAACTGTTATTGCGCTATTACTCATTCTAAGGCCGCTATTGTAGCACGAGAAATAAAGTGAAGACCCGAGAATAGATTGAACCTTCCGAACCGGTATTAGAGTATTAGAGTCAGACTTTTCATAAGTGCCTGCGAAGGTCTATTTGAATAAATGATTTTGAATTTTGAATTTTGAATTAATCGGAAATAAAGTATACAGAGCTTTTGTTAGTATACCAAAGAACTAAAACACCCTAACAAGGTTTTATGTTCAAAATAGTGTAGAATAAGTGTTATTTTTGATCAGGGGTCAAAGCCCTACTTTTAAGGCGATGATAGCTCAGTGGTAGTGACGTCGGATACCGAGACGAAGGTCCCGGGTTCGAATCCTACAATGAGCTTGAGCTTTCGGTGATGGAAAACATCGTGAGGAAACCATAGCACGGTGGTAGGGTACTTTGTAGTACCCGCCTGGCTGGTAGCCACCCTCAACTTGAAAATGTGTCAAGCACCTTTCGGTGTGTTCCGACAGCTGCACTTGAGAGCCAGTTCCTTCTAGGCTTTGTGTGCTTACCACCTTCGGCCGCATCATCAATTACCATGGTGAGATTGCGGTCAAACACAGGCTTATAAACAGTACATGTCATCTAAGCGATCACATTACAACTTCATTGAATGGGCGTTGTTTATTAGTTTTAAGATTGTAGTATACTACCTAAACAGTCAAATCTGTAAATTTTTAAAATACTAAGATTATTGCATCTGGAACATAATTGTAATAGCAGACTTGGACCCCAGTTCTGTCTCAAAATATCATGTCAAAAAACTCATGGAGAGAGAGAACTGCTGGTGATCCACAGAGTAAATAATATGATACTGAACCAAATAATGTCTGTAATTTGGTATACATTGAATAACCGTATATTTGATTTGATTCAAGCTTTTACATTGTATTGCTTTAATATTGCATGAGGGTATACAATCATAATTTAAGAAACACAAAGTCAGGGATACATAACATAGATCTATCGCATTTAGTACTGAACAAACTAATTTCTGTCATCACTTCAAATTATACGAGAGTCTGGTACATAACTTACATAAAGTACCAGGGATACATGACATTGCAACCAATTACGAAAATTATTTATCAATAAACTCTGTAGGAACACTGTTTATTTTGCTAAAAGCTGTCTTTACATAGTGCGACATGCCAATGTCTATGCAAAGTTATTCTTTGTTTATACATAACGATATTGTTTCATATTGCTGGGATGGGATAGTTTGCTTTGCATTTATTTTTATTTATGTATTGGTTCGTTGACCACAATCTCACTGTTATGGTAAGTGATTGCTTTTCACTATGGGATATAATGTAATATAAATTACATCTTGAGATATAATATTTTATCGCTCGTCATACAATGTGTCGAAAAAAGATTTATAAAAGTGTATGACGAGCGATAAAATATTATATCTCAAGATGTAATTTATATTATATCCCATAGTGAAAAGCCGGCTTCGGGTACCTATTGCAGTCAGGGATAAACAAATATGACAGATTGTTTGACGACAAAAAAAAAAAAAAACATTAAACAGTAAGCATTAAAATTGCTGTACCAATTTTGAGATACAATTAGTTACAAAAATAAAACTATGATAGGTACTTAATACAAGTTAAAAGCATCTGATTTTATTTTTGTCCGTGGCACTAAATCGAGATTCTTTGACGGCACGTTAAGGCCGCATTTTTTTTTAATATAAAATTTGGCACGTTCATCAATAAAGGTTCGCCATCCCTGGTCTAGGCGAAAGATTTATAAGGGGTTGGCCAAACAAGCGCATACTACTAGAAAATTTAAAATATATTGATATTCTATTAGCAAACTCACACATACCTATGAGTTTATTGGAAATGTTTCCAATAAACCAACAAGTATTATTAGTAAAGTTACAAGCAAAATAATTGAAACAAATTACCTCTGGCGTACATGCTGACGTCACGGAGGAGGGCCTCGCAGGACTCGCGTTCATTGCCGTCTAATTCCCTCACAGCCTTCAATACACCTTCTTTTCTTAGTCCCCATTCTAAACTTTTACCTGAACAAAGGAACGTCGCTGTAGAGAGAGCAATATTGAGAGCAAATTGGAACGTTATCTCGGAATTGGAAATAGGTAGCATGGAACACGAAATGTGCTTGGAATTTTTCATTTGTATATATTATTTTTATTAGCTTTGATAAGATTATTCGATTTATTATTTAGAGTGAATATTGATATGTGATATTTTGTAAACATATTATTATGATCTACTTAACGTTCATAAGTGCCTTACCAGGGTCTAAACTAAATAAATTACTATTTGATTTTGATTTTGAACGTAAGAAAAGCCGAGAGAAACAGCCAGTAATGTAACACATTATACAGTTTGTCATTATTCATGTAATCAATTACATAGAGCAAATTTAATCCACCTGAGCATATGTGAGCATTAGATGTAATCAGATATTTATTCAGCCATGTCTTGATTGATTATAGTCTAGTAGTTTAGTTTATCAATAGTTAATCACAGCTTTGTTTTAGCTCTTGGAATTTGAATATCTATAATTTAGGCATTGTTAATTTAATTAGGAAATTAAATTAGTTCTACGAGTCTAGAAAAAAAAATGAGCTCTATTAATGTCTGTTTCACACGCGATCTTCTATTTTGGCTCCTTAGGGGCGTAAGATTAATAACAGTTTGAACTACAGAACAAAAATGCGCACAGATTATTATCAAAATTAAATTTTGACTAACCACTGTCATTTATGGTTAGTCAAAATTAAATTTTGATAATAATCTGTGCGCGAATAGACCCGATACATTAATATTACAATGAATTTAGTTCGCGAAAGCTTAAAAAGTACTAGAACAAAAATTGATTCTTATTTTTTAAACGTTATTTTTTTTTGCATGTTCATTTTAATAGAATAGTATAGGCATTTAATTTATTTTGAGTATCTACATACATGTATCCGAAACCGAATAAATAAAATAAACTTTATACAATACATAACTACTATTATTATCAAAATACAATGGTGCCGATTCTGTTGTAAATCGCACTAAACTAATTTTAGTCACATCACACACATCTCTTTCTTAAGTATATAACATATTTAAAGCTGTCAAATTTGTCTTTGCCGTCTTGATTTGCGGATATTTAGACGTAACCGCGATAGATGGCGACTAAAATAAATAATTTTATAATTATTTAACACTTTTTAGTGCAGGGCTTTTCAAAGCGTGTTTTTTTAGTTTTTTAAACTGTAATTTATTTTTTATTTTTTAGTCAACATAAATTATTCATACCATTTTATTTTGTTACTTATACCATATTTTCACCCAATATCACTTTCTTTCACATTTATAATAAGTATTTAGCTTCAGTGTCTACTCTTTGACTCCACCAACATACTCAGAAAACCATATTTGGCCAAAATGCGTATAATACGATTCCAATACGCCCAAACACGGCTAGAATACGATGCTCCGCTATGGGGTTCCAGTGCCAACCCTCCGACTTCATCATCAGACCCTGAAAACTATACATGGTCAAAATTCATCTCACGACATTTCCAACAACCCCAAACACGACTAGGATACGATGCTCCACTATGGAGTTCCAGTGCTTACCCTCCTACTCCATCATCAGACCCTGAAAACCATATATGGTCAAAGTTCATCTTACGACAATTCCAACAAGCCCAAACACGCCTAGGAAACGTTGCTCCGTTATGGAGTTCCAGTGCCTACCCTCCTACTCCATCATCAGACCCTGAAAACTATACATGGTCCAAGTTCATCTCATGACAATTCCAACAAATCCAAACACGGCTAGTATACGATGCTCCACTATGGAGTTCCAGTGCTTTCTCTCCTACTCCATCATCAGACCCTGAAAACCATACATGGTCAAAGTTCATTTCATGACAATTCCAACAAGCCCAAACACGGCTAGGAAACGTTGCTCCGTTATGGAGTTCCAGTGCTTACCCTCCTACTCCATCATTAGACCTTGAAAATCATACATGGTCAAAGTTCATTTCATGACAATTCCAACAAGCCCAAACACGACTAGGAACGTTGCTCCGTTATGGAGTTCCAGTGTCTACCATCCGGATCCATCATCAGATCAGCTCGATGGTACCAAATTATTGTATTGTCATCGGTACTTGATAAGTGTGCAAAATTTCAGTTCAATCTGACGTCTGGAAGTCGATGAAAATTACGTTCGAAGATTCCGTTACATACATACATACATACAGGTGAAGCTATTAAAAGCGTGTTAATATTGAAAACAAGCACTGGACTATTTTGACAGGACATTTCTTACATCCTTTTCATGTTCTTTGTTAGAAAGATACATAGTGAGACTAAATTAGTTTAGTTGTAAATAACAGAATCAGCACCAATTTTACGTTATAAATACGCTGAAATAAATACACTTATGAAGAACGAACCCTTTTAGGTCATAATAAGATAACTCGTGGGTATTAGCATCGCACCGCCATATTTCCACTGATTAAAAGTTTAGAGTCCAACTGTAAAATTAATGTTCATAATATTTCCTAATTTTATCAGTTAACGCAAACTCAGTAAACCGTCAGTATCTGATAGAGTTTGATAAAATCATACCATATTGTAACTAATGGAGCCATTATGATTACTACATACAGTAAGGTAGTTATCACACTGCCACGCACCACGCAGCGTAGCTCGTCAATGCGTCTCTTAACGTTGCTTATAAGTATCTCCGTTTGTATAGAAAAGACGCACAGTCCAACACACAGAAAATGCATCTACGTGGGTTATACAGATCACGCACCTACATGCGTCTCATAGTGCCGTGCGTGATTTTGTATGGAATGAGTCAGAGCCGCCGTGAATCCACAGAACGCAACTACGCGCGTGTATAAAACCCGCACGATGATGCAGATCTGCACTCCCGCATGTACGCGCGTAGGCGCGGGGCAGTGTGATAATCGCCTTATAGGAGATACTATTATAGAAGGTAATTGTATACGAATCTATTCAACAGTGTGTCTTGGAATCACGGGTGCTTTCAGGACAACACCTACGGCAGCGATTGAGAGATACCTCAATATCCCTCCTCTGCATATGATGGTTGAATTGGAGGCAAGGAAGGCATTACATCGGCTTGCTGTTGCTGGACTATGGGATGCTTCCAAGCCAAAGACTAACCACACAAAATTCGATGAAAACGAAGGCCTGGATCGGGTAACAAGCATGATATCCGACAAAATGCAAACTACATTTGTGTTTGAAAGGTCTTTCAAGGTCCAAATCCCTACAATAGAGGACTGGACGGAGGGACTCGATCCACCAGAACCGGAAAGTCTGGTTTGGTACACTGATGGATCCAAAATGGAATCAGGTACAGGAGCGGGAATATACGAAAAAGGTTACAAATGTAGCAAAAGCTTAGGGAAGATGGCAACTGTATTCCAAGCAGAAACATACGCCATAATAACCTGTGCTCAGGAGAATATAGATAGAGGTACCAAAGGTAAATCCATCTATATTCTCAGTGACAGTCAGGCTGCAATCAAAGCCATGGCATCCTACAAAGTGGACTCCGGACTTATTCTGGATGCTGTCCAAACCCTAAACAGGCTTGGGAAGCATAACAGGGTAAGACTGATGTGGGTCCCTGGGCACAAAGGAATCCATGGTAACGAAGTGGCAGACGAACTGGCAAGAGAGGGCTCAGCAAATGACTTTGTGGGTCCAGAACCATGTGTAGGCATATCGACGTGTCTCGTAAAAGCCACATTTAGGGAGTTTGCAGATCAAAGACAACGAACACACTGGCTGTCTAATACCGGTCTACAACACTCCAAGAAATTCCTAGGCCCTAATTTCAAGGCCCGGGAATGCATTTGGAATATGAGCAGGGGGCAAATCCGCTACCTGCTTGGGGCCTTTACTGGGCACTTTGGAACCAACGACATGCTCATGAAGATGGGTCTAACCGCGACACCCATGTGCAGGTTGTGTGGGGAACATACGGAACGCATGGAGCACCTTCTGTGCACATGCGATGCACTGGCTGGTAAGCGAATGAGTCTCCTAGGGATCGGATATCCAAAACCAGAAGACTATAGGCTCATATCTCCTAGCCTCGTTGTAAAACTCATGAAAAGAGTTTTCAACGAGACTGGGGATGAGTAAGTTATCTAGGGGACCACAATAGATCCCAATGGGTCGAAGTGTCCGAGCTATTTCTCGGCCCCTCCATAAGATAAGATAAGATAAGATACGAATCTATTGAGATTTTTTCCTACGGGTTTACATAAATCAGTATTTCTTTCCTTTATTATCGGTCTGTATTTGACCACACTCTATGATGATGTGGACAAAGGTACAGTCAACGTGAAAGTAGATTGAAATTTTAGTTCCAAATCTGAAGTTTTCAAAATCATCTATTAACAATCTCTTGACAGTTTGTATGGAAACTGTGAATTGCTTAAGGCCCAGAATACTCTCGAGCAGATTTCAGTTTTCACCCTTGCGCCACATTTTCACATAATATTAGCGGAAATTACAGGAACTAAGCAAACAAAAAATACTAGCTCCCTCTATTTAGAAGTGCGTCATTGCAAACAAACAATTAAACATGATACACCGCCATCTAAACATTTCCGCGAGAACGACACTGTTTGAATTGGACACAGTAAAAATGTAAACAGTAGACAAACTGCAGACAAACATTACAAATATAATTTTTCAAATACTTTAAAAATCTTTTGACGGGCCAGTTGGCGTAATTGGTTAAGATTCCACGCCGCCGATCTTATGTTCGATTCCCACCAAGGATATGCATCTGTGTGCATGAACATGTTTGCATGTCCCGAGTCTGAGTGTAAATATGTATAGTAAGTACTAGCGACCCGCACGGGTACAATGTCATAATGTGGTGTCAGTGGAGCGATTTGCGCGACCGCCCACGCCACCCGATCACGGTATCGCGACTGTTTCTTGCTAATTTTAAATCTGTGATATCATTTAAAATATTAATGATAATTATTTGCTGTAAAGCATTGAGCTATTATTACCACGTATAGAGATGCTATCATAAGCAAAGCTTATGTCCCATTTCTTTAGAGTCGACTAAAGGTTTCTTTAGCACTGAAACAATAATTAGTCGTCTAAGCAGACAGTAGAAACACGTAGCGCTATTAGAAAGCTTTTAGGAGTATTTTTCTTGCAAACACCGTTATTTTCACGGCGCTTACGCGTTTCGTTCATCGTTTTACAACAACAAGTGTGGCCGGATGGCCTCACTTGAACGGAACATAGTTGTGATGTGTGGCATCTTCTCTTTACGTAGTACTAATGAGGATCTATCTGATGGTTAAAATTGCAAAACCCGTTGCGTGGTTTAGAGTTGATAAACAGAGAGACAAACAGACGCGGAAAACGACTTCTTTTTATACTATTTAGAGATGTATTTACAAGTTCTGCTTAGTTTGGGATCAGGTAGCCGTGTGGGAAAAATGTCTCAAGATATTTATTTTTAAAAGTTGATACTTACGATAATATTTCTCAGGTTAGGTAATTGTCTCCCAAAACCAGAATTCTTTTACATACGCTACTTAGGTAATTGTCGTCGGGTCACGAAACTAAGCGTTTTATCTAAATACAATTTGTGTTCTATAAATTCGGAGAAAACAGGCTGTGACAAATGGACAGACAGGAGAGTATCCTACTCGTATACAGCTGTGAGCTTTCATAATGTGCACAAATTAAAAGGAGGGAAACTATGTTGAATTTTATCGACCGTTTTTTAAATTACTTTTTATGTATTTTTTAAATTCTTGTTCACTACAGTGATCACCACGTTAACAAAACTATGTAACTTTAATTACTTATTAAACTTAGCGATATATCACAATACAACAAACTTAATGTAATTTAAAAAAAACAAGGCGTCCTCATAAAATGAAAATTGAGGCAGCAAAAATACAGCCCTCAATCGAGATATTATATGTTATTTGACAAATAAACAGGTTTCCTTCCATCACGTTTTACAATAATTGTAGAATTTCTCAATAAAATGCCCTCTTTACCTACCATTTTTAGTCATCATCATATCAGCCTAATTATATCCACTGCTGAACATAGGCCTCCCCCATTAACTACCACTTCGAGCGGTTTTGGGTCGCTTGAATCCAGCAGCGCCCAGTGACTCTGACCAGGTCGCCGGTCCATCTGGTGGGAGGTCGTCCTGCATGGTGTCCCCTTCCAGTTAGTGATCGCCACTCTAGAAACTTCCATCCCCATCGGTTATCGGTTCTTCATGGCGATGTGGCCTACCCATTGTCACATCAACTTACTAACTCTACGAGCTATATACATATTTTTTGTTCTCCTACGAATGTCCTCATTTCGGATCCTGTTTCGTAGAGAAATTCCAAGCATAGCTCATTTCATAGCTTGCTGAGAGACTCTGAGCTTATTTATGCGGCCAGCAGTGAAAGGCCACGTCTATGTTCCGTATGTCATCACTGGTAACACGCATTGATTGAAATTCTTTCGTCTTAAGAGTCTGACTCTGAGGTATTCTGGACTTGAAGATATGCCGTAGCTTCCCGAACGCTGTCTAGCCGAGTTGGATTCTTCCGTTGACCTCTTTGTCAAAGTTGAACCTACCTTGTTGGACAATTTGTCCTAGGTAAACATACTCGTCTACAACTTCGCGAGCAGTGTTCCCAATAATCACGGGTATTGGCGGAATATGAATATTAGACATAATTTTTGTCTTGTATATTTTCAATAGTACTTTTTAAGCTTTCGCGAACTAAATTCATTGTAATATTAATGTATCGGGTCTATTCGTGCACAGATTATTATCAAAATTTAATTTTGACTAACCTCGACGTTTCGATCAAGTTGCATTGATTGTGGTCACGAGTGAACTGGAAACTGCGGGTATCAGCGTCTCGATGAACGGGAGTTGTTTCCAACTACCCGCATTTGGTCTTGTAAAACATAACTGTCACGATCACGGCACACCGTACTAACTGTATCAATGCACATACTCGATCGAAAGTCACGGCGTGAACATTTTCTTATCACTGGATTCCACGCAGCAGATAACCTTAAACCATCTTCCCTATTGAAATTTAGATATTTCTTTATTTCAATAGCTTCACGAACTATTCTGGGATAGAAATGACGATCGGTGGAGAGGATTTTGGGGTCATGAAGCTCAATCCAGTGGTTTGATCCAGATTCTAATATATGCTCGGCAATGGCTGATTTATTGACTTGACGGTTCTTTACAGCTGCAATATGTTCCTTTACTCTTTCAGCAATAGTTCTTTTCGTCTGTCCGATGTATGAACTACCACAGCTGCAGTCAATTTTATACACTCCTGGTGTTTGGAATGGTATCACATCCTTCGCCGTCCGTATCTTTTGTGCTATTTTGGATAATGGAGTGTATACAGTCTTAATGGAGTACTTCTTAAGAGCTGTTCCAATTTTGTCCGTTATCCCTTTCACATACGGCATAAATACCGGCTGACGTGTGACATCAAAATCAGTCTTTCGATCCTTGCGCCTGGGTTGCCACCTATACATGTTATAGCCGTTTCGTTTTAGTACCTCCTGAATATGCGATAACTCAGATTGTAAATGTTCAGGGTCACAAAGGTCATAAGTTCGGTTCATCAGAGACGAAACGACGGATCGTAAGTGGCGGGGATGGTGATGAGATGATGCATCATCGGTTAGTCAAAATTAAATTTTGATAATAATCTGTGCGCGAATAGACCCGATACATTAATATTACAATTGTATATTTTCATCTTGAACTGTTAAGAAACTCTTGAGATCATTGAGCATGATGTTCAAAGCTTTCAGCGATTCCCGCCATTATGACTATTTCGTCGGCAAGTCGAAGTTGAGAGATGTGTTCACCGTTGATGTTGATGCCATAACCCTTCCAGTTCAAGAGCTTGAACACATCCTTCATTGCAGTGGTAAAGGTTCCGGGGAAATTACGTCACCCTGTCTTTCACCCTTCTGCAACTGGATTGATCTCGTACTCTCGTCCTGTACTCGGATTGACATAGTAGCTTTGCTGTACAATCACTTTCAACAATTCGATATAGCGATAGTCGATTTAGCACCGCTGTAGACTCTGTAATACCGCCCATGTCTCAACTGTGAAAACAACTTATAAGTGTGGTTTAGGAAGGATATGGGGCGGTAGTTCTTCCATAGGGCCTTATCACCTTTTTTGAAGAAGAGCACCACCATTTATTTCCTCTCCATACTTCTGGTATTGTACCTAGGGCATAAATCTCGGAATATCGCAATATTGGAATCTCGGCACCGTGCATAAGGACTTCTTTTTATAAAGCTGGCAGGTGAGGTGATACTTCTGAGCTATCGCTGTCAAATTTATTGAGCGGTATCACCGAGGTATGTAAATGTAACATAATTGCATTTTTGAGCAATGAGGATCATTTACGTTCAAAAGTATCCTTTGTCCTTCTCCACTAATTGAACTATCTCCCTGCCAAATTGTATTTAAATCTGTTCAGTGGTTAAGCCGTGAAAAGGTTACAAACTGACAAATATCCAGTTGCGTGGTGGCCGAATTATGACGTCAACGTTAATGTACAAGCGGGAGCGAACGTATTAATTAAGCTGTTTTTAAAACTTTAATAACTTCGTCATTTATTGATGGATATTAATAACTTAAAAAACATTATGCTCAAAAAGGTTATGTGCATCCTCTGTATTAATAAAAAAGTTATCATTTTGTTATGTGAATGATCCTTATTGCAGGCATCTAACTCAAAAAGCTATTTTGACCCATATATTATAAAATTTCCCGCCTCATGCTAAGCATCCACCTTAAGGAAGTATTATATAATGGTTTAGAAAAGAAGTTATTCCAATTTTATTACTTTTATTGATATAAAACTGTGCCTGGCTCACTGATTGGCTGAAAAAACTAAGCTACCGGTGGTTAGGGTTGCAGAAACAGGAACTTCCTCACAATACGAGCTGTATCGAGGAATACTGCTGAGAGCCGAGAGGCTTTCGGCCATCAGGCCATTGGCCGTTACGACAATCGGCACAATGATAGCCGAGCTCACTACTAGTAATTGTAAATATACGATGGCTTCACATTTCAACTAATCAGTCCAGTGAGTACTAGAAACTTAGTCAACGTAAGATGTGTAATATTTTCCTTACTGTTCTAATTTTACTGTGCCATTGTCATTTGACGACTACGCGAGTGGACCACAATAATACAATGAATATAAAAGTTTATCGGCTCGACTCGATAACTACAGATGACTCGATGACCGCAGTAGAGGCAGTCATGCCCGCCCCGACTTCGGGGCACCTACTGTTACCAGTATCAGTCAACCTACCTTTCATACCTTTTCTTTGATCTCAAAATAAACAATATTTAATGAGATATTATTTAATCAGGTAACTAACTAAATAGGTAATTGCTCATTAAAAATAATATATATTGCTGATTTTTCATTTCGCATGATTTGATAAAAAAAATAAAGAAAAACATTTTCCGGGATTGAATCATCACCTCCTTCAGTCGGGAGTACATAAATACCCCGCGCCTTAGCCCCCTAGGCTACCCTAACCATACCTTTCATAGACGAAAATAAGAATTAGTCTCTGTCAGTACCACGACATGCCTCGGTGACAATTATCAAAAGCATCAATCATAACAGATTTTATTTTATATATTTTTATTTATAACAAGCAAATAATAGGCTCAATTGCCTTAATTTGACTAGCATGGATTTTCCAGTGCCTTCTAAAGATAATTTGATATCATTTTTTACTAATTTGAGAGGGTTTTATGTACGTGAAAATTCTGAAAAAAAATGACACAGCTCCGTCTAGCAACGCGGATCGCCGCGGAATGCGAGTGAGCGCGAAGCAAAATACGCGAGTTGCAGGACAATAGAGTGCGGTATGATGTTCATGGTGCTCAGATTATTTTGACGTAAGCGACTTTTTTTAAAATCATTATTATGAAAAACTGAATCGCAAATTCAAAAAACTAAATCGGGCGTTTATTTGCTTATGATATGTACTCTATTGATGAAAAAAATCGTATTAAAATACCTTCAGGCGTTGGATATATTTGGGAATTTCTTGATTTTCAGAGGTATGTTTGGCATTTTTTTTATCGAGGCTTTTAATTGAAATCGTGTTTTCGGCTCGGGCGATGTGTTTGTTATATCCTTAAGTATCATATATTTCAATTTCACTACCGTAGAGCTAGCAGGTTTCATATAATTTGGGCTGTAATGTAGAGACTTTTGCCCATTTCTGCCTCTTAATTTGACACGGTACTAAAGTGATCCGCTACTTTCAACGCCTATAGTATTGTCATAAAACTAGTAAAACTTCGATACTTACCAACCGTAAGTGAAAATAAATCCGACTTGTCCAACAGAAGAGCGACATGCGTCCAACCAAACCGCTCGAACACGCTTGTGAAGACGCGCGGAAGACGACACTGGCAGTACGACATCCGCGTCAATGTCGGATACTTGCCCTTGTCGTTGAAAAGTGTTTGGGGCTGTTGGAATATAATAAATGTTATTAGAAAGGAGGGGATAATGCCATAGCTATGTTTACATAGAGTTTTAAGTCTTGAGAGCAGTGGCGTAGCTAGCATGGGTGGCACCCAGTGCGGATATCGTAACAAAAATATCAACGCAAACCATGAATTGATTTTTATTCTTGCTTCTTATGACTCCTTTCCTCTTTAATATAAGACGGTGTGCGTCTATTTTTATGACAAATTGATGGCAAAAAAACGTCGTCATGCAGACGTCACACAAGATATATTCTTATCTTTTTATAATCTAAAGGTTTGTGTTCTTAAGTTTTATTTTTACACGTTCGCCCCCACCGCCCCTCCCTTGCTAAGCCACTGCTCGAGAGGTTTTTGTAGGCCGTGGTCTCGCAATAAAGTTATTATAAAGCTCCTTATAATGTGAGAATGCCAAAGCAATATGTAGACCGTAGCTATGAGTGAATCGAAGCAAATTTTGCTACGATTTACTCATAGCTTGCCGTAGCGATGCCGCCGTAGCGATGCCGCCCGCCGGCGTCGTAGCGATGCCGTACTCGTAGCCAGATGATGGAACCAATCTCAATGACAGTCAATACGTATAATAATGCTTACCCTCGTCCCCTTACGAAGGTTCCGCAGTCTATGCATGCGGCTGACGACGCTGGCTGGAGCAGCCAACTCCCCCTCCGATGGTGGCTATAACAAGGATAAAATACACAATTGTTATGGATAAAATAGGTACTGTAGGTAGAAGTTTCCAGATCTATGAAATCGTCAAAGAAAACATTATGAAGCTTATTTTTTATTTATTTAATTAAGTTACTAAACAAGAGACATTACAACGTAGTACATAGGATCACAATATAGAGCAAAGCTCAAGGCGTACGTACGAGGCGAGCCACGAGGTCGTTAGCTAAGTATCTACATAGGTTCTTAAAATATACAATCTAGAGATTTACGTCAAAAGGTCAAATTCTTGAAGGTATCTTTCCCCCATAACACGATACAAACACCTTGAGCAGCCAGCAACAAACAAAGACATTAAATCAACACACCGCGACGGCACCCACATAATGTTAAACGTGTTTTGTGCCCCATTACATTTCAATCCACTCCGTGTCAATGCCAAGTTCGCTGATGCGCATTCCTGTGCCCTCGACACCTCTCACATTGATTTGTTTGTACCCTTGACCAAAGATATATGTCGCACTCTCGATAAAACCGCAGAACGTACTGTTTACTGTACGTATATGTACTTACTAGCCATCCGCCCGCGGTTCCACCCGCAATCCCCTTAGATGCCAGTCCCACAGCGAGCGGTCGATGGTTCTGCGTTCCGTGTTCACTGTAATCTATGCGGAGTTTCTGTCTTTCTGATCATGGAATGCAGCGACCGCAGCGGTCAAGGAGAACATACGTAGAACTCCGACCGCAGAACTCTAGACCACTCGTTGTGGGATCCTTAGGGGTTGCGAACTTTGACGAATGACTTTAACTTTGTTTAAAGTACGATTGTACCTGGAACTTATTTGTTCTAACCTGACAGTTTGAATGTAAGTTCGTTTAATTATATGATACATACTACACTCGAGAGCATTGAATCCGGGTCACATAAACAAACCTATAAATCTCGGAAACTAAGAATGCTAGCTTAATGAAATAAATTGTGTTTAATAGACAACTAAATCCTCTTTAAAGTAAGGTATTAAAACTTCTTAGTTATTGTAAAGTTATGTCATAAAAAATCATGTTTGAAAAAGGGAGACTTTCGAAGATGGAACTACGAAATTACTGCATTTGATTTTGCTTTTGTTTCTAATCTGTCATTTAAGTAGGTATATCACATATAAACCTTGAACGAGAGGTTAAATCGTTCAAGATATAAACCATATTGCTAATGTTCAATATTTATTATTCAAGCTGCAATCATGTCGCTTACATCTGAAAAATGCACCAGAATTCTCACAATGCTGGAAACCGGCCGGAGTCAGCGTGATAAAGCCATGACTGTCGGTGTGTCGCTGTCAACAGTACAAAAAGTTCTCCGACGTTACGAGGAAACTGTCGCCAACACGTATTGGTAACTTATGTAGTTTGTTACAATTCACCAATATGTGCTTGGCGACAGATTTTCAACTTGCGGGTAATCGATCGGGTCCAGTCGATCGGTTCAGGTTCAGATGTGTTGTCTTGAAGCGGTTCATACGAACGCATTTATAATATTAGTATGCATATAGTAGGGTAGTATGATTTTCGGAAAATATTATCCCCGATCCAAAGAATTTAAAACGTCCAGAAGGATAGTCGCCTCTATGGGAACACGAAATAAACAAGCCATAATTGACAGTATTTAAAAGTAATAAGTTTAGGTAATTAAAAGTGTCGAAATCGCAATACTTACACATGGAAGGTTAGTTTTTTAGTTTTTCCTTGGTTTTTATAAGTGTTGTGAAAGTATTTAAATACGCAGGTTGACATTTTTTATTTAATCAGTACAGCGAGTATGACGCGATGACAGCCGTGCGCAGTACGAACTGAGAGCGATTTGCTCAGGAGCCCCTCAAGCGGAGTGATATTAAATGTCATGCTTTAGTAAGGCTGACTATCCATCTGGGTAGAGGCACGATGCCCTATGAAAATCTTTGCCCCGATCATTGATCCTGGCTACAGCTTGCTCTTGTACTCTCAGAATGTTTTCCTTCACAGAAACCCACGGCATTTGAGACCTATTATTGCCAAAAATATCTAAAATAAATGCCCACTATTTACTATTATTCAACAAATAATAATTTCAAAACCGAACAATACTATCCAAGTCACCGCACTCTTGACAAATACGTCAAAACGTCACGTATTCAATTACACCAGTCGACGTATATAAAGCTTTTATATCACCAAATGTTCGATTAATATCTCTTATAACAATATTACGTAGGTTTTAGCTGTATATTTATTATATAGTATCGAAGTACAAGATGGGTGCAAGCTTGACTTCTTTTTGGTGACCAATTTATGACCCACTGTGGATTAACCACACAATGAGGAGTTTTGTTTCCATAGGGTTTTATAGAGTTTGGTTTAAAATGGCCCTGATTCTGTTGTTTACAACTAAACTAATTTTAGTCTCACTATGTCTCTTTCTAACAAAAACATAAGAAAAGGATGTAAGAAATTTAGTCATGTCAAATGAGTCCAATGCTTATTTTCATTGTATATTTTTTTTTTACAAAATTTAAATTTTTTAAAGATTACATTACCAGCTACATATTAATATACATGAAATATTGTATAAACCCCGCAAAACATAACAACAACATAACGGTTTTGGTCGCGAATAGTCGCGATTCGCCGGCATGCCATAGAAATTCGCATTTCTATCCATAAATAATTTAAATGGTTCAAGTTGTTCCTTAGGCACCAAGGATCAATTATAACGTCATTTCAACGTCTCTAAAAATCTTTATTTTTTTGTACAAATCTCGCCATGATCCTTTAGTCGCCATCTATCGCGGTTACGTCTAAATACCCGCAAATGAAGACGGCACTAATTTGACAACTTTAATTATGTTCTATTCTATCCTTTTTCAATTATGTTTGTAAGAAAGAGATGTGATGTCACTAAAATTAGTTTAGTGCGATTTACAACATAATCGGCACCTCCTCATTCATCATTACCTGTAAAACTGTTGATAATTCGAACTAATTTGAACCTTAAGTACCCAATTTGACAGGTATTTTCAACCAACTCTATAAAACTCTATGGAAAGAAAACTCATTATAAGGTGCTTACCCCACTGACGCACACAAGCGCAAAAGTTCAGCTTCCAACAAATCTTTCGATTACATTAATTGAAGATAAATGCTAATTTATCCCTAAAGATCTTGGCCTTCAATTAGCAACAAACGATTGGTGCTTTAAACATCTAACAGAGGCAATTACTTAGCCGCAAGATGTGAACCTTAACCTTTAAAAAAAATATCCTAGGGGAGTTTGACTGCAGACAGCCTTAATTATCATAAGACATGCTACCTAATGATTTGAATTAACTTGAACTGTGAATATTTTGAACGCTCTATATAATTTGCAACTTTATGCATATTCATAGAAAGGTATAAATTCGTTTACGTAAATATGTATTACGTAGTGTTACTTATTTATATTTTGCTAGATAGTGTGGTTATCGTATTTTGTCTCTCTTAGCAGTGTCTGTTGCTTTGTCCTTATATCAAGCAGCAACGGACCAACGTGATTTGCGTATAGATAGTTTATGGGCCAAATCAAAATCGAAGCTATTTATTCAATTTAAGCCTTAGGAGGCCACTTATGAAGTAACTTGCTCCTATTGGTGTGTTCCGACAGCTCTACTCGAGAACCAGTTCCTCCTAGGCTTTGTGTGCTTACCACCTTCGGCCACATCATTACTTACCATAGTGAGATTGCGTTCAAACACAGGCCTAAATAAAAACAGTAAAAAAAACGCCTTTAACATTGTCATTTTCTATAGGTAAGCTATAAGCTGTAATTAGGTATGGTAAATGCAAAAAAAACAAACATTATTAAAGATTGGTCAGTAAAACGGCAACACTAATGAATACTTAATTGATTGAGCTAACTACGCCATCAGAAACACGTGTCCATTTAATACTGCCATTGTTAGTTCTAAATGTCCCTTACTGTTTACTTACCCGCTTACACTCACGCTATTTACTTATTTATTCTGCTTTTATAATGGAATTAAATATATAAATAGACGTAATGGATTTGTTATAAGTATGGTAGGATCACAGATATGAATCTAAATAGATGACGCTGACGATGAGTGTATGTACTTCGCGTATCAGAAACTCTGTGCCTGTGCCTTTTGAAACTGTTTCGCGCGGACAGGGAGCTCGCATAAGGCTGTATGTCCACCAGAGATGTGTAGCGAGGGATGTGTTTAGCTGACAAATAGAATCGCTCAATTCACGTTATAGCTCTAATGCTAGCCTAACTAAATCAATCTTGAGACATAATGGTAAGGTATAAAAAAAATACACCTTTGGTTTACAAACGGTTGGAGGGACTTGCGTTATCTATTTAGATTTATGTCTATGGGACGGATTCTAGAAATGTTGCTTCTCTTGCAATGTCACCGTGGTAAATTCAACTGTATGTACCAATGTAACGTTCATAAGTGCCTTACTAGGGCCTAAACTGAATAAATGACTTTTTGATTTTGATGTTGATTTTGAATGATGATGTGGACGAAGGTGGTAAGCTCATAAAGCCTAGATGAAACTGGCTCTCAAGTGCACCTGTCGGAACACACCGACAGGTGCTTGGCGACAGATTTTCAGCCAGCCAGGTAGGTACTACATAGTATCCTACCACCGTGCTATGGTTTCCTCACGATGTTTTCCTTCACCGAAAGCTCAAGCTCATTGTAGGATTCGAACCCGGGACCTTTGTCTCGGCACCCGACGTCACTGAGCTATCATCGCCAAAACTCCCGCTTGACGACTCGCGCCGTAAATATTTTGACGGACACGATCGTAAAAAGCCAAACATGGCAACCCTAGCTTCTCTCTCATGCAAATATGTACTGATTGGCTATCGGCCTCAAGTTGAAAATCCATCGCCAAGCCGGTCGTCTAACAATTTGAACTTTAGACTTTTTTCTACTTTACTCCCCACCATTTCACCCACCCCCACCCCCTACTTTACTCCCTCCCAACTATCCTTTTTTAGGCTACAAAAGGAATGCATACCAACTTTTTAGTTAATCGAGACACGCAGTAAGCCCTTTTTATCCCGTTAAAAGTATATTTTCTAGATTGGGTCTTTCGAAAAACGACCCTTGACACACGTGTTTCTTTATTTTCTATCTAGTTTTTAAAAACGAATCATAAGAAACTTCATTATTTATCTAGGTTAGTAATCGTGCTAAGTTTTAAGTTTATAAACCAATGAATAAGATTTTTCATACAAACAAAATCCCCCTTTTCACCTTATGGATGGAATATCCAAAAACGCCAATCACCATTGATCAAAGAGAATATAAACACTACGTTCATTGGTTGTTTGCTCTCCCAAATGCGATAACAGCGACTGTCACCGGGCCCGATAAGTTTGTGGGACTATAGATAGCAAACAAGCATAGGGCCCGTATGACATGTTCCTTGTTTACAACAACGTAAGCATCCACTAAGTATGAGTTTTCCAAAGCTGATGTTTTATATCAGTCTACATTCTACCTACAATAAGACACGTACGAGTATATTGCTACGGGCTACGCTCTACGATGCTACATGCTACGACCGTAGCACCGTCTCCGTAGCCATAATAATAATATTATTCTTTGTTCAAATAACACAATGCAACCTCTATATACAAGACTAGCACCAGGGGCCCAATTCTCACTTCCCTCGAAACTAGCCTTCGAATCGAACTTACGGTTCGAGTCCTATTCGACTGTAAAATTTCGAGGGGCGGAGTCAATTCGAACGGTCCCGACCAATCAACGCTCTAGCCGACTGGTTTCCCTTCTAAATATGCCGGCCTTGAAATTGCCAGAATAACTTAACGTTCGTAAAAGTTAGAATTCGTGCTTTTTTCGATCGAGCGATCAGTTTCGATTGGGTGAGAATTTGGCCCCTGCTAAGTAAAATATTAAATCAAAAATTAATTTCGAGAGAACATTTCAGAGTTGTTTTAAAGTAATTGGAATTTTAAATGTCAAAGTGCGAGTAAGACTCGCACCCTGAGATGGTTCCGTATGTCACATGTCCACTGAAAAAATAAATATAAGTTTGTCTTTTGCAAGTTATGTTTTTTGGATTTTCACTACAGTAAAAAGGCTCTAAATATTAATAAGTAAGGTACTTATTTAAAAGCCAAAACAATTTGTGAGAAAAGCAGCCGTGAATTACAAAGTCAACAAAGTGATCCTAAAGGTTCCTTTTTTCCATTATGAAGTACGGAGCACTGAAATTAGACTTTAAAATATAATGCATGCACAAAAATACAGTTATTATAAGTGAATAACCCAAGTTTAAATATGAAAATAATGGACTCGCAAAGAAATAGCCGTGGGTCATTCACACGGTTCGTGTATATTTTATGGAGGATTTAGATACTTTACCCTTGAGACTGCAATTGTTTAAGACCTGTTTTCGCCCTACGATCTCACCCGCCCTTCCCGAGGGATTTCTTGAAGATATCACATATTTAAGAGTGTGTATAAAGCCAGAAAAATATGACAATGTCAGATGAAACAAACTTATGTCTAATCTTCGTGTGGCATGAGACGGAGATAGCGTGTTTCGCGGAACAAAAATGAACTAAGCGCTTCTTATCTAAATAACTCGTAAAGTATAGAATATTTAAAAAAATCATTAGTAGCAGCCCTAGGTCATACGTTAGTGATATTATTTATCGAATTTTTGTCTTAATTAGATACCACCATGAACGAATAAAAACGAAAATTCAATATTATTTCAGGTAGCTTTGTGGTTTTTTTCTATCGAGGAATTTTCATTCCATTATGTTTTTGCTCAGATAGAACCCTCGCGTATATAATGAAAATACCCATATAAAATATTTTTTCTTTTAAATATTATTTACTTGGGTAAATTTCAATTCTAAGATATGTTATATTGCTTTATACGCACTCTTAAAATGACCAATAAACAGTATTCGCAATACCGTGCCCGGGCGGATTCACAATGACACCACATTAGTACCTACATTGCACCCGTGCGAAGCCGGGGCGTGTCGCCAGTTTATTACATAAACTAACTAATCGAGGTGAGAAGTTTTCATCGATATTTTGTACATTAAACGACGCTTCTAACCGTATGCTTTATTCCTTTTAGTAAGTTGGTATATCCTTGAATAGGTGGATTAGGTTCAACATTTACATAATTGGGCTCACGTCGCTACGTGAGCTGCCTTCCTTCCTTCCATGTGGAGGTATAATCCATTACTGAAGTGTATAGGTATCAACTTTCCTGAACATTTAACATTGACATGTCTTATGTATCTTTTATAGTAAAAACATGGCATGGCAAACCAATGGCACGCGTGCCAGTCGTGACACGCGACAAAATAATGAAAGAATCTAGGCAGGTTTAGATATTTAAAAAAAAACTGAACCAATCCCATCGCAATAGGATTAGCCGTTTCCGAGAATAGCCCAATATTAACGGCTCCCCTAGACAAGACGGTTGTCGACAATCGTTATCGTTAGTAAACGATCAACTTTTGTATGGGATTGACATAAGAGATTGTTAAAAATCACGTGATTTGAAATGTCAATCCCATACAAAGGTTGATCGTTTACTAACGATGACGATTGTCGACAAACATCTTGTCTACTGGTTCAGGGTGACAGAAACGCATTCTCTCGGCGGCCGCACAAATGTAGCTGTCTCCTGCGGATTCACCCGCGTTATCATCAGAATTAAAAGTAGCCTATATCCTCCTCCATACCATTTTATCAGGTTATCTGCGAGCCTTTCATCGCCGATCAAAAACCGAGCCTCTATTCATTCGTTGCTCGCGATATCAAGTGTGGACGTACAACGAGCCTACAATATGAGCGTGATGCGAAGCGTGTTCGTGAAAAAACTGACAATCGGCTGAGCGCAATCGAGCGCGAGACGATTGCTCTTTCGAGGCATAAGTCCGTCCACGCTATTGTACGTTTGTACGCGAATACGTGCTCCACCTCGTGCTCGGTTCGCGTAGCGTGGACGCACCAAAAAATATAATTAGGATGGATTAGCGGAATACCAGTTGTTTAGTAACAACGTGTGGCGGGCGACAGATTTTCAATTTTTCTTTATCCTAACTAATATTATAAATGCGAAAGTGAGTTTGTTTGTTTGTTACGCCTTCACGCCTAACTACTCAATGGATCATCATGAAATTTGGCTTGCATATAGCCTATAGTATGGAGAAAGAAAAAGGTTACTTTTTATCCCAGGAACGCGTCATTTATAAAAACGGAACTCTAAAAAAGGTAAGGCGAAATCACGATCTCGCATAAAACAAATAGGTGTTTTCGTTCCATAAATTGTTGGGATATCGAAAATATAAGGATTCAATACCGCTAAACAAAATTGAACCGTGGATATTTGAGAAGATAATTTTGAAAAAATTTTGCTCTATAAAAAAATATCGAATTTCAATACGTACACTGATCGGTTGCTTGTGGCTACAGGCTAAAGTACAAAAGTAAATAACAAGTAAATTACCGAAGGAAAAGTTTCTTACGAACAGGATCTATCTAAAGCCGTAAATCACTTACTCTCACAGTAAACTCTTCGGGCACCGGTAACGTAACGGGAATAATAAACAAAGAATTGGGTATAAAATGTGAACCGACCCGAATCAACTATTAATTTGGGTTGCTTGACACTCTTTTATTTATTTTGTACATGACAAAACACAATGCTTTATTCCACTCGGGTGGAAAAAATTGGTGTGTACTACTGCTACCTCATCATCATCATCAGCCTATAAATGTCCCACTGATGAGCACAGGCCTCCTTTCACAAATGAGGGTGAAAGGGAATGGGCAGATACTCCACCACGCGTGCCCACTGCAGTGAAGGTAGGCTAGTGGCCAACCTACTGTTGGAATTTTTCAAGCCGCCTAGGAGGCATCCAACTAGCTTAACGACTATCACAATTAAGTGATAACCGGAACCAACGGCTTTACGTGCCTTCCGAAGTACGGAAACGCTCAATTTGAAATACCACTAGGCGGTCACCCATCCAGGTACCGACCACGACGGTGGTAGCTTAACTTTTCCAATCGATTAAGAACGGCTAATCATGCTACACCACGAGCGCTTCCAAGAGGATACATACTTTTGTAACATTAAATGGATAAATCTCATTGTAATCGGCTGTACAAGCTCTGCTTGGTTCGGGACCAGCAGGGCTATTTTAAAACGTCGGATTCGATATCGGAAACGGATTCAAAAATTGCCGAGGCGAATTTCAGCAATTGCTATTTTAATTTCCGAAAACTTTTCGATGATTCGAATTGATATTTCCGTAGACATCAGAAACATCCGAATTCGGAAATTAAAATAGCAAATTTTTGCGGAAATTCGCCTCGTTAGTTTTTGAATCCGTTTCCGATATCGAATCCGACAGTTTTAAAATAGCCCTGCAGCTGCCCGAATGTACTTATTGCCCCAGGTTATTTATTTAATTACCTCAAAAATTATCCTCAAAGAAATTTAAACTTTCTTCGCGGTCCCAACTTCTATCTAACACGGTTGTGAACTTTTCCTGGAGACACCTCATTTAATGTTAACCTCGCCCTCCGATGTTTTCCATTAAAACTTGCTTTAATTTAAAAGAGTTAACATCGTAGTATCGTAGAATTCCATTTCATTTTATATCATTACAAATTAATGTTTCGCTGGAGGTCAAACGTTGGTTAGCATAAAGAAACATTGAGCTATTATTACTACGTATAGAGAACCCGCCACATCACAACTATGTTCGGTTCAAGTGAGGCCATCCGGCTACACTTGTTGTTGTAGAACGTGAACGAAACGCGTAAGCGTGTTTGTGAGAAAAATACTCCTAAAAGCGTTCTGATAGCGCTACGTGTTTCTACTGTCTGCTTAAACGACTAATTTATTATTTCAGCGCTAAAGAGTAGTTGAATCTAAAAAAATGGGAAACTGATGATAGCTTCTCAATACGTAGTAAAAATAGCTCAATGCAAAGAAAAAACTTCGATTTTTAGATTGAGGATTGAGGTCTACGTTAATCAGTGCTAAGTCAAATTTTATTAAAGACTAGCAGACCCCCGCGGTTTCACCCGCGACGGTTTGTTTTTTTTTCCGCGGAACACTAACCCCCTTATTCATAATAAAGTTATCAAAAATTCCGAAGTCTTTATCTGAAACGTGACATTTGGTGATCGAAAGAGTGAGACGGGGCACACTATTACTCTGATTTAGTTAAAAAGCGATTATGAATAAGGGGGTAAGTATTTTTCAAAAATAAATGTAGCTAAGTTACTCCTTATAACATCAGCTATGAACCGGAACAGACAGACAGAAACGTTTAAAAATAATCCGATTTTATAAAAAAAAATTGAACTCACATAAAAGCTTGGTGCAATGCAAAACTCTTTAAAACTGGAATATCAAATATAGAATCAAATGCACTAAGGAGTACTGCTGTCAACTTCGATGCAAATCACCCCGAAAAATCAAACACGGATATTTTTACTATTAAAACTAAAAACCAATATTATACACTAACAAATAAAACTCAAAGAATCTTATATAATTATTATAACAACAAATGAAAAAGAAATTAAATTAACTACACTCAAAATATTCTAATGAAATAGTGAAAATGAACTTCCAAACAAATTATACAGAAATCGCAAAAATTCGCTAAGTAGGTAACCTAAGAGATTTCCAAGGAAAATCAAGGCATAAGGTAAGTTTTTCATTCAAATATGCAAGAACAAAAAAGAATTTAAGTTTCGAATTCTAATCCGATTTAAATATTCTTTTATATTTGACATTCCAATTTTAAAGAGTATTGCATTGCACCAAGTTTTTTGAATAAAATCGGCTCAAATTACAGAACAAAAGGCAGATAGAGCGCGCGAAACACGGGAGTGAGGACAAAAAGACCACAAAGTTTATTTAAACGAAAGTGTTTTTCGTTAAATAAAGTTTTTTTTTTTTCAAATCAAATCAAATCAAAATACTTTATTTGTAAAGTTTTTTAAACAAAGGAAATACAAATTCAAAAGCGAATACCAGCGGGGTTATTTTAAAACGGTCGGATTCGGAATCGGAAGCGGAATCAGAAACCTTCATCGAAAAGATCCGATCGCGGAAAGTTGGAGTTCGCTTACAAAGTTTGTTTTTAATAATGGTAGAAAATGGTATACCTAAACAAAAATAAAAGTAAAATCGAAATGATTACGGATTTTCATTGTTGAAAGGCCTCATTTAAACACTCATATCAAATGCATAAAGACAGATAATTGTTATATTGTCTGCATTGTGTTAATAAACATTAAAAAATGGTTTTCTAGTTTTATCGAACTTCGGAAACTGACTGATAGGTCGAAGTAATTGTTTTTTATAATATTCGCAAAAGTCAGGCAAAGGTTTAAGCCATACAGCCTAATCGTAATTGAGTTATACCATACCTAAGTTCAAGTCACATAATAAATCACTTTCATATAGTACGCACTGTAAGTCACAGTCCATAAACGTCATGTGTTAGTAAAATAGTGGTCAATAGACTAAAACTTCTCACGGACTTTTTGAGACAACTTGAAGTCACGATACACATAATTCATTTAATTTCCCTTCATTGGTGCGCATGGATTGATCTTTATGGGATAAAACACCACAGATAATATGCAATAGAACTCAACACGAATTTTTGAAAATAAAACGAAATCGCAACGTCACTTTGCAAGTTCCCGCCCTCTATGTCTTTTTTTTTCAGTACATTCAAGGGGAGTATAATAAAACAAATATTTTATGATTCCGTAGATCTTGTAGTGGTAGTGAATCTAGCATCCAACATGAGTAACGGTATTGAGTAGTGACCAATATGTTTTAGTTCCTACGAAGTTTGAGTATGTAGGTATTACTTTTACCGCAGACCTTTCTCATTCATTATTTACTTAAAATAGGGGCACAAGTCGGCACAACACACTTCGTTTAGTACCAACTAACCTTTATATATGTTTAAATAATGCGTTTATATTAAATAATGGTCAAAAACTAACATTAAATAAAATTCTGAATGAATTCCGCCAGTCAAAAGCTATCGGAAACTTTTCGATGGATCGGATTGATATTTCCATCGAGAAACGTCAAACTATTCGAATTCGGAAATTAAAATTTTATGGGCGCTTTAACCTATCATGCAGAATATAATTATTTTAATTTAGGTATTATTTGTAACACTTAAATCATACTATGTTAAATAAATATTGATGTTCTTATAGTTTTGATTGTCTTTTAATGTGCAAATATAATAAATTTCATGGGCGCTTTAACCTATCATGCAGAATATAATTATTTTAATTTAGGTATTATTTGTAACACTTAAATCATACTATGTTAAATAAATATTGATGTTCTTATAGTTATGATTGTCTTTTAATGTGCAAATATACATTTTTATTACTCTTTTATCATGTCGGAAACTCGTCTCGGAAGTTTCCGATTCCGATTCCGATGACGAATCCGACCGTTTTAAATAACCCTGGAGGTATGTGTTTTACAATTTGTATTTGCTTTTTTGGCCTCACTCCCGTATTCCGGGCGCTCCATCTGCCTTATTCTGTAATCTGTGAAAATCGGATTGAGTTTTCAAACGTGTCTCAAAATAAAATGTTATTTAAATCAAAAGTACCTACCTACTAAGGAGTATTGATATCAACTTCGATGCAAATCGCCCCTAAAATAACTTTTTGACCCCCTTAGGCGATGAGTTTCAATAAAATACGAAACACGTCTTCCATCAATTCTGTTAAGGAATGTTTATGCAAAATTTGAAGTAGATCGGACCAAGGAATCACGTTGTCCCATACAAACTTTGCCCCCGTTTTTCACCCCCTTAGGGGTAGAATTTCGAAAAATCCTTTCTTATCGGATGCCTACGTCATACAAAGAACACACCCTCTAAGTTTCAGGTCTCTACGATCAGCAGTTTAGGCTGTGCGTTGATTGTCAGTCAGTCATTCAGGACAAAGCATTTTATATGTATAGATAAATAAAGTCAAATTGGAACCTGCATCAATGATTTTAGGTTTAATTTCGACTAACACAATCTATTCTATACTTGATCTGAGTTTCGATCTTGTTGTGTATTATAATACAGGGCTAAGACTTGTAGCGATATCATTGAAATCAGCTTCAGATAACTAATAATCAATCATCTGTCCTACGAGATACAGTTTACACTCTAGTTCGGCGTGGGTAGAGCACAATCGAAATTTAGCCTGCATTGTTACTCATAACTATTACCCTATTACTCATCTACATTAATTACTTAATTAATCTACACTGATCACTAATAATAAAGAGAGAAGATTTGGAATTATTTTTGTTTGTAATGAATAAACTCAACAACTACAGGCCCAATTTTAAAAATTCTTTCACCAGGAGAAAGCTAATTTATCACAGAGTAACATAGACTATATGTATATATAAATTTCACCCGGGCGACGCCGGACACGATCAGATAGTATTAGATAATATCGAAGGTAGATACGTTATTTAGATAAAATTGGTTGAGTCTTATACACCTCACCCAAGCGCCCGGTGGCAAGACGAGATTATATCCGTTGCAGGAAGAGACTGGACGAACACTGCTAAGGATAGGGATAAATGGAATTCTTTGGGGGAGGCTTTTACCCTGAGGGGGTCCACGTTAGAAGGAGAAGAAATTAAATGAGTTAATATTAAAAAAAAAAAAAAAAAAAAAAAAAAAAAGGTGGAATCAAATAAAGCTCTATTATTATTATTATACACCTAAGCTATCTGAATAAGAACTTGGTAATCGAAATGTGTAAAATAAATATTCGATTTCACTTATTTACAATTCAGCTAAATCTGGAGAATAAAGTTACAAAGGACAAAAAATCGAAAGTAAAAAGATATTGAATACTTTTCCATGTTCTCTGTCTCTCTCGACCTTGCACTTGACTGACAAAGATAAGACAAGGGTATCACTTGAGTTCTTCCCGAGTAACAATGTAGAGTAGTCCTTAGCCACTTGAGAATGTGATGAAGGTATAAGTCAGCTAATATAAGTTTATGCCCCGTTCTCATCTGGATAACAGAAAGAGCTTTCAAAGTCAAAGTCAAAGCCATTTATTCAATTTAGGCCCCAGAAGGGCACTTATGAAGGTCACATTTACTGAAGTTACCACCGGTTCGGAACTCGGCCTTCAACTGAGAAAAATCCGGCAAGAAACTCAGCAAGGTTACATTTTTTATATATTTTTTGGACAATCTGACTATGTTTGGCTTTTTTCCAAATAATTAACAATAAATTTAACAGGATATATTTTTTATAGATCCTTCTGCTTGCAGAAGGTTTGGTTTTGCGTGTTTGTCCGACCAACATTTTGGGAGTCCGGTATAGTTAGAAAATTCCCCACAGTTGCAGAAAACGAACCAGTATATTATCCGATAGGATTTTCAACGTCTAGTTCTAGTAAAGGCTGGCCAGATCCGGCTCTTTTAACGGTAATGGTCGGCCTGAAGAAAATATTACCTACATCCCATGTTGCCGTCGCCCGCATGTCCCGGGTTGCCGATATATTGTATAATAACCAACGGGCAAGACAAAAAAACTAAGCGCTCGACTCGAAATTAAGTTAGTAACCATCTTACCTGATCTCCCATCCCAGTAATAATAGGCGTGTTCCAGTAGGCAGCCAGTCGGGCTACCGGTTCCAGGGCGAAGGCACACGCTGGTCCGATGAACGCGATGACGTCATCCTTGAAGTGCATGTCGGCTGCCAGTCCAGGGGCTATGGCTCCAGAACATGATGGGTAACTATGGGAGAGTAGGAATGTTAGTATATGAGATGTGGAAAAGGTGATTTTAGACGAAAGAGATTTGAAGAGGGGACGGTGCCTACGAGGAATTTGAAAAATAGGTATTTGAAGAAACTATTGCCGTCGCGCTGCCTCAAGTCTCTCCCCGTAGGGTGCGATAGGGACAGCTGCAGCTCAGGCCGATTATATCACATAGATTTTGATGAGATCGACGTTTCGTATTAATTTTTTTCCTCCTTGAAAACTGAGCTGATTCAAATTATTATCTTATTATAGTATCTGTGTATAAATAGTATTAGTTTATTTCATATATATTGTATTATTTGTAGGTAGATGCTCAACCTGCCGCCTTTTGAAGCTTTTCCTGTACCCAAAGGTTGCCTGGAAGAGATCGCTTAAGCGATAAGGCCGCCTATGTTGTATAACTTCCTAAATTTCTGTTACTTTTATCGTGTTCTATGTTAGTCTATACAATAAAGAATATTTCATTCATTCATTCATTATTTATTACATAAATTTTTAGGGTTCCGTAGGCACATGGCAAAAAACGGAACCCTTATGGATTCGTCATGTCTGTCTGTCTGTCCGTATGTCACAGCCACTTTTTTCCGAAACAATAAGAACTATACTGTTGAAACTTGGTAAGTAGATGTATTCTGTGAACCGCATTAAAATTTTCACACAAAAATAGAAAAATGACAATAAATTTTGGGGGTTCCCCATACTTAGAACTGAAACCCAAAATGTTTTTTTCATCAAACCCATACTTGTGGGGTGTCTATGGATAGGTCTTCAAAAATGATATTGAGGTTTCTAATATATTTTTTTTCTAAACTGAATAGTTTGCGCGAGAGACACTTCCAAAGTGGTAAAAGGTGTGTCTCCCTCCCTGTAACTTCTAAAATAAGAGAATGATAAAACTAAAAAAAAAATATATGATGTACATTACCATGCAAACTTCCACCGAAAATTGGTTTGAACGATATCTAGTAACTAGTTTTTTTTTAATACGTCATAAATCGTAAACCGCAATTTACCTTTCATTCAATCATCTCAAATACAAATAAAAAAACATTTTTATATTATACTACGCTACGGAAGCCTTCATGGGCGAGTCCGACTCGCACTTGTTTAAAAACTGTGTCAATTGACTGTTTGGATAAAAGGCCATCGCAGTTGAAGACACCTCAAGCTCGTGATAGTCTTATTTAGTCTAACTGCTGAGCGTGAAGCTTTATTACGCCACACTATCGTACTAATATTGTGTGTGAGTATTTATTATAACAAACCTCTTGTCAATTCAACAGCACACCAATGAGGATGAAATAAAGCAGACATAATATGGCATAGATTGGGACATTAGCTAATCGCAACAACTCCCTCATAGTCTAAATAGGGCTTTATGACTTTGAATTCTGATGCAAATAGTCTTTTTTCACGAAATGGTTTCAATCGTGCTATAATAGCGTCAAGGACATGTTTTCACACCTAGCATAATAGTCTGGAATATTAAAAGTATTTTCTTTAAAATTTTATTGCGCAGTAAACTGTTTATCGTCTTTGTACAATTCCAAGCACAAATAAGTTTAGTGCATACTGTAGAACCTATAGTAAGTGTGTAGCTACAGGTGATATCTAAAATACAGCTCTATTTCATTACTACTTGGTTTAAATTTGAATGAATAAAGGTAAATGAATCGGTTACACACACTATGCGATAAGGTAGGATTTTATTATTGACAGAACAAGTTTTTTTTTTAAATTTAATCTCTTTTGTTAATGGGATCATAGTGGAATAATCTTCTGTTAGAAAAAAGAGTCGATTGATTTTCATTATTTTTATATTGTATATACATTAGGTGGTATAACCAGGGTTTACCAGAGGAATAGCATAGATAAGTACTTAATAAAATTAATAATGATACTTTTTTTTTTATATCGGTAAACATCAAAAATTTCCTCGGAAGCGCAGGTGAAACCGCTGGGTAAAAACTAGTGTTTTAATAATTCCTAAATACACACAACAATAGTTCATATAGAGATACATTTAGTGCAGTATTTCAAAAACAGTAACCATAAAGTTCGTGCATGACCGGAATTCGTAAACGCAATCATCTCGTTCAAACAGATACGTTTTACAGTTATACAGTTTAAAGCTATCAAGAAATATGTTATTACATTATTTACATACCACTAAACTTTAGTGTTTATTTTGTATTCATAACATCTATTTTGGGAAGTCAAGTCACGTCGATTTACATATTCGAAGACTGTTTATAAGATAGCTGCGTATTGTAAATAATGTTAATCCGTGTTGTATTTAGGTATATAGATACCTAGCTTGTGGTCTAGGTATTAGCTACCGTTTAAAACGGAATTAACCCTAATAAAATACTGTATCTCCGGGTATAATACCGGATATCTGTGCGCCATTGTTAACCAAGGGATGTAAAGGGGTATTGTTGACGTCCTTGAAGATCTCTTTTTACGCCTCTTTTGAAGAACCCTATATGGTAGCGCTGAAGGAAAACCGTAATGGGGAGCTCATTGCATATCCTTATGGTCCGCAGTAGGAACATCCAGCTGAAACGTTGTGTGGACGATTGAGGCGGCTCGAGGATGTGAGGATGAACTCCACATCGTCGACGAGCAGCGCGGTGGAAAGGTGATGATGGCACCAGGTCAAATAGTTTTTGAAAACACTCCTCATTATACAGACGGTAGAACACACAGAGCGAGTTTATAATATCTCTCCGAAGACTGAGAGATTCTTAACCGCCAGTGAGTATGGGATCGTCAACGATACGAATGGCCCGCCTGTGGATCAGGCTGATAAGCGGGCGCGCCTACCCAGAGGTGCAAGCAGTTCTCCACTAATTCCTAGTCATAAAATAAACATACTCTCAATTTCCCTCCAAGTTTTACGTTACTGAATTCCGTTGGACGCCTTCAATCGTCAACTCTTAAAACTAATAAAAAATATCTTAATACTTAATTGAGAGGATGTGTTCCCTTCTAAGTGTTGTGCTTATCAGTTTCAGTGTCATGATAAATAGGGATGATTCCTAGGTAAAAATAATAATTCTAATTAGTCCGTCAGTTCTATTATCAAAAAATATTGGACACGTACTTATTCCTTTACTTTGGTAAAGGAAAAAGTACGTGTCCAATATTTTATATTTTTGTCAATGATTTGTCATAAAAAATTGTCAAAGATAAAGCGAGTCAAAGTTCGGAGTGGGTCACTTTAGAATTTAGAGTAAAAAGTGTACTCTAACGTGACGTCACGCGGAACTTCAACACACGATATCTTCGTATTTTTTGTAAATACGTGTCTAATATTTTTAACTGACTACAAGAGGAGGAGGTTCTCAATTCGGTTGTAAGTTTTTTTTTATGTTTGTTACTTCATATCTCCATCATTTATTAACTTTTTTGGTAAATTCTTTTGTTATTTGAAAGGTTACACTTCCTGTTTGGTCCCATTTTCATCAGATCAGGATTTGAGTACTTCTTAGTGTACTTTGAAGTCGATTTAAGTTTTTTGTAAAACAGTCCAATTATTTGATAATGTAAAAGACGGACTAAATTGTTATTTTTTTTTTGTCATCTAGCTCATTGTGGTCATTCCCAGCCTAGCCATAAGAAGCAATATCCTGCTACTAACCTGCCCTGCACTTTCTGCAGTTCAATTCCATGATGAGCCAAAAACTTGTCGTTAACTTTATCAAGCGCCAGATCAACAGCTGGACCGCACCTCTCCAGGTCGAAGGGGGAATCCAGCCGGGATGCCATCAAAACCCCCACTTTATATATCGTCTTAGTCTGCACTAAACTGGATATAACCGGAATGAACAGGAACAAACAGGATGTACGTATTGAATACATTATTAAGTTTCTCTTCACTATTTAAAATCCAATCAAAAAATAAATATCATTATTGAAGTTTATAAACACACACAGATGTTTAAACTTTGCCGATACAATACTTTGTTTAAAATATTACAGATATTTTCCATAAGACTCTCAATTTAAGAGTATAAGACACTGTCAATTTAATTGTACTTTATAAGAATACCTTAGCAAGGAACTATACCTGAATATTTATAATTCATGAAATTACACTTTCCGAAAATTCGCGGCATTCGCCGAACTTGCGAGAGCGGGCGGGCGTCTGTCAGAAGGTTGTATCACAACTGACTGACCGGTTAAAGAAAAAGGGGGTGTTTTGAAGGAGGGGGCGCAACAGGTCCCTTTTCACCCCATTAACGGATAATGAGACGTCGCGAAATTAATGCTCACGGAATTTGAAAACTTGTTGATAGGTGTAGAGTTCAGTCTCTTCAGATGATTGGAGTCTTGTCGTCTATCGCGTAAAAAATGTGTATTATCTAAGTTAAACGTATTTAGTTTTATATCGTTTGATTTTGTCGGAGATGCCAAATTTTATCTACGGGATTTCAATATAAGAAAATGTATAGTAGGTACCTGAAGCTACCAATTTATTTTGATATTAGTTGGTTACTTATTTTACGAAATTAGTACCTAGATAGAGGTATCTTTTAATTCAGTGTCCTTCAATAATAGAGTCGCATCCTCAAGCAATCCTCGTGCGCCACGAAGAATGCAAGCACGCCGAGTCTATCAAAAATATCTGTGATCCTGATCATGGACGAATATACCTCCTTGCTCCGATCTAGAGATATGTAGAACAACAAAATATTTCTACGAAAGTATTACTTTTATCCTCAGAGACGCGATGCGACGCGGCAAGCTTAGATAGCAATAGAATATAGAACTTTATTTACTACATATTAATTAAAAAGGTACACATTTCAGTGAGAGAATTCGTGACAAGGGACACGCGCCACCCCGCTCTCTGAATTCTGAACCTTTTTGTTTACTGAATAAAGTTCTATATTATATTGTTATTTTAAAAAGTGCGCGCCGGATCGCGTCTTGTCGTCTCGGTGTGAGTTGACCCTTATCAGTACCAATAAAACGTGTATGAACAATAAAATCTAAGTTCAAAAACCTTTTTCAGATAACTATCAACAGAAGGCCGCCTGGGCCTATCTGAAATCTCTTAGCTTTACGACTATCAGAAGTGTTCATAAACTGTTTGTCTTCACCACAGAGCTATTAAATCGCCATACGCAGGCTATAGAGGCAAGATGGTGGTGTTCAAGAGTCAGTTCGGTCGTAAAGAGCAACTTTATGACGTGTGAACTCGATTGTTAGTGCCGGAACACTATTGACACGGTGACCTGCAGACACTAAAGTGCCTCTGTTTATGACACGTGTGATAAAGTAACGACGCAAAAATGATACTTATTTTCATAACTCTTAAAGATGTGTTCTCTCTCGAAGTCGGTACATCTGTCTAGAAAAGTGTGAAATAAATGGAAACTGTTTTTCCAAATTTTGTGTGTGTTTGGGATTGGTGAAAAAGTGAAAAACGTAATTCGAAACATGACATTTATTCAACAAAATCTCTACACACTGCTTACAGTTTCCGCATAAAATATAATTACAAATCTGAAAGGTACTATTTGGTGTTATAAATTATTACAAATAACAAAATAGGTACATTATGTATTTTATAAATATATCGACCAAAAAAAATTGCAACAATATCCAACATATAAAATTCTTTGTACAATAAAAACACGAAATATTATTGTTCGAATCACCTACGTTGGGTAATTATATACTCTTAATAACGCACTAATCTATGGAATATATTAATTAAATATTAAAAATTTCAATACATCTTGTAAGCGTCAATTTTTAAATACATTTCGACTACGGGTATGAACATCTATTATAGTTCCCATACACTATCATTATGTGCTCTGGGGGGCCTACCACAAGCTCTTAAAACAAGGTTAAAATAACCTTATTTGTCTTTTGTCCCGTTTTGACGCCGGATGTCAAAGAGAGACAAAAGTCAAATAAGCTTATAATAATATTGTTTTAAGAGCTTGTGGTTGGCCCTCTGATTTTTATGAAAATTTAATTCGATATTCAAAGCGAATATTTAATGGGGACAAAACCAATCATTCGTAATAAATACGTATAAATTAAATACAAAAACATACGCGTTCTCTATATAACAAGAACTAGTGTACACACCTACTCTAAAACTTAGGCCAGTTTGACTGTTCAACAAGATCTCACAACACATCACTAATAAATAACGAGGATTGGTTCCGAATAACGCTAATACTACCTACAATATTATCCATATACCGTGATGATTCTTATAGTAAAACGAACCGTATAGCAGATCAAATTGGGTAGATATTTAATAACTCAAAGACCCTCACACTGCGGGCACACTTACTCATGAAGCTTGGGTTAGTACTTTGTAGGTGTGTTGCACTTGAGGAGCAAACAGCAATGGTGGCTTACGCGCTCGAATTATCCGCGAGAGGCGCTTGTGTAGCGTGGGTTTTTACTGTTTGAGAGCTTTTCATCGCGAATTTGCACAAATTATTCATGATTGTTGTAAAATTGTACCATTCCTGATTATGTCAGACATACATGCGAATCGCTACCAACTGTTTTAGGCGATTTTTTTCTTTCGGAAACCTATTTCCTACTCTTTTTTTAGGAACAGGTCGGGACTGCCCAACTCGGAGGCATAATCAGTAAGAATAGGATTTACCCAAAATTCTCTATTTCTTTTTTTTTATGTATTTCAAGTACAAAAAAACACATCGCAATCTCTAAATTTCTATAGCGTCTACGCCCCTAAAGTTCCGCCGATAAAATTATCGAAGATGTACGTCGTTCCTAAAAAAAGTTTGCGAGTCTGAAAAATCCGTGACGGACTTTTTAGTGTGCCGCGGACTCCTTCGCACAAAAAGTCGTCTGCGCTACACCTTACTCACACATATGCATAAAATCTTTTTTTTATAAGTAGTATGTTCTAAGATGACGTTCTAGATGGACCATACTCCAGTTACTAGCTGGACCATGCTGAGCAGAGTTTTATGCATGTGTGTGACTGAGCAGTGTACCTATACAACGTATAATAGATTAAGATGCTAAACGGTGTGTTGAGAATCGTTTTCAGTACCCCAAGTGTAAAGACGTTAGTAAACGCTTACTAATGCGTTTGCGTTTACGACACTTCTCTATAGGAATTGCGAACAGCGCCTCTAGCGGAATACTCATGGTACTAATTTCTTTTAGTTTATAATTTATTTATAATTCTTTATAGTTAACGCAAATGCATTAGTAAGCGTTTATTAACGTCAATTCTTTACACTCGTGGTACTGAATCGATTTATGTAACTTTTAATATAGATATTTAAAGTTATATAAATTCTGAACCGTTCAATGATTTAGCATCCAAATCTGTTACACGTTGTATACTTGATAGCAGTTTTTTTTGGCTTCACTTGTACCGCGGGTACTGTGTATGATCTTGGCTCGTTGTACCAATGAATCACCAGGCGTCAGGTTAAGACGAACATCTATAACAGCTATACAAAAATAATAATGACTAGAGTTAGAACCTATTGGTGATACATTAACCTTAAACACTACTGCGAGGTTATCGCACAAAACGGTTACAAAATGCAAAATTAAATTGTACTTTATCCAATCAACATTAAGAACTAAATTAGATCGTTACATATTTGTTGGTTATCCGCTATTAGGATGTGCGTTGAACGCCTTATGCGGCAAAGCTCAGGTCGCTTAAGAATACTTTAAAAAGTTAAATACCCTATTTTGACACTGTCTTATTGCACTGGGTAATATATACTGTGGCCCAATTGGTAAAAATTGTGCGAAGATTTCAAATTATCATTAGTTGAAGTTCTTATTATGAAAAATATAAGTATGTCAATACAGTATTACCCAACTAATATGGCTTACCGATGTACCTGCGTAGAAGATACATTTTCAAAGCGCGGGTAACGCTATTGGTCGGCAGCTGCCACCATGTTAGCGCGAGCCGTGCGGAGGGGGTCACTTGCGAGTGAGACGGAACTAACATCTGCAGTGTATTACGAACCTTATAGTAGTAATCTAAGGTTGATAGTAAGTTTTAAGCATTCTTTCGTTAATCTTCGGAGCCATACTTTCTTTTCTGTGCGAACGAAGAGTCACGACGCGCCATATTAGTTGGGTACTACTGTACCATAAAATTGTCATCCTGACCTTTTACTATGGAACCAAATATGTAAAAAAAAAGTTCAAGGGCTTTTTGGCATGTAGGTTAGATACCCTGACTGCAACACCACAGGTCGTGGGTTCGATTCCCATTTAGGTTGGTTCCATTAATAATATTTATATCGTACCGTAAAAAGAATTCGATTATCTTAAGATAATCGAATTCTTTCGAATTAATTAATTAATTTATTAAGACTTTTCACAAGTCGACATAACGGTTTTTCCCCAATTAGGACAACACTATCACCCAGCGATTTGTAAGAATCGCATTCGTGAACAAATTATTTGTCTGTGATATTCAATATTCAGATTTTTGTAGACATATTACAATAAATAAGTAAACTAATTTTAATCACATTCCATCTCTTTCCAACAAACCTTATCGGAAAAGGATAGAAAATATTTAAAGGTTTCAAATTAGTCTCCCATTTTAATTCATAGGGAAATAGTCGTGACCAATTTTAAAAGGAAAAAAACCTCATTAAAACTACACGACTACATTTCTTATGTTCTTTGTTAGAAAAAGATAGTAAGACTAAAATAGTTTATTTTGTAAACAAAAGAATCAGCAAATAACCATCTACGTAAATCTTTTTGAACAATTCTACGAACTGTGGAGATTTTTTAAACAAATGATTAGCTCCGAATGCTTTTAATATACGAACGATCACTCCGTACACAATAACACTACACTAAAATTTGTGCGTATCGACCTAACTTTACAATACATTACACTCCACACATCTGTCCACAACAATAAGGGCCATAATACATACATCGATTATAATTTACTCACTAATTATATTATATAAATATATTTACTCACTTTATATACTTATTGCTGTTTCTGTTACACAGAATAAACGAGGATCTCTATATATCTTCACTTATATTACTTAATTGTACTTTAAGGTCAAAAATCAAAATTAAATCTTTTGAACACACACACCAAAACGATGGGTAACATTAAAAATTTACGTGCTTTGGTTGTAACTACATTTCAAACTATGGCATTATACACATTACGTCTACTTTTTTTCAAGGTCCCCCTATGTATGATTTTTAAGACCAACATGCACCAAAATCGCTTAACATATTTGAGCCGTTTAAAACGCGATTAACGCCACTCAACTTTGTACAGTAGTACTCAATTAATATGGCTTACCGATGTACCTGCGCAGAAGATACATTTTCAAAGCGCGGGGAACGCTATTGGTCGGCAGCTGCCGCCATGTTAGCGCGCGCCGTGCGGAGGGGCGTGACTTGCGAGTGAGACGGAACTAACAGCTGCTGTATTATGAACCTTATAGTAGTGATCTAAGGTTGAGTGTAAGTTTTAAGCATTCTTTAATTAATGTTCGGGGCCTTATCAGTTGGATAATACTGTACAAACATGTATAGAGTACCAACCACCATTTCTTAATAAATTAATTATACCCAACCTTATAGTTCCACAAACTTATCTGGCCTGGAGAGAGTCGCTGTTATCGCATTTGGTTCATCAAACAAACATCCAATTAACGTAGTGGTTATATTCTCTTTGACCAATGGCGATTGGCAGGCAGATTGACATTTCAAAATGGCGTCGTTTCCAATTTTGACCACCGGGCCAGATAAGTTAGTTGCGCTATATAGTCCCACAAACTTTGTTGTTTGCTCCACGAAATGCTATAAGAGCGCCTCTCTCACCGAGCCAGATAAGTTTGTGGGACTTGTGTTACGTCCTTTGACATCCGACGTCAAAAAAGGACAAAAGACAAGTAAGGTTATATTATTGTTTTAAGAGATGGTGGTTGGCCCCCAGTCTCTTTGATAGATTCTGGTGCAAGTCGCCACAAATGACTGACTACTATACGCTACATTACATTACATTTAAACTTTAAAATAAAACATTAAACATTGGTACAACATAACATATTTCATCAAACAATTACTAAATATATTTATTGCTTATACCGGTTCCATTTCGCGGAAGACATCTGCGCTAAGCCATCATTTACTTTACAGGCCAGGTTTATACTACAAAACATTCGATATCAACAGGTACTCTGTATTTATACGTAGCTTAAATTATGTAAATATCTCACTAGTGTATTACTAGCTTTAAAGAGACAATGGTTTATCAATTCTGGGATAGAAAAATCCTTGGCCGAATCATTAAATGATTTTTTATATCTAGAAGTACCAGAATATTTAAAGTTGAACCACAAAATGGAATTTTAAGTACATTTCAATTAGATCTATATTTAAATGTAGACCACGAGTATAATACAAAAAATAAAATAAAAGTCTAGTGGGAAATATTAAGTATCAATAGAAACATTTCAATTAGGCCTACTTAATAATCATAAGTGGGATGACAACGATCATTTTATGAATGAAAAGAAATTTATAATATTATTTTAAGAGGACCGTTGTTTTTTTTGAATGGCAAGTAATTAAATGCAATAAAATGTTATATGGCAATATAAAATCTTTTTAGTCCATAATTATGTTTTTAATATTAGACCACTCACACATATAAATAATAACCTCTCAATAAAGTCGCGCAATATATATTAAAAATTTTAAAATAGCATAATAATGAGGTAGAGGAAGGTAGTATATACACACATTCGTTTTTCATTACATTTTTGACATATCAACACTAGACTTATGTACTATGTATTCCAAGAAACAGTAGAGGCCAGTTTTCAGGGTCACCAGTACATCAGACTGTAACTGTCGTAAAACATTTTGTCTCTCATCTTGTACAGGTACTCTGCCGTAGTATTGAAGTGAGATGCAAGATAGCACCCTGGGCCCTAGTTTTGAAAGGTAAGTCTAGTATTTTGAAATTCATAGTACTGGGTGTATTTTAGGGCCTTGAACCCTCGATACGCCACGTTTACTTTAGTAAGGCTGACATAATCATTAATTTTAACTTAAATTCTTGTGAGGATTTATCGTAAAAGATTTCAGGAAAACGGCAATAGGCTCAATTCCTGAAAAATTATATTTGATCCGTCACTTACATTATCAAAAAATATTAGACACGTATTTATTCATTTGTCAAACAAAAGAATACTATGATATCGTGTGTTGAAATTCCGCGTGACGTCACGTTGTATTCAAAAGGGTCGTCACGAGCCCTCACTCCCGAACTTTGACGTGCTTTATCTTTGTAATTTTTTTATGATTTGGTAAAGCAAAAAATACGTGTCCAATATTTTTTTAATAGTCTAATGACGGACTAATTAGAATTATTATTTTTTTACCCAGGAATCATTCCTATCATTGATTTTTTTCTTTGTTACGATTTTTTCTAATAGAGGGAGGGATTTCGAAACCAATATTGACACACCCATAAATGTATCAAAATTTGTCTTGTTTCTAAACAATCAAAAATCAATCTGAGCCATTTCAGTTACTCCGATTCGCATAAAAAAGTATTTCTTTATACCGACACTAATGTCACAAGTTAATTTCAATTCAATTCGAATGCAAATTACACTCATTCAGCGCCATCTTTCTTATGTAAATCATGTCATCTTCACTCATAGCTAGGGCTGCCACGAGACAATTTATTGTAAGTTATTTTCTGTTGTATCAATTATTGTGCCATTTTAATGAAGTTGGGAATTTTCTTCTTTCATGTTTTATTTAGTCAAGTAGAGTAAATACATGAGGGTAACAATAGTTTATAAATATAAGGCGCAGCCTCGTATATATGCGCGCACTTTTTGCACATTTCATCGTAACATTAAGCTTCTTTCATGCGCATAAGATTCAATTGGGTTGCATTTAATTTTTAAGATATATTTCTGAGAAAACGAACAGATTTTCTTAAGGATCCATCTGAACTTACGTATTTATATCCCACACCACAGACAACGCTCGAAAAAATACTTGATAGTGACAACCCTGCTCATAATATACATAGTACAGCCAGCGTAAACATTTCTTTTCACCTCCTCTTTCATAGCGACCCTCTTTTGTATTACTTCACACATTTGTCTTGGGAACTCTATGGTCTATATTCTAGAAAGTCAATCAATGCTCAAGTTTTGAGTCTAGATTAAAACAATTTGGAACCTGCACCAAGGATATTAGGTTTATTTTCCATTAACACAATCTATTCTTGAGACTTGATCTGAGTTTAGATCTCGTTCTATAAAATACATGCTATGAGCCTCTTTAACGATAACCATATTGAATATGAAAAAATCTATATCGCTTTTCGAATAACAGGTGTCAATGCTGGCTTGATACCTTTAAGTTCATAATCGCTTGGCTCCAATACTTCAAAAAAACATTCTTCACAAGCCTTAAATGTGTGATGTAATACACGAACGGTCCATATAGAATGAACATTTACTTGTAGTCAGTGGTTGTGTTGTGTTAGCTACGGTGAGGAGTGTTGCCGCCTCCTGCGTCTGAAGACGAGCGCGAATATGCTCCGCAGGCGCCGCCAACGCCGCCGCCCGCCGCCCATCGTCGATATTCCAGTGCCCATTAGTGATGACTGGAAACAATAACATATTAGGCCATGATGGGTCCCGGATTCGAATCCTACAGCGAGCTTGAGCTTTCAGTCAAGGAAAATATCGTGAGGAAGCCATAGCACGGTGGTAGGGTACTTTGTCGTACCGATCTGGCTGGCTACCACTCTCAGGTTGAAAATCTGTCGCCAAGCACCTATCGGTGTATTCCTTACTCCTTGCTCTGTGCGTGTAACTAATTCAAGCTAAGCTAAGGCTAAGCACATAAATAAAACTGATCTGTCTATATGTAATGTTAAAATAACAGACAAAAGAATATCTTTATATACAATTCTACTGTACGTGTGTATGCCACTGAATTCCTCCTAAACGGCTGGACCGATTTGAATGAATTTTTCGTATGCGTTTGGGTGGCGCCCTCGATGGTTTTGATTCACAAATTAGCCCGGCAGATGGCGCTGCAATCGATATTTTAACCTAGATACCGACTGCAGCGCCATCTGCGGGCAAATCGGTCCAGCCGTTTAGGAGGAGTTCAGTGACATACACACGTACAGTAGAATTAACTCCCTGGTAGGGTAGGGTAGCACCACGCGAACGAAGTCGCGCCGGGCAGCTAGTATAATATAAAACTTGAATTCCAAACTTTATTCAGTTTAGTCCCAAATAAGGCACTTATGAACATTATAATACCTATAATAATATACCGTTTCATTCGGGTATACGCTCCGACCTCATCACACCCAGATGACGAGATAGAGACATTGTATGAGGATATCTCACGAGCCATACATTCCTCTAAAACGCACTATATGGTATTGATGGGGGACTTTAACGCGAAGCTAGGCATTAGGAATGACGATGAGCTGAGAGTGGGGCATTTTGGAATTGGGCAGAGGAACCCTAGGGGGCAACGTTTGGCCGACTTCATGGAGTTGGAGGGACTCTTTATGATGAACTCCTTCTTCAAAAAGCGGCCTCACAGGAAATGGACCTGGATTAGCCCCGATGGATCCACCAAAAATGAGATAGACTTTATATTGACGACAAAGCGGCAAATCTTCAGTGATGTTTCTGTGATCAACAGGGTTAAGACCGGCAGCGATCACCGATTAGTAAGAGGCACACTGAACCTGAACATCCAGGTGGAGAGATGTCGTCTGGTAAAGTCTACGCTCCGACCCCAATCTGCATATATCCAAGACCCTGACAGCTTTCAGCTCGAACTTCATAACCGCTTCCAATGCCTGGATGATTGCGCGACTGTGGACGATACAAACAACAGGCTCGTGGAAACTGTCCATGCGGTAGGATCTAAGTTCTTTAAGACCCGCCGCACGAATAGAACCCAAAAACTCTCGGATGAAACTCTCAAACTTATGAAGCGACGACGTGAAATGACGTTACAGTCTTCAGCTGATACAGCCGAATATCGGCAGCTAAATAGGCAGGTCTCAAAAGCAATGCGACACGATCTGCGCCTCTTTAATACATCATGTATCGAAGAGGCAATAAAGCGGAACAAAGGTTCCAAAGTGTTTGCAAGAGACTTGTCTATTGGTCAAAGTCAACTGACCAAGCTGAAGACCGACACCGGCAACATCATCACGTCAAAGCTGGAGATCTTGAGAGAGATCGAGAAGTTCTATGGACAGCTGTACACCTCGTCACAGAAACCAGATCCAATCCCGGTCAGTGACGCAAGAGCCAAGTTGACCCGACATTACACCGAAGATATCCCGGACGTCAGCCTGTACGAGATTAGAATGGCTCTGAAACAGCTTAAAAACAACAAGGCGGCGGGTGAAGATGGAATTACAACAGAGCTTCTGAAAGCGGGTGGTAAACCGGTACTTGTAGTCCTTCAGAAGCTATTTAATTCCGTCATACACGAAGGTACAACGCCAGAAGTATGGAGTGGAAGCGTGGTGGTGCTCTTCTTCAAGAAAGGCGATAAGGCCCTATTGAAGAACTACCGCCCGATATCCCTCCTCAGCCACGTTTATAAGCTGTTTTCGAGAGTCATTACGAATCGTCTCGCACGTAGGTTTGACGATTTCCAGCCTCCCGAACAAGCCGGTTTCCGTAAAGGCTTTAGTACCATAGACCACATACATACACTCCGCCAGATTATACAGAAGACTGAGGAGTATAATCGGCCATTATGCCTGGCGTATGTGGACTATGAGAAAGCCTTCGATTCAGTCGAGACATGGGCGGTGTTACAGAGTCTACAGCGATGCCAAATTGACTATCGCTATATCCAAGTGTTGAAGTGTTTGTACAACAAAGCCACCATGTCGATCCGAGTCCAGGATGAGAGTACGATACCAATCCAGTTGCAGAAGGGTGTAAGACAGGGTGACGTAATTTCCCCGAAACTCTTCACCACTGTAATGGAGGATGTATTCAAGCTCTTGGACTGGAAGGGATATGGCATTAACATCAATGGCGAGCAGATCACTCACCTTCGATTTGCCGACGATATAGTCATAATGGCGGAATCGCTGGAAGCTTTGAACATCATGCTCAATGACCTCAACAGAGTTTCTCAACAGGTAGGCCTCAAAATGAATATGGACAAAACAAAAATTATGTCTAATGTTCATATTCCGCCAATGCCGGTGATTGTTGGGAGCACTGTTCTCGAAGTTGTAGACGAGTATGTTTACCTTGGACAAATTGTCCAACTAGGTAGGTCCAACTTCGACAAAGAGGTCAAACGAAGAATCCAACTCGGCTGGGCAGCGTTCGGGAAGCTACGGCATATCTTCACGTCCCGAATACCTCAGAGTCTGAAGACAAAGGTCTTCAATCAGTGCGTGTTACCAGTGATGACATACGGGACAGAGACGTGGTCTTTTACTGCTGGCCGCATAAATAAGCTCAGAGTCACTCAGCGAGCTATGGAAAGAGCTATGCTCGGAATTTCTCTACGTGACAGGGTCCGTAATGAGGACATTCGTAGGAGAACGAAAACGACGGACATAGCTCGTAGAGTTAGTAAGCTGAAGTGGCAATGGGCAGGCCACATCGCTCGAAGAGCCCATAACCGCTGGGGAAGAAAGGTTCTCGAGTGGCGACCACGTACTGGAAAGCGCCGAGCGGGACGCCCACCTACCAGGTGGACCGACGACCTGGTCAGAGTTGCTGGGCACCGCTGGATGCAAGCGGCCCAAAACCGTTCGAAGTGGAAGTCAATGGGGGAGGCCTATGTTCAGCAGTGGACATCCATAGGCTGATATGATGATGAATAATATACCTATAATCGAACTACCATTGGAAAGAGAAAATCTGCAGTCTGGAACATTTTAAGTGCATGGGATTTGAAAACATTATAAGTGTTTTGTCTGTAGATTACAGGTGAGCAGATTTATAAAGTAGACATTAATTTCAAGGATTCAAAAAAAGAGATGCAAGTATACCTGTCTCTGTCTCTCGAGGCGTCGTATTTCCCTGACGAGCGCGTGGAAGGCATCGTCGACGAAGTGCCGGAGCGCCGCCGACGTCTCGTAGAACGGACAACCCAGCTGCACCGCCAGCGCTTTACCTTCCTCCGTACTTACCTGAACGACGAATACCAACTATTACCACAGAATATGTAGTAGAACGACATTCCAGAAGGCTCACTCGGGATCTTCGTCGTATCCATCGTCATTACCACTGAGCTATCATCGCCTTATTACATTTATATACAGGGCGAATTTTTATTTCTAGCCAGTGTGGGCAACTTCTGAACTACAGGTCTTAGAGAAAAACGCTCAAAGGAACCCCGAGCTGAATTTTGAAGAAAATTTAAATGCCATTAAAATTTATTTAAAAAAATTAGTATTTTCGAAGATATTGAATTTTTTCCAAAAAAAATTTTTTTCGATATTCTGCTTCTTCGTCACAATAATGAACAACATTATGTAAGACAATCTTGCTCTCAAGTTGCTAGAAGTTATCCAAAATATTATTTTATATTTTCCTTGACCATGGTTTTGTGCTGCGTAAAGTTTGACGAGGTGTAGCAGATCTCGCAGGGACCTCACTATGTTTAGCCATAAAGAATGAAGAATGTTCACTAATTTTGAATTTTAGCTCATCGCATTTTCTGTAGAAAATAAAAAATATATGTGAAAGAATTATTTCAATACGACAATTACTTTCCGAGATATAGAATTTTTAAATGAGCGCGCGACGCCGGATTCGACCGCCCGGTACTTGATGCGTGTGACGTCATGTTTCAACGCTCGCTCAGTCCGTCGCGCTCTTTTTCTCTTGAAAAATCTTATTCCTTGGGTTTATAAATTTGAAACTTAGCACTATTACTTATTTAATCAAATAATACAGCTTCTCATTATTAGATTTTTAAAACTACCCCTAAAAGGGGGTTTAGGAGGTGTTAAAGTTTGTATGGAATAAACATACCGCGCGGTCCGATTAACGTAAACCCCGGTTTTAATACATCGTATAAACATTAAAAAACACGTGTTTTTTGGTTTCGCGAAAATCGACCCCTAGTAGGGCAAAAAGGGGTAATAATGTTTTTAATTTTACTACGTCTGTATTAACTCAAACATTGGAATACATTAGTTTCTTTTGTAGCCTAAGAAAGGATTTTAGAAATTCCATCCCTCCATCCAGTGGGTAAAGAAGAGGACGCAGGTAAAACGGCGGGGCGGAGTGTTAGTTTAGAGATAAAATCAAGGCTTATTGTTTTGAAGATCGTCAGTATAGTGAGAGTCTGCTATCTACACATTATTCATTTATAGTGTGCATTATTTTGGTACCCCCGCCGTTTCACCTGCGCGTACATACCTACAGTTTGATTTTTTTGCGCGGAACCCCGTTATTATATTTCTAAAATAAAATTAGCCAAGTTCCTTCTTATAACATACGCTATCTACCTGTGATAGTCTCCTTAAAATCGGTCCAGCCGTTCCGTAGGTTAGGACACAGATTACTAAATATTTACTACGTAAGTAAGGAGGCCGGAACAAACTGTGTCAAATGTTTAATCCGCATGCGAAGACGGTTACCATAAAAAAAAAAAAAAAATATCCTGGGACATTCCTCACACACGGTCATCTGATCCCAAACTAAGCAGAGCTTGTACTATAGAAACCAGATAACTGATATAATACATATACTACTTTTTATTTGTAAATACATACTTAATATACATAATTACACCCAGACTCAGGACATACAGACATGTTCATGCACACAAATACATGTCCTGTGTGGGAATCGAACCCACGACCTGCGGCGCGTAAGGTGAACCTTAACCAACTGCGCCAACTGGCACGTATAACAAGAGTATAAATAGGTACAGATAAAACATTACTACTTATTTGTTATCTATAACGTAAACTTAAACCGTCTTATTAATAAATAAGGTGTAAGTCAAGTATAGTTAAACCTAGGATTAAAATATATCCGTCACTTTCTAATGTCATATAAACAAAAAGGGCTGGAGCATGGCTGGAGCTATCTTAATACCTGGGTGTTACAAGACTGACTTACACCTTATTTTTTAATAAGGGGGAAAAGGTTTGGTAAGTACCTACTTAAAATTAATTCTTTTAGGTAAATAATGCAAAAAAAAAACAAATTCAAATACACAGGAAGCATGTGCATTCTTACTTACTCCTCGCTTTTCAGCGGCAACGGAATCACTATTCGTCGATAAATTAATGGGCAACTATAAGGCTATCTATTTTAATCCTTCATGATTTAATAAAGGTTTTTTTGTATTGTAATGACCTTGATTAAGAATACACACACTGAACGTAACAGTAAAATAATTCACGGATGAAACAAAACACTTTCCCCTAATATTATAGCGCAAGGACCGCTGGCGACTAACGCAAGTGAGCGGAGCGTTACAAGATGACGTCACACTGGGGTCACGTGACTGCTAGTGGGCCTCGATATTTAGGGAAATTTCAAATGTCTGTAAAATCATAACTACTTGGTTTTTTTTAATGAAACAAAAACTAGTGTATTTGTATACATAATGGCTCTACTGTTACAAACTTTCAAGCGATTTTGCATACCTAGTAACATTCCTCATTGGCTCTTAGCATTCTGACATAAAATTTGAGGTAAATTTTGATAACTTCTAGCAACTTCAGACCAAGATTGTCATACATAATTTTGTTCGTATTGTGAAGTAGAAGCAGAAAAAGAAAAAAAAAATTGAAAAAAATTTAAAACACATTTTTTTTTTCTTTTTTTTTAAAGGCATTTTTATTTTCTTCGAAATTTAGCTCGGGGTTCCCTTCAGCGTTTTTCTCTAAGACCTGTAGTTCAGAAGTTGCCCTCACTGGCTAGAAAAAAAAATTCAACCTGTATATTTGATGGGCCAGTTGGCGCAGTTGGTTATCGCGCCGCAGGTCGTGGGTTCGATTGTTCGATCCACACAGGACATGCATTTGTGTGCATGAACATGTCTGTATGTCCTGAGTCTGAGTGTAATTATGTACATTAAGTATGTATTATATCAGTTATCTGGTTTCCATAGTACAAGCTCTGCTTAGTTTGGGATCAGATTACCGTGTGTGAGAAATGTCCCAGGATATTCATTTATTTTATATATTCTCTGAATTCAATATACAGCATGATCTCCTCACCATGAATCCTTTGCCATTCACCTAAAGGTCAACTAAAGGAATAACTCACTTGTCTAAACCTAGGCGCCAAGTCTAGTTTATTCCCGACGAGCACTAACGGCAGGATCTCGGATGGTCTCGCCTGAGCCAGAAGCCTGCGGTACTCGGCGGCGGCGCGGAACGACCGCCGGTCGGTCACGGAGTAGCATAGCACGAAGCCTTCGCCGCATCGCATGTATTGTTCCCGCATTGCTGTGAACTCCACCTGAACGGTATATGTTTGATTAGTTGAAGCAAATATTATTTTGAATAGTCCCATTATTTTATTGCATTCGTCACTCTAGGGCAGGTAGGGGTCAAAATTACTTAGTAGTACCCAACTGATAAGGCGCGTCGTGAATCTTCGTTCGCACAGAAAAGAAAGTATGGCCCCGAAGATTAACGAAATAATGCTTAAAACGTACACGTACGTACCTTAGATCACTACTATAAGGTTCATAATACACTGCAGCTGTTAGTTCCGTCTCACTCGCTAGTCACGCCTTCCGCAAGGCGCGCGCTAAAATGGCGATTCCTGCGCTTTGAAAATGTATCTTCTGCGCAGGTACATCGGTAAGCCATATTAGTTGGTTACTACTGTACTTACAAACTTTAGGAAAACAATGACAGTTTATTTATACCTTTTAAAGATAGGAGTTAGAGTATATTACAGAGGAATAAAGGGCTAATAAGAAAAGATATAAAATTATGTAGTTGTTATATTAAATTATAAGTATTTTACAAGATTGACACACAAGTTATTATTGAAGTAATCATAGCAACAAACATGAAACAAAAACAGTGGCATAGACAACAAAATACATAGACTAAGCTGATTTACAGGTTGGTTAACTAAAGCTGGCACATTCATTACATTTACATGATACACTTGTATAGTGTCTTTGAATAAGCATATGGCACGATGTTGCACTGCATGTGCATCATGAAAAGTCTGTCTGTATCACTCAAGCGGTCAATCTTATGAGTATGATTGAGACAGTTATTGTTTTAGTGTGTGTTAGAGTGGTCTCTTTTTACATTCATCCATTAGAATTGACTGACTAATTAGAAGCAATAATGTAATACAACATACTGTATCATGAAATTGCATATGTGTGAGTACTGTGAAGGACTAGCTTTCGGTAAACAACCTGTATAGAACGCTTATAACACTCTTATGAAAATTCTTATTTAGTGTCTGTTACTTACTCCACAAAAATATACTCATATAATACACCAAATTTCTTATTTTCTAAAAAACTGGGTAAGTATCTCACCTGTCCAGCTGTGTCCAAGATATCCAGAAGGGCAGGCTCGCCATCAATCACAGCTTGTTGCTGGTATGAATCCTCTGGAATTTTAACAATTTCATTTTTACACAGTATTAGCCAGCTGAATTTGGCATATTCATATTTTAAAAACAGCTGCTCTGAGTTGACTATGCTTCTACCATTCACTGATTTTGATCTGATATAGAAAATACCAATGTCAATAGTTTTGTTTACATAATTAGAATCTAATTTGAATAATCTGAAAAGAAACCTACCATATGTTAGATAAAATGGCTTCTGTTTACAAACAAGCAGTAACTACTATACATAATTCAATGTATAACTAGTTGTTTATACAATATTATTAGTCAGGAAGGAGATAAGCACCTATAGTAGGGTCATGGTAATCCAAGAAGCTGTGACTGACGAATTGCAGCGTGACGGCAGACTTGCCCACCCCGCCGTCGCCCAGCACCACGATCTTGTAGACGCGGAGGCCGCGCGACGTGCCCGCAGCCTCGCCCGCCATGCCGCCGCATGCCTGCGCCTCCGACTCTTCTGAGCGGTCCGAGCCGCGCCCGCGGACCTCACTCCCGACCCATCGCCATGGCCCGCACAAACCACCCCCCAACACTAACACCACCGTGATGCCTTTACTAAACACGAAGCGCAATCGAATTAAGTTTTCATTTAACAATACATATTTTGTTTCATAAAACAATACAAATAATTTATCTTCAATAAAAAATCGACAGCTGATTGAAAGCGATTGACATTTTGTTCGATGCTTTTGTTTATTTTGTTCGGTTGGTGGTTAATAAATGCGTTCAGAGATAAATCTCTGCAATTTACAAACCGTAATTTTATTTAAAAATAAAATTAAGTTTTGTAAATTGACCTAATATTAAAATTCTAGAAAAAAAAATCTTAAAATTGTGGTTTTAACAATATCCAATATTTATATATTCATATTGTTGATTGATCTTTTATGACAGAATTTATTTATTCTGAATGGAGAATGTTATTTCCTTTCTTGTATGTTGGCTAAGCAGGTCGTTCAAAAATCTTGAATGAATAAAACCAGCGGCTTAGTGTAACGTCGACATGTCATCTCTCTTTAAATGTTAGCCATGCCTATTGCCTGTAAACATTGCTCAGCGAAATCTTCAAAGTAAAGGCATAAAACTGTTTGAGTAATCAGTTAAAAAAATAATTCTAAAATAATAATTTGTATCACTGCAAGTATATGATTTCTGATTTCCGAATGCGTTTGTTAACGTCATTCAATAAACAAGCAACTTTGCCAATATGATACGAAAAGTACCAATTCGTAATTTTTGGAAACCGGCAAACTATCGATATTACTTTCGTATGTACCATTATTTCCCAAGAGACTTCAAACCTCAGAGTAAGTAAAACTCTGAGCTTCAAACTGTTTGTTGTTTATGACATTTTGTTATATCACCTATTTTATCTATGAGCTCTGTCTCTCAGAGAGAGACAGAGCTCATCGATAAAATAGCTATAGTTATTTTGACTAAGATCGTACCTTTTTAGAGCTCTTAGGTAGGATTTGACACCTTTTATATCTGGCAATGTTGCGTACAAGTGAGTTGCTAGCAGTGTCTCCATATACACGGTAATTACCGTAGAAACACCGTAATCTGGTCTTAATCTACCGTCAAGGTAATAAGGTATTACCGTGTCATATGTCACCGTATTTAAAAAATTACGCTATTAATCACTATACTGCGTAAAACGAATTCATTCAACATTGTCAGCTCTAAAAAATAATATATAGCTCTCTTTTTATTGAATATTAGCTCATTTTTTTTAGGTTTATATGATATATCAGCTGCCCGGCGCAACTTCGTTCGCGTAGTGCTACCCTACCCTAACCTATCTAAACCATCCAGAGAGTTAATTCTACTGTACGTGTGTTTGTCACTGAACTCCTAAACGGCTGGACCGATTTGAATGATTTTTTTTTGTATGCGTTTGGGTGGCGCCTGGATGGTTTACATTCACAACTCAGCCCGGCAGAAGACGGTGCAATCGGTATCTAGGTTATATAATTGTTTTTATCCTTTAAAAAATTACACGGTAATTTACACGGTACAATATAAGCTGATCCACCGTAATTTTGCCTAAAAACACGGTATTTTTACCCTTGCAACACGGTAAATGCCGATTTACACATATGGAGACACTGGTTGCTAGTTATAAAAAGTACTCTGTGCTGTGGTGAAGTGTAAATGTCAATTTGTGTTGTGACACAGACTTGTGATTTTTTGTAGAAAATAACAAAATAAGAGGAAAAGCTAGGAACAACCTGAATGCAACTTACATTTTTAACGCGTTAATACTAATAATTTAGTTAATAATGGCTCATGTTCAGTTTTTAGATGAATTAGTAAGAGAGTATTTAGTGTATAGGGGGTTCACATCTACAGTAAAAGCTTTTGACACAGATTTAAAAGCTGACAAAGATAAAGGTTTTAGGGTGGACAAAATAATTGAGCAAATAATGCATTGTATCAATATTTCTGATTTGAATGGCCTGAAGGAATATTGGGCTCACCTTGACAGCATAGTTTTCTCGAAATTGGAAATGCACGTTCAACCTGGTAAGTAATGGGAATCAAATAGGTACATTTAGCTATTATTTAGTATTAATTATTTAGTGCCTTTCAAAGTTCTTGTATTTGTAAGAATTCATTCAATTTATCTTTATATTTAACAGCTGTTCGTAAAATCGAATACAGCCTTTACAAGTTGTATTTAGTGACGGCAGCTCAGAGTACAGGGGGTGTACGAAACGAACGCGTTGCAGACTTCCTAGCCAAGATGCTTCCAGAACTCCAGGGGCAGAATGAGTGGAGAGAATGGTTTAGTAAGTTATGTTATTTAATAAGTATTTAAACTGCCTGGTAGACTGTAATTCTTGATTGCAACAGCAACAAAGAGAAATCTTACTATTAGGTCTTTTTAGTACAAAGATGCTGATGTATATGGTGCTGATTCTTTTGTTTACAACTTATTAATTTAGTTTAATTATTTCATATCTCTTTCTAACAAAGAATATAAGAAAAGTCCTGTCTAATAAGGCTAATATGTCTAAATTTAAAGAGAGTTGGAGTATAGCTTTAATTCGCTCAATTGGGGAAGTACCTCAACCTTATAGAATAAGGGAGGGAGGAAGGATGATGCGTGACTGATAGCTGTTGCATTCCAACATAAATTTTGTCCCATCAAAATTGATTGTCTTTTAAACTACAAATGAAAATGGCAAAGACTAATTTCACAGCTTTAAATTAGTTTAGTGGGATTTACAACAGAATTAAAGTTATCATTTAAATAAGCCAAGTCAAGATTTTTCATTTCTGTATAAGCTGAATAAAAAAAAAATAAGGTTAATATTGGCTACCATCTAAGCTCCCATAATCAGTTGACTGACAGTACCTGTTTTTTTTTTTTTTTTCAGACATAGTTATATTGTAAGAGAAAGTGCCCTTTCAGCAATCTAACAAATATCCTTAGTTTAGGTACCATACAGGCCAACATCCATAAATAAAATGTACAAATTACATTATCATTGTATTTTACAGTGTTGCCCTACATCCAAAAGCCTGAAGAGAACCCCTCATTCAGCCTATACTTCACAAGAGCATGGCAAGACAGCGTACTTGTGTCTCTACACAACCTGCTTGCCACTGTGTTCCAATGCATGCCGCAGCCGACACTCACAAGCTATGAGAGTGATGCTGCCTTAGTCAAGAGATTGCAAGATGAATTGGCAAGTTTGAGAGGAAAGGTACAGATTTTTTATATACTAGCCTACTCCGCCTGGATTAACTCTCATTTCCAAGTAATAATTCTTATCCTGCTCGGAGGACCAAATTGTGTGGAGCTTGGGTTCACACAGGGATTTACTAGTGGACTGTAGGTAGAAGTAGGTTTGGTAGCTAGCTGAGGTGAATGCACAATAAAACTGTAATATTTGCCATACAAATATAATTGACCAACTTGCGACGAGATTGAGAATATTACAGATGAATTTGACATTGGCCCTGATTCTGATGTTTACAACTAAACTAATTTTAATCACACTATGTCTCTTTCTAACAAAGAACATAAGAAAAGGACGTAAGAAATTTAGTCCTGTCTAATTAGTCCAATGCTTGTTTTCAATATAATTTTAGTCGCCATCTATCATGGTTATGTCTAAATAACCGCAAATGCAGACGGCAAATACTAATTTGACAGCTTTAAATATGTTCTACCCTTTTTCAATAATGTTTGTAAGAAAGAGATGTAATGTGACTAAAATTTGTTTAGTGCGATTTACAACAGAATCGGCTCCATTATTAAAAACAAACAAATGTATAGGAAAAAGATACAAATTCGTTATTTGAATAATTTCTGTTGACAACAAATATAATGGTCTATGTTTTATACATCATCATCCACCTGCCCTGATCCCAATCATTTGGGGTCAGCGTAATATGTACACACGGCAACACATCAAGCTATACATTTCCAGTATAAGCTGATCTCGCATTGTATAGGATTTCCGTACAATGAGAGGTCAGCTTATATTGGAAATGTATAGCTTGATCTGTAGCCGTGTGTACGCTTCTTCCATTCGGCTCTTCTATCGATCATACCAACATCCACTCCTTTCATACCCAAGTTTTTAGAGGCGATGATAGCTCAGTGGTAGTGACGTCGGATGCCGAGATGAAGGTCCCGGGTTCGAATCCTATAATGAGCTTGAGAGGTAAAGGAAAACATTGTGAGGATACCATAGCACGTAGGTCCCACCAGGCTAGCTACCACCCTCAGGTTGAGAGTCTGTCGCTAAGCACCTATTGGTGTTCCGACTTGAAAGCCAGTTCCTTCAAAGCTTTGTGTGCTTACCACGTTCGGCCACATCATCCTTGAGTATGGTGAGATTCAGGTCAAACATAGGCCTTAAGGTAGTAAAAAATATAATGCACAAACTAAACCCCAGACCTCATTTTTAACCGACTTCAAGAAAAGGAGGAGGTTCTCAATACGGATGTTTATATTTTTTTTTTTTTTATGTATGTTCGGGCATAACTCCGTCATATATAGACGGATTTGCAAAATTTGCAAAATTTTTGTTCGAAAGGGGTATATTCCGAAATGGTCCCATATAAATTTCATATAGATCTGCGGGGTTATTTTAAAACGGTCGGATTCGGAATCGGGAGCGGAATCGGAAACCTTTATCCGATGAAGTTCCGATCGCGGAAAGTTGGAGTGCGTTTACAAAGTTTGTTTTCAATATGGTAGGAAATGGTAAACCTAAACTAAAATAAAAGTAAAATCGAAATGATTACGGATTTTCATTGTTGAAAGGCCTCATTTAAACACTCATATCAAATGCATAAAGACAGATACTTATTATTTTTTATATTTTAGATTAAGGTCTACATTGTGTTATATGTATGTATAAACATAAAAAAATGGTTTTCTAGTTTTATCGAACTTCGGAAACTGACTGATAGGTCAAAGTAATTGTTGTTTATAATATTCGAAAAAGTCAGGCAAAGGTTTGAGCCATACAGCCTAATCGTATTTGAGTTATACCTAAGTTCTAGTCACAAAATAAATCACTTTCATAATAGTACGCACTGTCAGTCACAGTCTATAAACGTCATGTGTTACTAAAACTAAAACTTCTCACGGACTTTTTGAGACAACTTGGAAGTCACGATACACATAATTCATTTAATTTCCCTTCTTTGGTGCGCGAGGATTGATCTTTATAGGATAAAACACTACAGATAATATGCAATAAAACTCAAAATACACGAATTTTTGAAAATAAAACGAAAACGCAACGTCACTTTGCAAGTTCCCGCCAAAAAGCCCTCTATGTCAATATATTTTTTGTTTTTCGGTAACTTCATGGAGAATATAATAAAACAAATATTTTATGATTACGTAGATTTTTTAGTGGTAGTGAATCTAGCATCCAACTTGAGTAACGGTATTGAGTGACTAATATGTTTTAGTTCCTACGAAGTTTGAGTATGTAGCTATTATTACTTTTACCGCCGACCTTTCTAATTCATTATTTACCTAAAAATAGGGGCAAACACACTCCGTTTAGTACCAACTAACCTTTATATAAGTTTAAATCATGCGTTTGTATTAAATAATGGTCAAAAACGAACATTAAATAAAATTCGGAAAGAAATCCGCCAGCTAAAAGCTATCGGAAACTTTTAGATGAATGGGATTGATATTTCCGTCGAGAAACGTCAAACTATTCGAATTCGGAAATTAAAATAGCAATGGGCGCATCCGGAATATATTTATTTTAGTTTAGGTTTTATTTGTAACACTTAAATTGTACTATTATCATACTATGTTAAATAAATATTGATGTTCTTATAGTTTTGATTGTATTTTAATGTGCAAATACATATTTTTATTATTATTTTATCATGTCGGAAACTCATCTCGGAAGTTTCCGATTCCGCTCCCGATTCCGAATCCGACCGTTTTAAAATAACCCCGCTGATGATGAGTTTCGGAGATAGACAACGGAACGCTTAAAAAAATTACAGTAAATCAGCCGCGATTGCTGCTATCGCATAAATATGCATTGTTTACGCAGTCACACAACAAAACATCAGGCCTGTACACTCGAAAGGGTTACGCAGATGTATTCAGTATATAATGAAACTAAAAATTCAAAAATAATTAACTTTTTAACAAAAAAATAAACCGCCTTCAAAGTACACTAAAAAGTATAAAATAACTCTTATCTGACACTGTTTTGAAGTCAGCGAAATATTTTCTATAGAACACGTCATGCGATTTCGCTCACTTCAAAACAGTGTCAGATAAGAGTTATTTTATACTTTTTAGTGTACTTTGAAGGCGGTTTATTTTTTTGTTAAAAAGTTAATTATACTACTGGCTAAAGTAACTAAACTATTGTTATTAAAATCTTCCTACTTCCAGACTCAACAACAACCAACGGACAGAATATCACCAGTTGGACACCAATCTCGCCTCACACAATACTCCGAACGCCTCAGTGGTCCCCTACCTTTAGTAGACGATTTTTGCGCAATACCCTCAGAACAATTAGATAGTGGTATACGAGAAGCTAAGGGCCTCAGAGGACTATTACGACAAATGGGGGGCAGTCCTGTCATGGGCAGGAAATCTGGACGTTCCCAAAGCCAAAATTGATGTAGCTATTTTATTTAGATAGAATTGAAAATGTATATAAAACATTCCATAGTACCTAATTTGTGTGAAGTTTGATCATTGTATTTTTTATTTTATGAGTAAAGTGTATAAGTGTTTTGATTGTTTCTATTGAATAGGTACCCTAATGAGTAGCGAAATGGCTCATAATTTACTCCCATCCCATACTCGAAACGCCTGGTAAGGAATGCTGTTGGCAGATTAGGAAATACATCAAGGCATATACCGTGCATATACCACATACACCATAGACTTAGGATTTCGCTACGCTAAGGCGCTGCGCAAACGTGGACACTTTTGTGTCTTGTGTCGGATACAAGTTGCTTCCACTTCACACATACTCGTTGACGATCATAAATTGTTCGGTTGAAGACACAAGCAACATAAAAAAAATCCTTACAATTGTACTGAAACTGACGGGAAAAGCAACGAATTGTAGCAGTGACCAGAAGTAGCGACTGGTGACTGTCCGATCGCCGCCACCGGACGCCGGACACAGCAACTACGGTCACTCACTAGTGACAACTGTGTCCGATCGCCGCTATAGGACACGGCAGCTACGGTTTCCTGTGATGGTGTGCCGTGTCGGTAATACAGAGTGTCTACGTTAGTAGCCCCTTACAAATACACTGAGCTTATGTATTTGACATTTCTGAAGACAACGTCAAATAACTAAGCCACTTTCATAATCACTTTACATAAAAAATACTAAATTCTAGTTTATATGTATAAAAACTCACACTGCTCTAAAAATGTCTTACGAATTTTACTGCGATGCAGAGATAAGATCGAAGCGCCGCAACCGGATCTGGTTCCAGGAAAACATTCTTCAAGTCTTAAATGCCGCTAAAGAGAAACAGGCGCGGGAAGTAGATGCGTCCAGAGCGCTTGCTGAAGTACTTTTAAAAGTCAGTTTTGATAACTTATTCATTTTGTAGAACCTATTTCACAAAGAACAGAAACATTTAATTCTCTTAATATCCACTCAGCAGTGATGCTCTTGCATCCCTAATGATCTGGTTCTTGGGGAAGATCATCCTAGATTTAGAAATACCCTATTAGAAATTCGCCAAAAAGGGAAAGTTACCTCTTAGTGGATCCAAAAACTATACGAGTGATGCACATTTACTATTTGAATAACCTTTTTACAATGCAGAAAGATAATGATCTTATAAAATATCGAAGGTCGAGGATATAAATTCTACAATGAGTTTAAGCTTTAAAAGCATCATAAAGAAACTAAAACACGGTAGTAGTACTTCGTAGTACCTGGTTGACTACCACACACTCGTTGAAAATCTGGCGCTAAAGATATGCCGGTGTATTCTAACAGCTGCACTTGAGAGCCAATTTCGTCCTTGGCTAAGTGTGTTTACACTATGGCGAGATTGATTGGTGGAACAAGTATCCAAAGTTTGAAAATAAACACTATACCTACAAATGTAATAGAAATAGGTATATCTACATAGGTAGGTACCTAAGTATAGGTAAAATACAATCCTCTGTGGTATAGGTATACCTTCCTTCAATATTTATTTATAGGAACTCGTAGTTCAGTAGGTAACTACAGAAATTTAATGATTAGGTACATTGTCTATTTTTATTGCCTGATCCATTAATCTCTAATTTCTATAAGCAGTCCTCACGCAATCGGTTTGTCATATCAGTCAACGCAATGCTTATTTATGTATCGCGCCGCTTATCTGAAATCAATAAAGGCAACCCGACACCCCAGTTTCAATGCCACACAATATATTAACGAACACGCAAACCGACTTCTATAAAATGAGGAAATCGATTCATGGATACCTCAGACGAAGTAGTTCAGCCGGAAGTAACATCCAAATGATCTTCTGAGATCCTCGATCCACCTAAATCACAGATCCTAAACTACCAACTAATATAAATCCTGATACCTATTAGTGATTATCCTTGATAACTAAGCTAAAAACATGAGTGCTAAACCGGTAGGTAAAATTACTTTTTATTTTTTTATCGGTTGTTCCAGTATAAGGTAGGTATACTTACTCTTGTGAGCCTTGGGATATGAATGCCAAATCCTCAAGTATTGAGTGTTGGTTACTGAATGGAAAGGCCTGGATTACATTGCATCTTTGCAGACCTAGATTTAGACGATTCGTCACGAATTCGAACTTCGTAAATCTTACGAAGGGCGTCGCAAGCCCGATGGACGGACGACCTCAAAAAAGTGGCCGGACAGCTGGGCGGGTGGCAAGAAACCGGAAGGAGTGGCGCGCTCTGGGTGGCCTATGTACACAGTGGACTTAAAAAAAGGCTGATGATGATGATGAAAATCTTACGATGTCTGTAGCTTTCATAAGATTTTATTTTTTAGAAATTAGATGAGCCTCTCGATAAACCGATCGAGATCCCTCCACGAGATTTGATTCCATCACAAGATGACAGCTTGATGAAACCAATAGACCGTCAGGTGTTAGATATATTATATCTCGCTACCGAAAAAGGAGCTACCGAGAAATATCTCAAGGAGAGAAATAAACTGTCACCGGAGGAAAAGTTAGTATCATCCTAATGGTATCATTACTCGTTTGTTAGCGTATGTAGCTGTGCCGGGCCTTGGGGGACTTGCAGGGGGGAGGGGGAGGCCTGCACCCAGGTTTTTCTACCAGCACCATGCACGACTTCATAGCATCTGCCTAACTGACTACCACCCGTAAGTTGAAAATTTGTCGCCAAGCACCTACTGGTGTATTGTACACTTCACTTGAGAGCCATTACCCTTCTAGGCTTTGTGCTTACTACCTGATTGATCCACGTCATCACTGTGGTAAAAAAAACATAAGTCTAGCTAAAGTGACATTTCAGATACTACTTCCGCGTAGCAACTAACTGGGATTACGGGTGGCAACAGAAACAATCGCGGATGCGCGCGCGCGACGTGAACCGAGGCCGCTGCGCCATCCTGCGCGACACGTTCTATAGAAAAAACAACCTCGCGCCAGACCCACCGCACTACGCACAGCCTGCCGGCGGTGAAATATCTATTTGTAGCGAATACTCTTGCTATTTTGGTTAACTATCTTACACTTCCTAAGTGAAATGATAAACAATGTTATAGCAAAAAACATATATTTTATAATTTTTATTTACAATAATCAACTTTTATTTACATATTAACAACAGCAAATGTACCCTTTGCTTAAGGCCACATCTAACTGTTAGAAAGGGAATTATTAAAAATAAAAAAAATATGTAGCAATGATGAATGACTTTCAATTTAACCCGCCGCAGTAGGGCCGGATGAATCGAGCCATCTCAAAAAAGTTTCGATGAATGAATTTCTGCGAGCTATAAAGGAAGCGATCTTTCCCTAAGCTAAAATTATAAAAATAATATGAACATGGAATTTGTTTAACAACTATTGTGACAATATAATAATCTAATATAAGGGCGAAATTCATCCATTGAAACAAAAATATAAACTGAACGATAGATACTCACAAGTGCTCAAGTGCTAAATTAAAATTAATTAACCAGCAAGTCATCAACAACATCCGTTCACTACTAACGAGATACTACGAAAATAATAATAAAAAATAATAATTAATTACAATAAATATGAGACGTTTTTGTTCATTCTCAAGTTCTTATTTGACACATTATGTACAATTTATTTATTTTATCAGTCAATAAATTCTGCGGAACCACCGTCACATTCAATTTGTCCATAATTTAGGTAGATTGTGCAAAATAAGACATGTATTATGCTCTCTCTCCTTTGGGCTTGTGTCTTACTTTACATTACACATGTCACACAGGCTACAGATACACATTTATCGTAATACAGTATACACGTTCCTAGAGATCGACCGAAGCCCTAAGGTCGATTCCTGCCCGAACCCGATTAATCGGCAAACGCCGCTGCACGGAGCCTTCGGTTGAAGCCGAAGGTTTAATAACTCTAAGAAATTCAGGAAAGTTCAGGATTGGCTAAAAGTGAATAAAATAATGATTTTTAAAAGTTTATGTTACATCTTTACGAGGTGATTAAAATTACCATGCAACTTGTCACAAATAATATCAATTTTCACAAATTCCTAACATTTTCGGCACTTCCTTGAAACCTTCGGCTTCGGCCAAATCTTCGACTCAAGTCGAAGGTGGCCGAAGCTTCGCTTGGATAATACACATTCCCCTTCACTGATAGGTGATTCGAAGACTAATAGGGTAAGGTAAAGTACAGCAACCAATTTAACATAATATTCGAAATTAAATTTTACATTACAAATATTATGTAAAAAAAACTTACAAAGGTCACCATTTAAACCCCAAGTCATATTATGAATGAGGTGAGATCAGGCAAATATAAAATACGCACAAATCAATTCATGCTTATCATCATGAGACGCCCTCAGTGTGATACTGTTGATACACCACCTCCTAACAGACACAATCAGTCTGATATGAAATTATTGTCACATTTATAATCAACACAAGTGTATTAGCTCTCGAAACAATCATAAGAGGATCCACATATTTAGACATACACCAATCATGAACTAAGTTATCATGAAAAATTTAAAACCAAGTGTCAAAAGCTATTATAGGATGTTTTTTTGGTCGGCGACGAGCGACCAGGGGCGGTAGTACAAAAATACATTTTCCAAAAATGGCCTTAATCCCATTCAATACTGTAAATACAGTGAGAAATACCTTATTCAATTTGAACTAAAATTACCGCAACGTGTGGTTACTAGGCACTTGCGGAGACTAGAGCTAGGGGCAAGCCGCCGTCGCCCCACCCCTTTAATCCCTCGCACTCCTGTTGAGCTCTTGTTGTCTACACTTTAACTTATTACATGATTTTCCAATTAATATTCTTTTTATTATTATTAAAATATAATTCAAAACAAAAAAAAAACATTTGTATTATCGACCCTGAGTCTCTCGTCGCTGACCAAAACAATGACCTACAGGTAGATTTTATTCCAGCCAGTGAGGGCAATTTCTGAACTTCTTCTACAGGTCTAAGATAAAAATGGTGAAACAACCCTGAGCTAAATTTTGAAGAAAATAAAAATGCCTTTAAAAAGATGAGTTTTTTCGTAATTTTTTTTTTCAAAATGCTTTTTTTCCTTTTTCTGCTTCTACGTCACATTACGAACAAAATTATGTATAAGAATTTTGCTAGAAGTTATCAAAATTGACCTCTAATTGTTTGTCAGAATGCTAAGAGCTAATTCTTTATGGCTAAATATAGCGAGGTCCCTGCGAGATCTGCTCCACCTCGTCAAACTATACGCAGGATAAAACCATGGTCAAGGAAAATATAAAATAATATTTTGGATAACTTCTAGCAACTTGTGAGCAAGAATACATAATTTTGTTCATATTGTGAGGAAGAAGCAGAATTTTGAATTTTTTTTTTGAAAAATTTCCATGTCTCCGAGAATACTCATTTTTTTAAATAAATTTAAATGCCACTTTCATTTTCTCAAAATTCCACTCGGGCTTTCAGCGTTTTCTCTAAGACCTGTTTAGAATTTGCTCATACTGGCTAGGAAAAAAAACAGCCTGTATATGTTGGATTCAAGCGATCTATTCCTCTCCGCTTGAGTCGAAATAATCCTACACAATGTTATAAAAAAAAACATAACTCCTCAGTGTGACAAGACAACCAAATTATTTGATATGCCCTTGCTTACACATTGATCCTTGGTCCTTATAATATAATTGTTTTAGGCTGATTATATTTTTCTCAAAAAAAAAGCATTTATTTGTACACAGAAGATGGTCCGACTCTTGTTTTAAGCACGTTTAGAAAGATATCTCAATCTACTTCCACGACTTAGGGTCAGTTCACACCACGACGCGACGATGCATGAAGAGGTAAATTATTTAACAAAGACGAGTAGCGAAACGCATCGCAGTGCCTCGAGGCGCAGCGCAACGCCGCTGGGCGTACTCTAATTCTCTCATTGAAATTTGTACCTTTTTGAGTAATAAATAAAGTTCTATTTGTATCGCTATCTTAAAAAGTGCGTGCTGTGTCTCATCTCGGTGTGAACTGAACCTTATTGTAGTTGCAAGTTGTTTTAATTTTATATCAAGGGAGTCACATTAATTAAAAATAAATTCACATTATTTGTAAGCAGGAATAAATCCTATAACAATTAACTTTTGAAGTAAAATCAGTTTTTTCTACATTAATCTACAATTGATTTATTCAAGTTCATTGCTGGAATATTCTACAACTCATAGACATGCAGATAAAAATAATAGAATACTATGTTTTAATTTCTTGTCATAGTAATTATCTATAATAATATAAAGAAAATAAGTAAAATATATTTTTTAATACAGTTGCTCAAAAAGTGGCGTATTGCAGGGACGTATAGCGTTCGGGATGTGGGCTATTACATACTCAAGCTTTTTCTTTACCTTTTCCGAACTCGTGCGTTCTCTTTCCCAACTGTAAAAATAATGTCTATTATAAAGAAAAAACGAACCACGAAGTTTTTACTAAAAAAAAATCATGGACGTTTTTATGATTCATGCAAATATTTCTAAAAAGAAGCTACTAATTAGTTTCAATATCAGATTTAATGATTTGATTCAATGAGTTAGATTAGGTTTCATTTCATTTCATCTCATTAAATTTCATTTTCATTTCATATCAATAAAAAAATCTAATGAAGACTTGGCTGTATGGGCATAGTTCCCTTTGCCTACCCAGAATGGGTGAAGAAAACAAAAAAAAATCTCTGCTTATATTCTTTTACGGTCGGCGCCATTTTCATAATTCTTCAGATCGAATTCCATCAACTAGCAAACGCCATTGTACCTTTGACAAATATACATGAACAATCATACGAAATTAATAATAGTTTGTCTCAAACAGTAAATATGCAACCTGAAACTTCCCCAGTTAGTATAAAAAAAACTGTACCAATTTCAATGTATATGTGAATTATAACTTTTATAAGAAATAAATGATTAGTTAGTTGAGTTTATTGTGTTTTTATTAAATTTTATTAAATTGTTTCATTTTTTCGCAACTGTATTAAAAATAGTTGTTCAGTACACGAGCGGAACCGTCATTGCAACTTCGACAACAACGTGTTTCCAGACAATTATAACATGGGTCTATTCAAGGCCAGAGTGAACAGTCATCTTATGGGTACGCGCGGTCGCTTACCATCAGGCGGGATTGCGGTCAAGCGCAAGCCTATTCAATATAAAGAAAAAAAAAAAAACTTGTTCTGACTGTCAACCCTCACCTTCGGCTTCGTCGGAACTCTTTGCAATGACAGGCTTTCCGCACTCGTAATGAAATATACTATTTATGCTGCAGCTAGTTTTTAGTTATTTCTCGTTTAAAACTGTACCTGTCGTAAAAGACTAAAGGGTTCTAGGTACTAACTACATCCCAGTCTTATTGTGTCATCTGTATATATATTACTAATACAAACACAATATATCATATTCAGACACACATCACATCTGTGCTCCACACTATCGCTAGTTAAAATGTCAGTTAAGTCACTGGCGTGGTATCTCACTCTTTAGTTGTCTTTTTCGCACTTTCAAGCTATTAACAGCTTGTTTATGATACGTCTTGTACTTGAATAGTGAATTTTGGTTTCATCCGTGGTTCCTAAGCTATTGTCCTCAAAAACTCAGTCATGTAAATTGTTTTATATGTGTTCAACAATAATTAATCTGAAACTGCAGCTAGAGAATTCACCTGTCTTTCACTAAGTTGATCCATAATTTGTCCAGATCTTTGCCACAAAACTTTTTCCTAATTCTGGGCATCGCATAGTTCTCGTCAATGGTCTATCACTTACCATAATACTAATTATCTACGTTTCTAATAGACCACAATCTGTCACTGAAATTTAGTCCTCAATCACCACACTTTGGGTCACTTGACACACTCGAGTCCATATCACTGCCCTAGTGGGTTAACTGTTCATAATAGATGCACTACACTATTTCACTAGTGTCCAGGTTTAATTATGCACATGATAGGTCAGCCGGGTGTAGTCACTATGTAGGGTTGGTGACGTTGGGCGGCGGCGGCAGCGCGGGCGGCGGGCCGCTCGTCCACTGAACTAAAGCGTGCTCCGGTAACTGCGTCGCTTGGAAGTGGTCCTTCAGCAACGCTTGTGAGAAGTTGCAGTGCATCTGGTACGCGTCGTTCTCGCGTTCCGTGTCGCCAGCTAGCCGGTATAAGTCTGTTGAAGGTCAAATAAACGTAAAGTTTCTACATTGTCATACAGTATGAAGCACGAGTGGTGAGCACAGATAGACAGTAGTGGGGGCAAGCTCGCGCATGTACACTTTTGGCCAAATCACAGTAGCCAAATTACACGCGAGAATCCAATAGAGCATCGACTGACGAACCAATCTTTTGCAACTCTTCATTCCGCCAAACAGACCGAAAACTACTGCGCAGGTGTCAATCTGTGCTCACGACTCGTGCCCCTTACTATACCTAATTAGAGGCGAAGTTAGTTTGCTACAACCAGGCTAACATAAGAGTGGAGCGAGATTTAAATAAAGAAAGTAAGAAAGAAATATGGCGCCCATTGCCTTTTTAATATATTTTGGAAGTGCTTCATAGTTAACTAGCAGGGATGTATTAAAACATGTTGCTCTTTAGGAAAATATCATCCCCCAGTGCCATTACCAAAAAAGTCTTTCAGGAAGGGGATTTTAGTAAGCAATCCAATTCAACAACTAGTCACTTCTTTTTTACTATTTTGAACAGTAAGGACTAATCACTGCATTGTGTTCTTGACTTTATCAATCAAAGCGCATGTGTAAACTTTACTTAGCCAATCACTACGCATTGTCAGTGGTGGGAGATTGGCGGAATAGATTTCAAGCAAAATGAACGTAATTGCGGTTCTTTGGAGCTAATTTGTTCGATGGGGTGAGTAGATTATCATGCTTGAATTATATACCACCAGTGGCGGCGTAAGGCGTGGGCCACTGTCTACGGCCTCGCGACCCAGGGGTCCTCGCGCCCCTTATTTAGCAGTGTAAAAATCAGAAAATGTCTGTTTTTTAATTTTAATATTTTTGGAAATGTTCTTTGGTGTTAGTACTAATGGTACTTAGTTGATCTTTATTTTGGTTGGTTTTGTGTTGGTTTTGCACGAATAAAAATTTCTTAATGTCCAGAGTATTTTTTTCATTTTATACTATCCGTCTTCTTGCGCAGGCAGAGGGCCCCGCAAAATGAACCTTGCCCACATAAAATTTAGGTGTTACGCCGCCACTGCATACCACAAAGCGAACTTTTCTGAAATACTGATTCCATCCATTCTCTTGTATTACGATAGTTACCCTTCAATATAGCGGAGGCCCAGAGCTGCACGTGCACGTCGGGTATCTTGCTGGCGAGCTGCATGGCCGGCGTGACCATGTTCATGCTCTCGCGTGAGTTGTTGATCGACAGGAATATGTGCCCCAGCAGCACCAGCGAGCACGACGTCAGCCGGTTCAGGTCCTCGGCGTTCGCCATCTTCAATGTTTCGCGGAGATACCTCCTGTTGGACGAAACATATTGTAATCCTTAATGTCGTCGAATGGAATTCAGGCAGTATAAAGAACGATACCAAAAAAAAATTTAAGATAGAACCTCTACTATCGGAAAAAGACTCTCTCTCTATCATTTCTGCGGAATGGGAGTATATTTCACTCAATGCTGTACGTGAGTGAATCCCCGACGCGAAATTTCAACCACAACATAATATCTGGATAGACCTTCTGAAAGACCCCTATGTAGTTTTCCTGTAACAGGTTACACCAATAGTAGCGCATAATGTAAAGGTCACACAGATACGCGACGTAACGCGCACGTTTTTAGGCTCAATTTACATTGCTACGGAACGGAAGGGATGCGAATTTTTGCAACGAAATTGTACATAGCATACAAACTAGATTGCTGAGCTGACCCTTTGCATTAGAGATCACCAAATCACGACTGAATTGGATAGTATTTTGAAGCGAATGTTCGGGATAAACCTAACCTAAATCACAACTAGTGTAAAGAACGCGGCTTTGCAACGGACTTCATTTGGTTGAGCGTATATAGAGTTATTTGCGTACCGAATTAGATATCACGATTATGACAGCTGAGAACTATCAACAATTCGGAACGCCCGTTATCGCGCTCACAGTATTCAAAACAGAACATTTGAGAATTTAATTAAAATCTAAATTATCAATGCGCTAGGACTCCTTATATCTTTTATAAGTTGACTCGCAAAAAGGAATATCTGCTTTTTTTATAATTTTTCTCTCATAAAATCATAAAAAGTATCTTTGCCAAATAGAAAACCAAGAATCTTATTAGATTTTTGCCGTCACTTTTGACAGCGCTCACGGTGATACCAGTTTATGGCATGGTCGGTGTGAGCGCAAGATGGCGCATATCATGACGTCATCTATGACGTTTCACGGGACATCGTTATCTGTCATTATTCAATTCGGTACGGGTTTACACGTACGTGCGGTAATTCGGAATGCAGCCATAGTAGCTTTGATAAACTCCACTTAATATACGTTCCTTTTGCTTTGAATCGACCCTATGAAGAATTTGATAAGGTGATAGGAATACTCACTTGGCTTCATTATACCGCGCCTGGAAGAATGCCTGCAAGCCTAGCACGTAGTACGACGCCGCTCGTAGACCGTGAGCGTATGCCGGCAACGCTTCTGGCCTCACCTGTTATACAATTATACTTTTAGTGAGGAATGGTCCAGGATATTTATTTATTTATTTTAATAACGCGGAAATACTTAAGTTATTGTATGTAAGTAAAACTCATACGCCCTTATTCATAATAAAGTTATCAAACGTTGATTAGTTTAATTCCGAAGTCTCTATCTGACAGATGACATTTAGTGATCGAAAGAGTGAGACGGGGCACACTATTACACTGATTTACTTAAAAGGCGATTATGAATAGGGAGGATAGTAATATCAAATACATACTAACTTTATTTTTTTATTCAAGATATACGTACAAATAAGACTAATAATAATGATAACAACTAAAACTAAACTTAATAATAGAAAAAATACATAATATAAATACAGACTGAGTCAAACTTATTGGCGACTGTAATATAAGACGCGGAACGCTGCGCAGTAGCGAAAACGAAGATATGCGGTACATTAGAGATGACTGAACCTGCGCAAAGCCGGCTCGCAGCGCACTTCACAGCCGACAGTTTGGTTCGGATTGTACCTAAATATAAATATACAAAATTTAACATTTCCCATTCTATTTACTATACATTATTTATTATACATACTTGTTCCATAAGTTGCGCTAGGTCGCTGTCTCTCCTCCCCCGTAAATAAACAATCGCCAGGTTCAATTTCGCGAACATCCATAAGTCTCTCTCTTGTGACATCTGCAACAATTATAATATTGATGAAGCTAGCTTTGTAATGCGGTTTCACTCAAGGTATGGGTTGTTTAGTCCGTAATAATATTGTATGTGCCAAAAGTGTACAAAAAATTTGTAGCATTTAGAGAAAGGTGTGAAGTGGTTTTTCCCAAGGGAGTTTCCATGGGATTCTTCAAGAAAGGGTGTAAAATATTATGTTGGCAACGCGTGAGTGATCTCTGGTGTTGCATGTTACAATAGGCTACGGTGACCGCTTACTTAGTAGTATAAAAAGCGGATAGGCTATTCCTCTGAAAAATCTACCGTAAATAAATAAATAATTTTGGATGGAACATCGATATTTCTATTATAAAGGTTTATCTGTTAAATCTAGGGTAATAATATTGAACCTTATGGTGACACAATAAGGACTATGTTTAAACAACATAATTGGACTGTTTTACAAAAACCTTAAACCGACTTCAAAGTACACTAAGAAGTAATCAAATCCTGATCTGATGACAATGGGACCAAACGGGAAGTGTACCCTTTCAAATAAAAAAAGAATTTTCCGAATCGGTTAATAAATGACGAAGTTAAGAGGTAACAAACATAAAAAAAAAAACAGTCGAATTGAGAACCTCCTCCTTTTTTTGAAGTCGGTTAAAAACGTCTCAAACAAAAAAGCAGAAAGGTAAATAAATAGTGTATGTAAAGGTAGTACTGACATGTATGGCGGTGTGGAATTGCGCTTCGGCGGCTTCCATGCAGTTCATGGACATCGCGTACAGGCCCAGCAGGCAGTGCAGCTGCGGCGTGTGCGCCGCCGCGCTCGCCGCTACATAAGAACACACATATTGAACAATATTATACAGGTGTTGTTTTGGTCGGCGACAAGCGACCCAGGAGCGGTAATACAAAAAATAAATTTTCCAAAAATGGACTTAATTCCATTAAATACTGTAAATACCTTGAGAAATACCTTATTCAATTTGAAATAAAATTACCGCAAAGTATGGTCACTAGCCACGTGCACTGACTAGAGCTAGGCGCAAGCCGCCATTGCCCCACCCCTTTACTCCCTCGCACTCGTTGAGTATTACGTCTATATTTTAGCTTAATGTTATTTTTAATTTTATTATTATAAAAAATAAAGTATTTTTTTAGCACCAGTATCAGTTGTATTATCGACCCTGAGTCGCTCGTCGCTGACCAAAACAACAACCTGTATATGTCACAGTATTTTTGTGAAAACCGCTAGTTGATAATCTACCTAGCGAGATTATAAACTCCCCGATAAATTGTGAACTGTACCATACTGCTTACAATATAATGTATTCATTTTCGATACTTTATAATCTAACGTTGTCAAAACGTCATATTGTGATTGTCGTCCCTGATTGGTCAGTCTTGGCGGTAGTTCGTTCTGTATTCATAGTTAGAAACAAACATAGGAGTTAAATAAAATAAATGCACATTTAATTGTTTGAGATCAAAATTAAATACGTCATTTTTTTTTTTTTAAGAATCACGACTACGTTTCATATCTCCAATGATGGTGGCGCGGTACACATGACGTTTAACCAATTAGCGCGCAAGGTGCGTTCCGAGTTTCCGACACGGTTCCGACGCATTCAATTATGATACCCGTTTACAATATGACGGTTTGTCGCGGATAGATTATAATCTATCGGAAATGAATATCGGAAATCATGTAAGCAGCATGATACAGTTCACAATATATTGGGGAATTTATAATCTCGCTAGGTAGATTATAAACTAACGGTTTTCACAAAAATACGGTGACATATATAAAACACAAACTACACGCATTCTGGGAATCTTTTTAAGGGTTATAGTGGATAGCATAGCACTGCTTCTTTGGTTGTCTATACAAAATAAAACATAAATATTTGAAACATTATGGTCATGGTAGTTAAATAAAATGTCAATGGTTGATGCTGATTCTGTTGTTTACAACTAAACTAATTTAATTTAGTCTCACTATGTCTCTTTCTAACAAAGAACATAAGAAAAGGAACAAACAGACCGAAAACTTACTGGCGGTGTCAATCTGTGCTCACGGCTCGTGCCCCTGACTATACCTAATTAGAGGCGAAGTTAGTTTGCTACAACCAGGCTAACATAAGAATGGAGCGAGGTTTAAATAAAGAAAGTAAGAAAGAGGAGTATGACTGGTTTCAAGAGAAAGGACAAAGTAAAGAGTAGCAACATCAGAAGTAAGACTAAGGTCCAGGACATGACTTTGAAAGTAAGGAGACAAAAGTGGAAATGGGCAGGCCACATGATCAGGGGAAAGGATAAATGGAGTAAAATAATCACGCAATGGTACCCAAGAGATGGAAAGAGAAAGAGAGGTGGACCACAAAGGAGATGGAGCGACGACATCAGACAAGTCGCGGGTACAACATGGGGTAGTGGCCATAGAAGACCAGAATGGAGAAGATTGCAAACGGACACGCAAAAGTGGAACTAAAAAAAAATCTACGAATAATAGGGAAATACTGTCATGTCCGAAAGAAGGCTATATTATTATTATAAGAAAGAAATATGACCAGCCCCCCTAGACAAGATGGTTATCGACAATCGTCATCGTTAGTAAACAATCAACCTTTGTATGGGTTTGACATAAGAGATTGTTAAAAATCACGTGATATTTCGACTTGAAATTTCAATCCCATACAAAGGTTGATCGTTTACTAACGATGACGATTGTTCATAGCCATCTTGTCTACAGGCCCAGGCCTGTCCCACTCCTATGTCCATCCCAAAAATGAACTAGTGCGCAGGTGTCAATGTGTGGTCACGACTCGTGAACCTTACTATACGTACGTGTGGGCGCGATCGTGAGTAGATGGGCGGCGCGCGCGATCTCAGTGAGCGCGTGAGCCTTCCCGCCGGCCACCAGCCGGCACAGCGCCGCGTGCTCCACCAGCGCCATGCGCAGCCGCCACGCCAGCGTCGCGCCGCCGCAACCGCCCCCACCTCCCCCACCTGCCCCACCTCCACCACCGCTCACAACCTCCGTGCAACTGCTCGCTGGAAAGATTACATACTAGATGTTATTTTGGTCGGCGACTAGCGAACCAGGAGCGGTAGAACAAGAAATATATTTTCCAAAAATGGACTTAATTCCATTAAATACTGTAAATGCGTTGAGAAAAACCTTATTCAATTAGAAATAAAATTACCGCAAAGTATGGTCACTAGCCACGTGCACTGACTAGAGCTAGGCGCAACCCACCATCGCCCCACCCCTTTACTCCCTCGCGCTCCCGTTGAGTACCCGTCGAGTTACGTCTACACTTTAGCTTATTACATTATTATAAAAAAAATAAGTATTTTTTTATATTTTTTTATTAACAGTATCATTTGTTTTATCGATCCTGAGTCGCTCGTCGCTGACCAAAACAAGACCTGTATATCAATAAGTGACCACTGCAAATAAACTCACCGCCATTGAATTTGGCCCAAACTAGAAATTTCATACTAAAGAGGGTGTGATCAGCAAAGATTTTAACCTTTAGTTGCATACTTTACGAGGTTTTGTCACAGAATATTTCTTAATTGTATTGATGTTAGCTATGAATTTTTATAAAGGTTATCAGTGGACACCGTTTTGAAAAAAAACGAAGTGGTGGACGACAGGAATGCCAAAATCTTCGAACCCCTTAACAATTAATAATTTTAAAAAAAAACATTGAAACCTGAAGAAGTTACCTACCATCCTTAATGTGCCTGTTAAAAGAACAATATTACAAAAAAAAAACTAAAAATTCTAATTAGTCCGTCATTTTTATTATCACAAAATATGATACGTATTTTTTCTTTTGTCAATCAATTTGACAAAGCAACAAATACGCGTCCAATATTTTTTGATAATCTAACTGAATCTAACTAATTAGAATTATAATTTTGTTACCTAAGCCGCATCCCTATTCCACAGAAATCTGTGTAAGTATAATACAATAATAAGCAAACTCACATGTGAGTTTATCAATCTGCGCGAGCGCTTTCTCTGTATACTTGTGCGCCTTATCCATGTACCCAGCTTGTGCGGAGTGCATCACAGTAACCAGGTACACCAGCACGTACAGCTGTTGCCTTGACAACCACACGAACGACTCGCCGGGCGCGCTGCCGCATACCGCTGGAGAAGGGAAACAACTGTTGAGGTAGCCGAAACAGAGAATATCTCCGTCTTTGTTTGGTGTTTGACTCTCTCGAGTGTGGAAATATAGCTCCAGAATGCTCTCATTCTGTGAAGCTTAAGTATGTATTTCATTATTTGGTTAGGTTACGGCAGCCATACTCAAAGTGTGCTTCGCGGAGCCCCAGGGCTCCGCAAAGCCTCTGTGGGAGCTCCGCGATATTACAGGCAAAAATATATAATATAATTACAATACACGCAGGAAGACGAATTCAGAAAATAACTTCAATTAAATAAATAATTCGAAATAGTTAATTTGATTACGATTGTCCAATAATTTCATCAATTTTAAATACACTAAGTACTTATATTTTACAACCTACGCACACGGTAAAATAAAGAATAAACTACCTACACATAAATAGTCTTTGATTATTTTAGGGCTCCATCAAATAATTCCCTTTCTAAGAGGGGTCCGTTCACCAAAAAAGTTTGAGAAGCGCTGGGTTAGGGTAAGAGGGACTATAATTTCAGAGCTTTTGGAATCAACCCTAAAGGCGGTAAAAGAGAATGACAGTTTGTAGAGGCAATAATATTTTTCTGGTCAAAACATGAAATTTTGGTAACGGCAATTCATAATTTTGCTGGCGGAAAAAGTATTGAGAAATGAAGCTGTGGCAGATAAATTAATGTACTTACCATCGTCGTCAGGCCACGTGGGCGCCATGATTGTCTGTATACTCTGCTGCAGCTGCTTGAGGCACGGCTTCACGCTCTTCACCTGGCCCGCCATCAAGTAGTGACTTACCTGATGACAATATCAAACTGATGTATAATTTTATTCATTAAAATTACCGCAATATTACCGAATCTTATCATCTCGTCATCATATATCTGTCCTGGGCCAGTAGACAAGATGGTTGTCGACAATCGATATCATTAGTAAACGATCAACCTGTGAATGGGATTGACATTTCAAATCGAGATATAACGTGACTTTTAACAATCTCTTATGTCAATCCCACACAAAGGTTGATCGTTTACTAACGATAACGATTGTCGACAATCATCTTGTCTAGGGGGGATGTTGCCAATCACTTGTGGTCGGCACAATATGTACGCTTCTTCCATTCGGCTTTTCTTACTTCTCACACTCCATCCATCTGTTTGCGTTGTCATATTTGCATTTTGCAGTATTTCTTATCTCTAAAATGGACGACATGGATTTTTAAACTTTCTCTATGTCTTATCGTTTAAGACTTACCGATAATGCGACATCGATGTCTAAATTGTCTAAAGCGCGAGAATCGGGAGACCTGTATAATATAGAACAAAGCCGCTTATTCGCCTCTGTTTATGTCATCGAGTTGTAATTTAAGCGCCCCCGCTCACTAGGCAGCCGGGCTGCGCAGCCAGGCTGTGGTAGCCGAAATATTGAAAGGAATTCGTGACTGCCTAGTGCGCGGGCTCCCATACGCCGTCATATGTTCGACTGGCTGCCGCATCCTGGCTGCCTAGTGCGCGGGCCCTCTTAAACTATTGCGGATTTTACCTTAACTTACGAGAATTTCTTACGGAATATTCTTGTGAAATAGACGCTCACAACCATCGAGGAAAAATCCCATTAGAGTAGTAACACTGAACAATCTAATTCCGCAACTAGTCAGTGATTTGTCACTGATTTTGAACAGTAACAACCAATCACTGCATCATGTGTTTTTAACTTGACCAATCAGAGTGCATGTGTCCTTGACTTAACCAATCAGAGCGCATTGTCGTCGGTGGGAAATTGGCGGAAAATATATTATAACCAAAATTAACGTCATCGCGCTTCTTTGGGTTAATTGTTCGATGCTCACGTCTGTGTAAACACACAAAGTGAGAACCCACTCATAGAACCTTTGACAATTTTCAAGCTAATTTGGAAACGATGGAACGTATGGGAAAAGTACGCCGGAACTGATTTATAGAGGTATAAAAAATAACCGGCCAAGTGAAAGTCGAACTCGCACACGAAGGGTTCCGTAAAGACGTATGGCCCTAAAATTTTAAATTTAATTTAATTTTTATTATTTGTTGTTATAGCGGCAAATTTCAAACTGTCTAACAACTACAGGATCACCTAGTGTGGAAACTAGAACTTAAAATGTAATTGTATTTAATCATGCTAGTCTTTGTAATAAATTTCAAATAATATTTGAAATTACGATTCATTAGATACAGCCCACTGACAGACATACGGACAACGGAGGCTTAGTAACTTTGGGTACGGAACCCTAAAAACGATTTGAATCTGCCTGCTCTTTTACTAGACAAAAACATAGATAAAAACTAAGTTACAAGACATTGCCCTTGCATTTAATAATACCTAACTGCAATCTGCAATAAATGTAGTATTGAAGGTTTTCTGGTTAATTACTGACCAGATGACGTGGTCTTTACTGCTTATATTCACTCATTCAGCAATTAAGTTTAATTTCATCTTTAATCATTGTTTATGCTATTTGAATTAGCACAATAATTGCTTAAAATTATATTAACATAACAATTCTTCAAGGATTGTTAAAATCCGAACAAAAGGTATGAAAGGTTTTAGTTTTTCGGAAAATTATTCGTCATTCTCTTCATATTGAAATGAAATGAAATAATTTATTCAAAATCAAAATCAAAGTCATTTATTCAGTTTAGGCCCTAGTAAGGCACTTATGAACGTTAAATTGGTACATACAGTTGAATTTACCACCGGTTCGTACCACCGTACTCATTGAAATAGGCCTTGATAAACTAAATTATACGCCGGCTCAAAATAATATGCAACACCATTCTTCGATTTTTGTATAACTTTGTATGATTTTCATGAAAACTTGACCAGACCACTGTGAGCTTCTCTAACATTCCAGAGTATGGATCACTTATTCTATATCAGAAGACAGACATTCAAACAGGCAGTCCACTTGATGGTAAGCTACGATAGAGCAAGGAGTCCCTCACGCCTGTATGTATAAAGATAAAATCAATGACAGTTCTCATGCCCCGTGAATTCAGCATAGCACATTATCTAAGGTGCGTTTAATTGGAGTGATGTCGTTTTTAACAGTTTCAAAATGGGCATTTTTGTTCATGCGTTCGAATTGGAAAATTTCGACAATTTTGCAACTTTTGCCACAAACGATTTTTCCCAAATCGAACGATTAGATACAAAAATGACATTTGCATGCTCATCGCCTGCTTGTCACTTGTCTCAACCTACCTTTTTTCCTTCAATTAATATATAAACAAAGTTAAACTGACAAATTTTTCTCTTGCCTGTTAGTTTCGATCTAATTTTAATATAAAAATTATAATTTTCGCTTCCCGTTTGAATTGTTAGCCAAAACTTATCTGTCAGATTTAAAGATGTCAAAATATGATCACAAATGACCCTGCCTCCGATGTGGGTCAAAATTGGCAGTTCACGATGTCGTTTTTAACTGTTTCCAAGCAAAACGAACGATGAATGAAAACAGTTCAAAACGACAATTTCGCCCACAACTTTCCAAATCGAACGCCAGATGTGATCGTTTTTGGCATTTTTGACTGTTATTTTTGCTACCGTAGCCCAATTCGAATGCACCTCTAGTGTCAGTAATACAATACATATAATGTCATCTATTGGTAAAACGTTGCTGCTTGAATATTATGAAATCTGTTGACCAAAAAGTTTTTTTTTTTCAATGGTCTGTTTGAGCTTCCGTCGCTCACAGACATTAGCCATACAGGAGAATTACCACTGTATTGCTGACTGGCACTGCACTTAAATAATAACATGGTAGTTACCTGTAGGACAAGGAAGAACACCTTGAGGTACTCCTTCTGGTGGGGACTACCAGTCCACGAGTCCACTAGGTGACCTGCCTGGTTGAGCAGTGGTAGCACTTCTTGAATCTTTTTATCTATTAACAATAGCTGTAACAAACACAAGTATTATTAAATGCATTTTATGTATATATTTTCTACTAGCTATCCCCGTCGGTTTCACACGCGTTCCCGGGATAAAAAGTAACCAATGCCCTTCTCCAAATTTCATGATGATCGGTTGAGTAATTAAGGCGTGAAAGCGTAACAAATATACAAACAAACTCAGTTATAATATTAGTTAGGATGATGCTATGCTGGAATATGATTCCACCACCATTACATTGATATTTTCAAATTCTTTTCTGAGTATATACTATTTGAAAATTAAAGACATAATAAACATAAATTAATTAATTTGGGTCACAGAAATTCATTTATGTACCAAATTTCAAATTAATCTGTCAAGTAGATTTGAAGCAAATCGGCTGTAACACACAGACTTAATTCTATTACAGCTTCTACCATGCTTGAACTGTTTTAGAAATGTATGGTATTGTTAGAATCCTTATGTAATTTGGTGAAATATGATAAATAAAAGCATTAAATAAGAACTGCCCTGAATTCAAATTCTATAAGCTTGAGTTCTGTGAATGTGAAAAGAGGTCCTTACTTACCATTACCCTACTGAGAAGAAATAGAACTCGGGTGTAGGCAGCATTTGAGATTTGCGCGTAATCCACACCCACGCCGAGCAGACTGCTCGCCACCTCATATTCCCGCTCTGTTGCATGGATTTGCTGAAACATTAACAATTAGTTTTAATTTTATATTGCTTATTAATCATACTAGACTTATCAATACACTGAAAGGAATTTGTAGATTTTGGCATACTTTTCGGCCTACATTTTGTTTTTTTTTTTTTAAATGGCAGTGCTCTATAATACGTCATCTGATCTCAAACTAAGCAGAGCTTGTACTATGGCAATCAGAAAACTGATATACATAGTACATATACTACATTTTGTTAAATACATACATAATCTATATGTGAATAAAAAAAAACACTTTTCAGAATAAGAGATCTAGATAGTAAAATTATATTATGGATAATTTTATCCTTCTTGATACATATCTAAATCCAATATTAAAACCTTATAGAGTGAGTAATAATGTCATTACTAATTCAGTAATCAGAAAAAAGTGGTCTGACTTTCAATTTTGTTGGAATTTGAAAATAAATATGTAAAAGTATGGTGCATCTATAAATAACATTACATTATTTTATAATTACAATTCTAGAAAATTAAGCCTACAGGAATATAAACTGTTACTTTATTTAGACGTACAACACAACTAGCGGGTTGAAAGATATAACTGTTAATGATTCTATTAGAAATAAGCACATAGTCCTACTAGACTCTTAAATATTATAAACAATACAAGCATACTCACTGCCAGTTGGAATATAAGTCTGCAATGCCAATAAACACTGTGTTGTGACAACTCAATGGCTTTCCGTAGAATTGGTTTTGAGTGACTTGGCTGGCCTTGTTGTTCAAACAGCTCAGCCAGAACGCTTGCCGCCTCGAACTTGACATCGTCAAATCCATTGATAGTCTGAGATAGGCACCACTGCAACGCAAACATCATTTATTGAACATATGACCCACTTCAACTTTGTTGTTTACATTCAATGAGAAAGTTGTTGAACTGACACTATCATTGATAAACAATTATCACTTTAACATAACCACAACTTGAAACCGACATCCCTCAACGTATTACGCTGAATAACTCAGTAAATAACACTAAAAAAACTTACACTCTGCTCTAAATGCGTTCTCGCCAAGTCGATGTTTTTGGTGTGTGTCAAGAGTATATTTCCAAGTTGTAAATGTGTCCTGGCTTCGACCCTTTGTGGCGGTTTGAAATTAAATACGGCTTGTAAGCACTGGATACAACTTTTTATGTCAGGAGGGTTCGATGTGCGGAAATGTTCCGCTAATCCAAGTAAAGAAATATACCAAGCGTCCTGCGTTGACGCCATTTTGACATTTCTGCTTGGAGGGAACGATGTTACCAACTATATGATTTTGGAAACTACCTACCAGAATAAATAAAGTTGCTCTTTGTTTTGCATTCCGAATCGCACTATAATCGATATGAACGCGCTAAAACTTGTTCCGAATCAGTGTGAGCGCGACAAAGATGTTCCGTGAATCGTCATAGACGATGTCATTTCATTACACACATCATATTGCGATATTACTATAATTTTTAACCGATGAAAAAACGGAGGTCAACGCGTATGTTATATTTTTTTTATGTATGATCACGCATAACTTTTTACAGGGTTGCCGATCGTATACCTCTTGGGTATACCTCGAGGTTGGTCCCATATAAATTTGGGTGCAAAAAACCTACCCTAAGAGTGGGAAAATAGGAGTGATTTATTTTTATACATTACATTATTGCCACAAAAAAATATAAAATAAAAACTTTTTACCCGACTGACCCGGAAGGAGGGTTATGTTTTTCGAGTGTATGTATACTGGGTGTTGTTTTGGTCAGCGACAAGCGACCTAGGAGCGGTAGTACAAAATATATATTCCCCAGAAATGGACTTAATTCCATTAAATACTGTAAATATGTTGAGAAATACCTTATTCAATTTGAAATAAAATTACCGCAAAGTATGGTTACTAGGCACGTGCACAGACTAGAGCTAGGCGCAAGCCGCCATCGCCCCACCCCTTTACTCCCTCGTACTCCCGTTGAGTATTATGTCTACACTTTAGCTTATAACATGATTTTCAAAATTTTATTTTTTTTATTTTTATTTTTATTATTAAAAAAAAATAAAGTATTTTTTTTATATTTTTTTTTAGCACCAGTATCATTTGTATAATCGACTCTGAGTCGCTCGTCGCTGACCAAAACAACGACCTGTATATGTATGTATGTCTATTTCTTTGTGCCGCTCTGCAGCCTAAACGGCTTGATGGATTTAAGCATATGAGGTGTCGTTAGATTCGTCTTGACTGGGGGAGTGTCATAGGGTATATTATTTTTATATGGCGCCTAAGAATAAAAAAATAGGGGGGGTATTAAAAATAAAAGTTTCGTTATTATAACAATATGGGTATCAAATGAAATCTTGTAAATAGACCATTCCATATATGTATATATTGTAATACTTTTATGCTACCATTTTGACGTAAACTGCAAAAAACCACGTTTAATGCAAGGACAGTAGGTACTGAACCGTTACCATACGTAAATCACAGATTTGCGATGGTTGTTAGCGTTCCTTTACCATACCGCTCATTTACTTACTAATACATACAACTCTTTCTGTATAAAACTAAAAAGTCTGAAATAAATTAAATTATTAAAAGAAACAAAAAACCCGACTGCGTAAAACATAAATTAACTGAAAAGAGAAAAACAAGCTCTTAAATCTATAGAATTTTGAATATCACTTGAATTCTATAAGGTACTAGCAGCGAAACCCGGCGTTGCTCGGGTTAAAATACATCGCATGTTTAGTGGTATAAAAAATATATAAGGATACTTTTTTTATCCGTATTAAGTATAGATTTCTATTTTCGATTTCGATTTGGTTCTTTTAGTTAGATCAATAATAACACTCGTACACATTTTGGAACTTTCCGGATCAATCCAAAAAAATTTAGAACTTTCTTGAACATTTTAAATCGCTTATAATAAATTGCACTCATTTTAGAATTTTCTAGATCATTCTAGAAATATATAGAACTTTCTCGAACATTCTAAATCGATCATAATAAATTGCACTCATTTTGGAACTTTTCAGATCATTCGGGACATTTCTAGAACGTTCTCGAACATTCCAACTCGATAATAACAGTTTCGGACATTTTAGAATTTTTGCATTCATTCTAGAATTTTCTGGATCATTCCAGATATTTCTAGAACTTTCTGCAACATTCCAGATCAATTATAATCGTTTCACTCATTTTGGAAATCACTCGTTTCACAAATTTTCTGGATCATTCTAGAAATTCCTAGAACTTTCTCGAACATTCTAAATCGATCATAATCAATTGCACTCATTTTGGAACTTTCCAGATCATTCGGAAAATTTATAGAAATTTCTCGATCATTCTAAATCGATCATAATAAATTGCACTCATTTTGGAACATTCCAGATCATTCTGGAAATTTCTAGAACGTTCTCGAACATTCTAACTCGATAATAACAGTTTTGGACATTTTGGAACTTTCTAGATGAAGCCAGAAATTTGTAGAACTTTCTCAAAACATGCTATATCGATTATAATAGTTTGCATTCATTCTAGAAATTTCTAGATCATTCCAGATATTTGTTGAACTTTCTAGAACATTCCAGATCGATTATAACCGTTTTCCACACTTTGGAACTTTCCATTCCAGAAATTTTGAGATCTTTTCAGAAGTCCTCATGCGTTAGAAAAGGACAGCAATATATGTTTTAACATTTTCGCCACCCACAACCACCCCCTTCCACACACTGCGACCAAACTCCCTTACTACCACCTGGAGACCAAGGGGTATTTACCACCCCAACGGGAAGTTGATTGGGGTTGGTGGTGATTGAGAAAACTGCGTATTTACGTACCCACAAAAGCATTTTATATATATTATTAGATTGCAGTCGGGGATAAACAAATATTACAAAAAAATATATACTTAGGTTATTGGTTGTCCCCGATTGCAATACCTTATAAAATTCAAGTTATATTCAAAATTCTATAGATTTAAGAGCTTGTTTTTCTCTTTTCAGTTAATTTATGTTTTACGCAGTAGGGTTTTTTGTTTCTTTTAATAATTTAATTTATTAACAAAAAAAATAAACCACCAAAAAAACTGAAAAGCAAAAAATAATTTTGAATTTTATAAGGTTTTGGAGTCGGGGATAAATAAATATTACAAAAAAAAAATACATACCTACGTAGGTTATTGGTTTATCCCCGACTGCAAAACCCCTTTAGAGTAGTAATACTGAACAATCAAATTCCTAGTCTACTAGTCAGTGATTTGTCACTGATTTTGGTAAGGACCAATCACTGTATTGTGTGTTTGTGACTTAGCCAATCAGAGTGCATGTGTCCTTAACTTAGCCAATCGGAGCGCATTGTCGGCGGTGGGAAACTGGCGGAATATATATCAACCAAAATGAATGTCATTGAGCTTCTTTGGGTTAATTGTTCTATACTTATATTAAAAGATTCTTACAGTATTACCCAACTGATATGGCGCGTCGTGAATCTTCGTTCGCAAAGAAAAGAAAGTATGGCCCCGAAGATTAACAAAAGAATGCTTAAAACTGACAATCAACCTTAGATCACTACTATAAGGTTCATAATATACTGTTTTCATAAGTGCCTGCGAAGGTTTATTTGAATAAACGATTTTGAATTTCGTAGTTGTTAGTTCTCGCAAGTCACGCCTCTCCGCACGGCGCACGCTAACATGGCGGCAGCTGCCGACCAATAGCGTTTCCAGCGCTTTCAAAATGTATCTTCTGCACAGGTACATCGGTAAGCCATATTAATTGGGTACTACTGTACCTGAGGCACATTTTCTCTTGAGTACCAGGGGCGAGTACTCTGGCGGCGTGACCTACCGCAGATGGTCCCAGACGCCTCGTAAGGGGTTGCCTGGTATAGTGTGCCGTCTTTTATGACCGAGAGGTTGGTGAAGGTGGCCACTATAGAAAATCTCAGTAGAAAAGAGGGGGTATGTACCTGAGGCACAAACCAGTTTCCGTCAGTGTTGCCAACTGCTAGCTTTAGCCACTAACTTTAATGAAGAAGTTCTAAGAATCAGATGACGTTGAAATTACAATAGGCTACTTTCCTGAAAAATACATAAAGTCCGTCATTTACATTATCAAAAAATATTAGACACGTATTTTTTCTTTTGTCAATTAAACAAAAAAATACGAAGATATCGTGTGTTGAAGTTCCGCGTGACGTCACGGTGTGGTACACTTTTTAGGAACAAGTGACGTCACGAGCCCCCACTCCCGAACTTAGTCGCGCTTTATCTTCGTCAATTGTTAATGATGTTGTAAAGCAAAAATACGTGTCTATTTTTTTTTTTTGATAATCTAACTGACGGACTAATTAGAATTATTATGTTTTTACCCAGGCAACATCCCTATTACATTAGCTGCCTTTCAGTTGTGGAAGGACTACTGGGACATAACCCTGGAAACGAAAGGCAAGTGGTATGCTGAAATCCAAAAAGAGATACCGATAATACCTTGGTATCATAATATCAAAAACATCACGAGAAGATATATAACAATAATAACACGTATGCGTTTGGGACATTGCTTAACACCAGCTCACCTGAACAGACTCCGTATATACAACAATAGTCGATGTCCTCACTGTGGATTGGAAAATGCTGATTTGGATCATTTAATTCTAAAATGTACAAGTTTTCACATTCAACGGTTGATATTAGCGAGTGATATTAATGACAGTGACAGCAACCTAAGTGATAGTGAAAGTCAACAAAGTGTTCCCCGCCGTGTTCAAGATTTATTAGCAAATAAGAACTATTTTAATTTTTTGTATAAATATATATGTAATACTATAGAAAAAATTTAGTGATAAATAACATGTTTTGTAATAGCTTAAATATTAGGATAATCTGCTTACATCGAGGAACAATCCCTAGAGTAGTAATACCGTGCAATCCGATTCCGCAACTAGTCAGTGATTTGTCACTGAATTATATCTGCTCATGAGCGCCCTTGTACAGTATCGACCAAAACCTCGATCCGCGCGTACGTATCAAACATATACTTTTTGTCAATATTTCACAATGTCTTGCTGTTCAATTAAGTGGTGTGGGAATAAAAGTCGAAATTCTAGTCATAAAACAAACGGAATCACTTTTCATCGGTAAGTAACAATTTATTACATGAATTTACTTATTTTTCATCACAGCTCAAGATATACTGGACGCATGCGTTGACGTCATTTATCTCCATCTCACTTTCACCCGTTATATTTCTATTTTTATCCTTTTCTTTCGATGATCGCGCCTCCCCGCTAGTGCTGGGCTTGGATAAGAAAATCATTATCGATATTAGCAAACTTATTTTGTTCAGAGAGAAAAATGTTTCAGTTTACAATATTGTATTAATACTGGAATACATAACAGCGAAGATAAAAGGGTTTGCAATATTTTTATCGCGAATGTATTTAGTATTTAGGTATCTATTAGGTAGTATTAGAAAAAATTCTGGAATGCTCTGGAAAGTTCCAAAATGTGTAAAACGGTTATAATTGATCTGGAATGTTTTAGAAAGTTCTAGAAATATCGGGAATGATCTAGAAAATTCTAGAACGGATGCAAACTATTATAATCGATATAGAATGTTTGAGAAAGTTCTACAAATTTCTAGTTTCATTTAGAAAGTTCCAAAATGTCCAAAACTGTTACTATCGAGTATCGAGTTAGAATGTTCGAGAACGTTCTAGTAATTTCCCGAATGATCTGGAAAGTTCCAAAATGAGTGCAATTTTTATGATCGATTTAGAATGATCGACGAAGTTCTAGAAATTTTCCGAATGATCTGGAAAGTTCCAAAATGAGTGCAATTGATTATGATCGATTTAGAATGTTCGACAAAGTTCTAGAAATTTCTAGAATAATCTAGAAAGTTCCGAAATTAGTGAAATTTATTATGATCGATTTAGAATGTTCGAGAAAGTTCTATAAAATTTTAAAATGAGTGCAATTTATTAATAGCGATTTAAAATGTTCGAGAAAGTTCTAGAAATTTCTAGAATGATCCAGAAAATTCTAAAATGAGTGTAATTTATTATAAACGATTTAAAATATTCTAGAAAGTTCTAAATATTTCTAGAATGATCTAGAAAATTCTAAAATTAGTGCAATTTATTATAAGCGATTTAAAATGTTCGAGAAAGTTCTAATTTTTTTTGGATTAATCTGGAAAGTTCCAAAATGTGTACGAGTGTTATTATTGATCTAAAATAACCAAATCGAAGTGATGTACATCCAAATATTCAAGAGTGATTTGGTACTGGAAGTCTGATGGTATATAAACCGAAATTCAGTGAAGTTTTCGTCTCGGTTGAGAGCTTGCTCGCCTAACTTGTCCGCGTAAGGGTACTAAGGCTAAATTTTGGACCGGTACCTATATGTCCCTTCAAAAAAAAAAAAAAAGTTTTCGTCAGTTCAATCGTGATTGCAGTCGAGTAAAGATCAATTGGAAACAAGAGTAAACAGTTACAAAAAAAAATCAAGTGATAAAAAACAAACTATTTGAATGTTCTAGACTGTTCTAATACTAGAAATTTCGGTGAAAAAGAACTATTTTCTTTTAATGAATGGGCTTGCGTTTGGCCACTGACCCGCCCATAAGGGGCGATGACGAAGCCTAAGATGAAACACGCTTACCCAGAAGAAACCTATTCACTCTGGCCTTGAAAGTACCTAGATTGTAGGCGTCAGTGTTCCGGAGTGTTCTAACACTAGAAATGTCGGTCTATAAACTGAAATTAAGTGTATTTTAACCCGAGCAACGCCCGGTTTTGCTGCTAGTTATAATATAAAATAAATATGTCTGTGGTACCGTAAGTTCCTAACTTTATTATTATCACGTACTAGGTATATACTCTTTTATTTCATACTGGTGACACTGACCTAGGTAACTAAATTCAAAAATGTGGTTATACAGTCAATAAAGTTGAAGTTAAAAATAAATTATACATTTGTATTGTGACTTTATATACTTTGTTTCATTACTACTTTTATTTTACAATTACAGAGCAGTTTTACTTTATAACAAAGCCAACAAATTACATTCTATAGCTAAGCTACATAAAATGGAATGTAGAAATAAAATTAGAGACTGGCTTTTGGAATTGGACTACCAAGAAACAGAAAAATTATTATACTGGGACTCCTAATTTATCTATTTGATATACGCAGGATATTAACATACACATGCAACCACACACACACACACACACACACACACACACACACACACACACGCGCACACACACACACGCACATTAATTTATCTTTTTCTTATTTATATTCTTTTGTATAAACCGGCTTCATTTATTTATTTTTAAAATGTTTAACTTAACTAGAACCTACCAAGAGGGGGAGCCAGGAGACTCATAGCACAGGGAAACCTAGTTTGAGCTCCTGTCTCCCACAGTTAAATGTACTTACCTTGTTATATTTTAAAAAATTGTTCTTTTGTTTATATGTGGGAGTGAATAAATAATTTATTATTATTAATTTATTATTTATTATCTTCTTAAATAGCCCGTGAAATCATATTGGTAGTAAACTATTTTTTTACCTATGTAAGTATAACTAAATTAATATAATGTAATATTAAATAATATATACATAATTTACTATAAATTTCATTGTACGAAGATGAAAAACATTTAGACAGATGCCAGTATTGATTTATCACTCCCAAAAATCTCCACATTCCAAATTTTATCAAAATAGAGTCATTATCGTAAATGATTACATTATACTGCCGAATTAATATCAAAATATAATATGCAAACAATTATTATAAACAAACTTGCTAGTTACGATAACGTAGAAATATTTGTAAAAAACCATGAACGACTGATATTAGAATACTCCTACATTTATATTAGTGCAACAAGTATCGATATCGATACAATTTTCACCCTCATCTCTAAATCTTAGTGTGTCCTTGACTGAGCCAATCACAGCGCACTGCCGGTGGTGGGGAATTGGCGGAATAGATTTCAAGCAAAATGTACGTCATTGCGCTTCTATGGGTTAATTGTTCCATGTCTGCTTACTTTTATTATTATTGTGACTTATCATTATTTATGTATGCGACTGAAAGACTCTGTTTCTATGGTCATGAATAAACATTATTAAAAAAAAAAAATTAGCTGCCTTTGACTTTTTGGCGGGAACTTGCAGAGTGACGTAGCATTTTCATTTTTATTTTCATAAATTCGTGTATTTTGAGTTTTATTGCATATTATCGGTGGTATTTTATCCAATAAAGAACAATCTATGTGCACCAATGAACTGAAATGAAATGAATATGTGTATCGTGACTTTACAAGTTGTCTCAAAAAGTCCGTGACAAGTTTTAGTACAATTACTACCATTTTACTATAACATGACTTGAGGGTGACTGATCATGCGGACTATGTGAAAGTGAATGTGCGGACTATATTTAAAGTGATATCACTAGGGAAGGGAATGCAATCCCGATCCCGCGAGATCTCGAGGCATTTTACCAGATCAATCACGAACCGAAAAATTGGACGAGATTATAGGTCCTTTATGTTTGTCTTTAGAGCTTTAAGTAAGTAGGTACATACTTTAAACTTGTTTTAATGTCACATTCAAATTAAAAAAAATGTTTTTAATAATATTTACTTTAGGTATTTGATAAACATAACAGTGTTATAAAACTACTAATAACCCTACTGACTGATGCTTGGAAATACATTAATGCAATGATTAATAATGAACATTTTATTAAAAAACTGCAAGGCGTTGTCTTTAATTGCTATTCAGTTCTGTTCTATAAACAAAAAAATACTAAAGTATTCGGGATCCCGATCCCTAAGGATCTCACGGGATTGGAATTTACAATCGCGATTCGCGAGTGATCCCGATCGGAATTGCATTCCCTACACATCACATAGAATTATGGTTCAATTGAGGCCTGTAAACAGACTGGTGATTAAAAGTATACAGGCAGATCTAATCATAATTCAATTAATCATACTTAATTTAAGTCCTATCCTAATGTGTAAGTTTGTAGGGATGTCATTTGTGAAGATGTTTGGTACTTTCACGAAAAAACTATTGATCGGATTTGTATGAATTTGCCACATGTTTTGGATTGGGAACGCAAGCGAAACCGCGGGGGACAGCTAGTATAAATTAAAACAACTCAGAACTATATTAAACCCTCAATTTATTCATCAATGGTAAGAGCTCCACTGTTGATGTCGTCAATAAGGTCATGTGGGGGCCTGCCGTCAATTGTGCAGCCAACAGACTGTGAGGTGCCGAGGATCTCCTTCACTGTCCCAGAGAGGTCACGGGCCATGGATCTGGCCCTCATGGTTTTGGCGATGCTGATGACATCTTCTAAGGTAATGTTGCCATTGTGTTTGACTGGAAGGTGAAAAATTAAATGTTATTTTAAATTCATCATTATCAAGTTCATCATATAAAAAAATATGATTTATAGATATTATATTTAATCTTCATAAATATTAATTTTATAAAAAATTATGAATATATTGAAGAACCTTATTTAAGTTTTGAAAAGATAATATGTATAGATAAGTAAATCCTGAAATGGTATATGCGTTTTGGGTAAGAGGTTGTGTTTTCATCACTTTCCTCATGGTGGACCTATTTGGGTACATTTGGAAAAATCTATTACAACGCAATTCGGAACCTTTGTAGGTTTTTATGTCTTCAAAAGCAGTAATGTTTTTTAAACTTATTGTCTTGTTTGTTTTATATTAATTATACTTGGATACTACTTCCATATATTTCAACATAATAAAGCACTATGGAACTTCCATTATTGATACATTGACTTTTATACTACATTTTCCAATATTTATATAATCAATAGTACATCCATCATTAGAAATAAATTTTGCAGACAAATCTGTACTATACCTACTGTATTATAAGATTATAAACATATGCTTTGCGTCTATGGGTATGCCACATGGTAAACTACATAATATTATGTACAGCTATGCATGTTTTCCAAGCCAATTTCATGATGATAAGTTTCAGTGTTTTCCTACAGTTAGTAATGAATAAAATACACTCACTGTTCTTTTGCTTCTTGCGGTCACGTGGTGGCTCCTTTAGGGCTCTGATGATGAGTGCTGCTGCAGATGGAACAACAGAGATCTGGGCCTGTCTGTTCTGCACGATCAGCTGTACTGTGATCTTCAGACCCTTCCAGTCACTGGTGGCTTTGGCAATGTCATCACCCACCTTCTTAGGGGACTGTAGTGCAAAATAAATGTTAATAAGACATTTTTTTAAGTTTTAAATGTAACTTGGTGATCTTTTGTGAAAGTAATCAATGAAAAATTATGAATTAAAACATTAAATGAACAATGCGGATATAAATCTTGATACTTTTGTGGACTAATGTCATCCAAAATTTACTGACAAAATGAGTTCCGTTACAAATAAAATAAATCAACCAATAATAGCAATAGATGTATCAAGTTTTCTCAAATGGTAGGTAACATCAACTTGATAAATATCTTATGTTTCAGAGGCAGTACTAGACAATTTATGATTAAAAAGAATAACTTTTATCAAAATAATTGAGAATATTTACCGAAGATACTTACAAAACTGAATTCTCACGAGTGTGATGATTAATTCATTGAAGAGCTGTTAGAATACCTATATTTACAAGCATGGCAGTCACATGGCCTGGTCCGCGACTCCTTATTGGGCATTCGGAGTAGCCGCGACAGGGAAAGAATCCTGAGTCACGGGTTCCTTCCATCCGCCACCCGGAAGGACGCGCCTGGTAGGGAGGCACCCCCCAGGATCATTCAATCATCATAGTTCGAGACAGTTAGGTTAGGATAAGGTAAACAAATCAATTTTAACCAAATATGACAACAAAAGATGACTAACTGCCTCGATATTTATAAGCCTAAGTGATTATTCACTTAGGTGAAGGATAAAGTGGTATAAAACAATGTTTTGGACTGCCATGCTAAAGTTTAGAGGTTATGAATTTAGTATTGAAATATGTATGTTTTTATACTCACGAGACCAAGAGGACCGATCTTAGGAGCCAAAGACGATGTGGCACCAACTTCTCCACCAACGCATCTCAAGTTAACTGGAAGAATATACACGAAATCTGTAGTAATATTTCACTGATGAAACTATCACATCAAACACTCAAATTAAACCCTTACCGATTTTAATTTCATTAGGATCGAACTTAGGCGGCATTTTGATAGGTTGTTAAGATGGCAAATAACGTAATTAAAACAATTCCAAGTCGATTAACTTAGATTAAAAAGGCGCACAGCCGTCGGAACGTTTAGCAACGTTGACAGCGCACCGGAAAAAGAAATTTCGTATAATCCAGTGTTCCCAGCTCTTCAACTTTATTTACCAAATATACCAGTAAAAAAAAAAACAAAATTCAAACACAATGACAATGGTCGTTTCCTCCAAAGAGTTATGCTAGGTACACACGGCAGTAGCTTTGATCGACAGCGACTCGCTGGCGATGCCAACGGTGTGTTGACGTGAATATTAGCAGCGAATAAATAATTTCGAATATCATTCGGTTCTTGTAGTGCGCTGAGTCTGCCATTTTTACATGAGAATATCTTGGTATTTGAAGTTCTATTTCTAGTATTTTCTTTTTTTATATTTGTCATAAATGCAAACAGCTGCTAACGCTAGCAAAACTCTTTGCTCTTTTAATTTAATGAGGAGTTTTCATATGATACGTCTATGGTCAAGACTTTTTGGCGGGAACTTGCAGAGTGACGTTGTGTTTTCATTTAAAATTTCATAAATTCGTGTATTTTGGGTTTTATTGCATATTATCGGTGGTATTTTATCCAATAAAGATCATTCATGTGCACCAGTGAAGTGAAATGAAATGAATTATGTGTATCGTGTCTTTTCAAGTTGTCTCAAAGAGTCCGTGAAAAGCTTTAGTACAATGACCACCATTGTACTAAAATGAAAATGATATTAGAGTCTGGCAAACGAAAGTTGAGCCTGGCTGTAATTGAAACTCTTTACATGGCAACATTCTATTATTGTCACTTCCGTCACCCGGCATAAAAACTGTCAACTAGTTTACCAGAACCAGTTTTGATACTAAGCCTTTATTCATACTGGCTTTATGGCTAAACGTGTGTTATAGAGTCATTCTTTCGATCACCTTAATGTTCTACAATATGCTAAATGAACTTCTATGGTCGCTAATCACTGAAACATCTATCCATATTGTTCTACGAAGGTAAAAAAATAAACAATTTTTGAATTTGAATATATATAGTACGCTCAGTTTGAGATCAGATAACCGTTTGTGAGGAATATCCCAGGATATAGTCTGGCATACGAAAGTAGAACCTGAAAAAGCGCGGCAAATTAAAAAAAACTAGATGTGGTATCACTAAGTATAGTAGGAATAAATTGTTTTGATACTTTACAAAAAAATTATATAAATATTAAGTTATGTTTTATTTTCCTAAGTAATTATTTGCATGTAAATGTGTTAAAATTTTACATAAACTCGTTATATTCTATTTTTATATATAATACTTTTAAATAAATAAATATCCTGGGATATTCCTCACAATCGGTTATATGATCCCAAACTAGGCGTACTTGTATATATTCAAATTCAAAAATTGTGGAGATTTGATTTTTTTCTAGTTTATATTTTTTTTACCTTTGTAGAACAATATGGATATATGTTTCAGTGATTAGCGACCGCAGAAGTTCAATTAGCATATTGTAGAATATTAAGGTGATCGAAAGAATGAGAAGGTGGACACTATAACACTGATTTAGCTATAAAGCCATTATGAATAAAGGGTAAGTATCAAAACTGGTTCAGTAAACTGTTGGAACTATTTAGTTTATATAGAACCTTCTTCATATTTATATTATTGATAGGCCACTTATTGTTTATACCTTTGTTCGCTGTCACTTATATTTTAAATATTGTAAAATAATCGCATTAAATAATTTTATCAAGACAGATCATATTTTATTTAGAATTCAGATAATTCCACATTAAAGTTATCAAGTTCCTTTTGGTTATGGGCCCAGAGCTCTAAAAATCTAAATTTCTTTTGTAATAGTATGTTTCAGTGACTTCAGATTGTCTGTACTTCGAACATAAAAATGGAAGGCGATTCTTGTACTAAACCTATTTCTGATACAAATGCAAGTAATCCTAGTGTAGCATCCTATATTTCAACTACACATACAGTAAGTACTCCATCTTTTAACAAACTAGAAGGACGTTCGAACTACGTGACATGGGCATTTTCAATGGAGATGATGCTAATTGATTGTGGACTATGGGATTGCGTGAAGCATCCACCTCAAGAGAATAGCTCACAAGAAATGCTACGCTGCGATGATAGAGCTCGCTCTAAAATTGGCTTATGTTGTCACGAAAAAGTATTCTCCAAAATAATGGGAGCTAAATCTGCATTTGAAGCTTGGAATAATTTAAAAAGGGCATACGCAGACAGCGGACTTATTAGAAAGCTCACGTTAATGAACTATCGATACATTGATAACATGGAAATATACGTAAATGAGATTATGTCAACGCATCAACAATTACAGCAGATTAATCACAAAGTAGATGATTCTTTTCTTGCAATTATACTGTTATGTGGTCTACCAGGGCAATTTAAGCCACTGGTCATGGCATTGGAATATTCCTGCTCAGAACTAACTTCAGATAATGTTATTGCTGCACTTCTGAAAGAAGACAGCCGTGGTCTAGTTACCTGCAGTGACACGCGTGAAGATAGTGCTTTAGTTATAGGCTGTAATAAGTTAAATAGAGACACTAAGATATTTTGTAATTACTGTCGTAAGCCAGGGCATATAAAAGCAAATTGCAGAATTCTCAAAGCCAAATCCCAACAGGAAAAGGCTGATATTTGCGATGTAACACTTATGGTTGATGATCTCTCAGTAAGTAATACTAATTTTGGTAATCCTGTAGTTTGTGAAACCTTTGTAAACTCTTTTGTTTGTAAACCAATTTCTTATAAGTCGCCCCCTGTAAAGAGTGATGATTGGTTTATAGATTCCGGAGCTACGAGTCATATGACTAATAGACGTGATTGGCTACATGATACTGAACCTATCACGAAAAGTATTAGAACAGCTAATGATCAAATAATTCTTTCAGATGCCATTGGTACTGTAAAACTGAACACTTCCAATATGTTCTACATGTTCCCAAACTGTCAACAAACCTGCTTTCAGTGAACTCATTAGTAAAGAAAGGTAACGTCGTACTCTTTTCGAAATCTGGCGGAAAAATTATAGATGGCCAAACGTGTAAGGTATTCGGAAAAGTTTTATGCACAGCCTCAAACGTCAATGGTATGTACAAACTTAATTTACCTATTGCTCAGGCGAATTTAACAGAAGTTAAAGATAATTCGGCTGATTTATGGCACAAACGCCTCGGTCATCTGAACTTTAGATCTATGCCATTGGTACTGTAAAACTGAACACTTCCAATATTACCGATGTTCTACATGTTCCCAAACTGTCAACAAACCTGCTTTCAGTGAACTCATTAGTAAAGAAAGGTAACGTCGTACTCTTTTCGAAATCTGGCGGAAAAATTATAGATGGCCAAACGTGTAAGGTATTCGGAAAAGTTTTATGCACAGCCTCAAACGTCAATGGTATGTACAAACTTAATTTACCTATTGCTCAGGCGAATTTAACAGAAGTTAAAGATAATTCGGCTGATTTATGGCACAAACGCCTCGGTCATCTGAACTTTAGATCTATGGAATTACTAAGATTACACTTAGCTCTTGGTGTCAAGTATTCAAAACCTGTTGGATCTATTAAAGATAACTGTATTGCTTGCGTGGAAGGTAAACTTTCAAAACAACCTTTCAAAATGTCAGATTCAAAATCGTCAAATTTACTGGAAATTGTTCACAGTGATGTTTGCGGACCTATGAGTACCCAATCTTTGGGAGGTGCTTCATATTTCGTAACTTTTACCTAGAAAAACATTCACCTACCTGATGATACAAAAATCAGAAGTCGTTAAAAAATTTCGCGAATTTAAAAATTTGGTCGAGAACCAAACTGATAAAAAGATAAAAATTCTGCGTTCTGACAACGGTGGTGAATATTTGAATTCGGAAATGAAAGAAATCTTGAAACAGTCCGGAATACTTCACCAGACGACTGTACCTTACAATCCAGAGCAAAATGGTTTAGCTGAACGAGTCAACAGAACTTTAGTTGAGAAAGCAAGATCTATGCTCTCGGAATCTGGTTTACTTAAGACTTATTGGGGAGAAGCCATCAATACAGCAACTTACTTAAAAAATCGCTCACCGACTAAGGCTATCAGAGGGAAAACTCCTGAAGAAATCTGGACTGGAAGAAAAATGAATCTCTCACATCTTCGTATTTTTGGATGCAGAGTATATGCACACATTCCTAAAAATCTTCGAAAGAAATTTGATACTAAGGCCAAACTGTGCATATTTGTAGGTTATTGCACCGAAACTAAGGGATATAGAGTAGTTGATCCCGAACACCCAAAAATTCTTATCAAGACGAGAGATGCTAAATTTTTTGAAAATGACTTTCTATTCAAATCAAAGTCAACTGGTCAAAATAATATGGTCGAAAAAGTTGAAACACAACTATCAGAATCCGTTCCTATTATGATTCAAGAAAATTCTGAAAATATAACAAATGAAGTAGAAGTTAACAAAATTATTTCTGAACCTGTCATTCAGGACACTCAAGTCTTCGACACTGAACCTTTAACAGGGGTAACGGAACTCAATGTACCTGAAATTGACAATACTGAAGAGGAATTTTATGACAGTGCTACGGAGATTCCAGATAATACAAACAATCAAGTTCTTCAACCTGTAAGAAGATATCCATTGAGAAATAGAATCCCAAAAAAATGGTCAGACGATATCGTTTTATACAAAGCTGTAGAAGATGATATCCCTTCAACTTTTAAGGAAGCCATTTATTCTGATGATAAAAATAAATGGCAAGAAGCTCTTCTAAGCGAATATGATTCACTTGTAAACAACAAAACATGGATCCTTGTAGATAGACCTAAAGATAGAAAAATAATTCGATGTAAATGGGTATTCAAGATAAAGAAGAATGAAAAGGGAGAAAACATACGCTATAAGGCGCGATTAGTAGCCAAGGGTTTTACACAAACTTATGGCATAGATTATGATGAAACTTTCGCACCTGTTGCACGTCTTTCAACAGTTAGATTACTTCTTGCTTTCGCAGCACAATGGAATATTACAATGGATCAAATGGATGTTGAAACTGCCTTTCTCAACGGTGATCTAAATGAAGAAATATTTATGGAGCAGCCTGAGGGTTTCATCAAAGAATGCAACAAGGGGAAGGTATGTAAGTTAAAGAAAGCACTTTATGGCCTGAAACAAGCGCCTAGACAGTGGAACCTCAAACTTAACGAAGTAATGATGCAACTTGGAATGAAAAGGTCTGAGAATGATCATTGCCTATATTATAAAGTTGAACAAACTTACATTTTAATTGTTGCAATATTTGTTGATGATTTCAGCATTCTCAGCAACAATGCTGACATGAAAGAAAACTTTAAAAATAATATTAAACAATTCTTTAAGGTCAAAGATTTAGGAAACATAAAACATTTCTTAGGAATGAGGATCATTAAAGAGGAAAATAGGATAACCGTTGATCAAGAAGAATATATTAAAAAGGTTCTTGAAAATTTTGCTATGACTGATGCAAAATGTGCTACAACGCCTGCGGATCCTAATTTGAATTCAGTGAATCCTTCAAATGAAGAAAAAGAGGAGGCTCAAAATTTTCCTTATCAAAGACTGATAGGATCTCTGATGTACCTGTCAGTAGGCACTAGGCCAGACATTACACATGCTGTAAGTGTGTTAAGTCAGTTTAACAGCAACTTTGGGACAGTTCACTGGAATGCAGCAAAAAGAGTTCTTCGATATTTAAAAGGGACAATGCATCTTAAACTCGAATTCCAGAAGAAAGATATGTTTGCGCTTACGGGATATACTGATGCAGATTATGGTGCATGTCTTAATGACCGGAGATCTTACACTGGATATGTATTTTATTTGAATGGACCTATTTCTTGGGAATCTCGTAAACAACGAACGGTCGCCTTGTCAACAACTGAAGCTGAATATATAGCACTTAGTGATGCTGCTAAAGAATCCATATATCTCAAAAACATATTAAAGGAAGTGTTTGGTTTGAACAATGGTGTCTGTATTTACAGTGATAATCAGGGAGCTCAAATGCTAACTAAAAATAACATCCATCACTCACGAACTAAGCATATTGATGTTAGACATCATTTTATAAGGGATACTGTTGCTACCGGTATTATCACTATACAATATATTTGCACAAATGAAAGAAGCTCTTCTAAGCGAATATGATTCACTTGTAAACAACAAAATCTTAACTAAGTTTCTGTCGAAACAAAGACATCAGTGTTTAACAAATGGATTAGGTTTAGTTTAAAATTTATGATGGTCTATTTATTACCTATTCAGAAGTAGGGGAAGTGTTGGAACTATTTAGTTTATATAGAACCTTCTTCATATTTATATTATTGATAGGCCACTTATTGTTTATACCTTTGTTAGCTGTCACTTATATTTTAAATATTGTAAAATAATCGCATTAAATAATTTTATCAAGACCGATCATATTTTATTTAGAATTCAGATAATTCCACATTAAAGTTATCAAGTTCCTTTTTAAACTAGTTGACACTTTTTATGCCGGGTGACGAAAGTGACATTAATAGAATGTTGCCATGTAAAGAGTTTCAATTACAGTCAGGCTCAACTTTCGTTTGCCAGACTACTCTTTCTTTGCTACTACTACTACGTCTATGGTCAAAATACCTGTCAAATCGTGCACTTAAGGTTCAAACTGGTTCAAATTATCAACAGTTTGACAGCTATTTTGAGCCTAGTGGTACTATAAGATAACTCTTCATTTCTAGGGCCCCTACTTGGCCCGATTAGCCTTGGGATTAGCCCTACCGATCGGGTGACAAATCGTGTCGTTCGTAGACGCTTTTAAAGTCGTCAACGATCAAAGTCGCTGTGTGTTTATCGTGTTTACCTAGCTCAACTTTTTTATAGACTTTCTTGAGGAGTTTTCGTATAGGTGCGTTCGAATTGGAGTGATGTCATTTTTAACAGTTTCAAAATGGTCAATTTTGCAACTTTTGCCACAACGATTTTTCCCAAATCGAACGATTAGATACAAAATGACATTTGCATGCTCATCGCCTGCTTGTCACTTGTCTCAATCTACCTTTTTCCTTCAGGTAATATATAAACGATATAAACAAAGTTAATTGACAAATTTTTCTCTTGCCTGTTAGTATTTCTATCAAAAGAATAAAAATTATAATTTTCGCTTCCCGTTTGAATTTTCAGCCAAAACTTATCCGTCAGATTCAAAGATGTCAACGACCGTGCCTCGGAGATGGGTCACAATTTGCACTTTGATTTTATCTCTAAACTAACACTCCGCCTCGCCGTTTGACCCGCCCCCCTACTTTAACCATACACAGCCCAGTACTCGATGCGTGTGACGCGTCACACGCATCGAGTACGGCTATAGAATCCCACGTCGCGCGCTCATTTAAAAATTTTATTTCTCGGAAACTACTTGTCGTATCGAAATAATTCTTTCACAATTATTTTTTATTTTCATCAGAAAATGCGATGAGCTAAAATTCAAAATTAGTGAACATTCTTCATAGTGTTTTTAGCTTACAAAAGTAATGTTGTCGAGGATGACCACAATTTATGAAAAACATGAAGAAAACATGATTTTACAATAAATGAGTCAATAAAATAAAATATTGCTTGTTTCTCTTTCAATATCCAACCGAATACCTACTGTAATTTAACTGTTTAAAAAGAAAACTACTGTATTTCTTCGGAATATACTGTATTTTTTAGCTAAATGCACTGTAATTTTGCTTTTACGATCTGGAAGCACTGCACAGGCCCCCCCTCCTTTAATTTCGGATTTTTTTGACATTTCGTTTCGATGACAAATCGGGGTTTTGTGTGATTGGAAAATTAATAACAGCAGTGATATTATTACATTCACATAATTTCTATTTATTTACTACTTTCCTGCTGTAGTTATTATTGAATATCCTGAAACATGGCTAATGATGATGCGCTATTGAAACAGCATTTATCTAAATACAAACATCGCGATTTTACATGTCGCGAGGTGATAAATTTGATTCAAGTGTACAGAAGTTTGACTTATCGGTTGGAAGCTTTTGTGTTCAATAATGGGACGCGGAAGGACCTCCTTAATCTCGAAGGTACTATCCCTGTTAACTACAAAGGCGCGTATTATAACATACCAGTGTGTATTTGGCTAATGGACACTCATCCACAGAACGCGCCTTTGTGTTTCGTCAAACCTACACCAGATATGTCAATCAAGGTATCCAAATACGTAGATAGCAACGGTAAAGTATACTTGCCGTATTTACACGAGTGGACGCAGAATAACTCCACATTACAGAAACTTATTCAGTGCATGGTATCTGCATTTGGGGAGCTGCCTCCAGTATACTCGAAGCCGCGTAATGAGACCCGGCCCCCTTATCCGGTCACCTCGTTCATGCCAACACAAACTGGATATCCATATCCACAACCTGCTGCACAGCCTGGCTACCCAGCGGTCACTCCATACCCAACAAGTTCTAATTTACCCTATCCTAGTTATGGATCACCTTATCCTGGAGCAGTGAGCACTAATGGGATGCCATATCCTCCTGCAGCGACTGCTACTGCAACACCATATCCCCCAGCCAGTGGATTCATGCCAGCTCCTGATCCAACAAGTGGAACTATAACTGAAGAACACATTAAAGCATCTTTGTTATCTGCTGTTGAAGATAAATTACGTAGGAGACTTAATGAGCAGTCTCAACAATCGCAAGCTGAGCTTGAAACGTTACGTCGCACACAGCAGGAGCTACGTGAGGGTAAAACACGCCTTGAAGATATTTTGAATAGATTGCAAAGAGAGAGGGCCGAGTTAGACAAGAATGTAGTTATTTTGCAAGAAAAGGAAAAGGAATTGCAAGCAGCAGTAGAGCGTTTAGCTGAGCAGGAAGGTGTTGATGTAGATGAGGCTGTTGTGACAACTGCTCCATTATATTCACAGCTTTTGCATGCATTTGCTGAGGAGGCAACTCTAGAAGATGCTATATATTACATGGGTGAAGCACTACGTAAGGAAGTAATTGATTTAGACACATTTTTGAAGCAAGTTCGTACACTGGCTCGCAGGCAGTTCACTTTACGTGCTCTAATGCACAAGTGCAGGCAGAAGGCTCAGCTTGCATGCTAGTAAACAAACAAGCTATAAGAATGCAAGTACTGGAAGTACAATAAAGAGTTTTGATAATAACTATATGATTTCCCTGGCATATGAGATCATGATATGTTTATAACTATATTTAAAATGAATCAATATTTAACACATTTACCACCACCCTTCATTAGGAAAGATTTTCCTTAAGCTATTTTGCTTTAATGTTGAGTGACTTGTGTTATTTATTGGCAACTAGCATATTTGTAGTGTAGGTTTCTATACCAAATAATGTCAATCAATACATAAGCAACATCTACCATCAATAAACAAAATAAATGTCACACTATCACAGGATATACAGCACCATATGGATGAGAAAAGCAACAAGAAAAGGCAAACTAATGTTGTGCAATTGATTAATGTTTTCTCTGGACTGAAGAATATATGAGTACCCAACATCCACAGTTGGACTACAGTCTCCAGGCACAATGACCTGGCACTTTTAATAGATGAATCTACCATCACACTCATCCATATCAATGTATTATTAATTTCATCAAAAGGATATTTGTTTTAAGTTCTGAGATGGCGTAAAAGGCTATGAAAATGCCATAGTATGTCTGTCTCAGGGCTGAATCTTTTTATTTTCATTTTAGGAATGAAAGTATGCACTCACTTTAGTTAGTTTAACCTTTAGCCTCTAATTTGTAACTAAAATGTAAACACACTAGTTAATTCTTCTATTTATTAGATGTTTATACTTGTTCGCTTTATATCTGTTAAAGTAATAGGCCTTCTAAATAAACGGTTGGCCTACATAATATAAATATGCATTGTGGCTGGCTGAAAAGAGACAACTTGTGATAACAGATCAAAATGATGCTCAAGCTTAGATAATCATGTTGTTATTGAAAGTATTGAAACCATCTGAAACAGTTGCTATTTTTTTATGCTACTTGATGGCCCTCCTGATTGTAATTGGTTACCATTGATTAAAGATGGAAATACATAATGAAATTGAAAAATCAATTATTTGTGACTGTTTATATTTTGAAGCAAAATTGTTTATGGACATTCTCAGACTTCATCTGCTTAGATGTTGTTTCTTCATATCCAAAATGTTGTGAGTTCATGTATTCACTATGATAGATAAATACACAGGGATGTATTAGACAATAAGATATTGTAACTAACTTGTTAATTCATAGTAAAGTTGTTGATAAGTCAATGGGTTTTTAAAGTGCCATGAGTACTGGCAATTACAACCGCAATATGATTGTTTGAATGATTCTTAAATGCAGTTGTAGATTTCAACCAAGTTCTTATAATATTATGTAAAAAGATTTTTTTTATATTTGTTTTTTAATGTAAGTATGTATTCATATATGTATTCATATTGAGTCTACACTACCAGAATTGCAGTGAGCCTTTTATTTGGTAATACAACTGTGATAAGTTATCTAAATTGAAGCCACGCCATAACTAACCAACTAAAAAAAAAATCGTATCAATTGTAATAATTGCTTAAAGTAATATCAAAAATTTTGTAGATTGGTAGGTGTAGGTCTCATTTAAAGTGAGATTCATACATAAAAAATCCTAAGTGTGTATGATAGGAGAGGATACCCAATTTTTTCATAGAATCAATCTAGCTCTAATATTTATTGTTTTCAATACATCTCTCTACTTGGTGGATTATGGTCCTAAGGATTATATTAAAACAAATTTCTAAAATAGCATGTTTTAAATTGTGAAATCAACGTTTATGTATTCTTATGTAGGGTTTGCAGTTTTGCACTATGGAAGTAATTTTATGTCAATGTATTGTATGATAATAAAAATATTCTCAATATTGAGCTGATATGATATTTGGCAGATTATTTATAAAACAACAGTTAAAAATTTATGGGCATATCCCAAAGTGTGTAGTGGCTTAGGTGTAATGTTATGTATTATGTTTATTTTGCAAAAAAAAAATTATTGGACTTTTGCCGTATGTCCATTATTGTGATCTTGAATTATAAAACATCGCTATAATTCTGATAAGGAAGCTATAAATAGTACCTACTATTCTATACTTACTATTTACTATATTATATGTTTATGTATCAACATGTAACACATCTAAGAAATACCTTTTGTTGTTTAGGAATGGCAATGAAAATTTTTCCTTATTGGTATTAATTATTATTATAGATGAACGTTATTGTGTAGTAATAGGGACTATTTTTCTTTGTAATTTTTATACAATGGGTATTTTTAGATTTGTTGCACTATCGTTTTTTTGTATATGGGGACTGCTCTGTTCCTTATTTGTACAGTAATCTACATAATTGTAATTTATATCTTGGCTGGGTTTTCACATGTATCCATGTATTTCTTTTTATAAATATAACATTAATATATGCATAAGTAATCGTAATAGTTCATGTGAAAGCCCTTTGTAACATTCTGATAGATTTATTGTTAATCATTTTTATATCTTGACGAATGGAATTAGTGTAAGTTTTGCATTGCATATTGTATTCAGCTCGCTGACTGATAATATTGTCACAATAAATATGAAAGTACCAAGATGATGTTTTATTTTGTTTACCTCGTATTGATAAGATAGTACAATAAGTATGTATTTATGATAACTCATTCGTGAGACATCTACTAGAGTATCCCTATTTTCGTTGGTGGTGAGCACTACCTACTACAAGGGCGGATCCAGGGCGGGGGTCATGAACCCCCTCCTGGGCCTCGGAACTAATGTACTCAAATCACTAGAACTACAGGACCGAGTTTGAAAATTCTTACAAGAGTACGTACTCTATTTTCGAAGTGTGAATCTGCGGGTAACAGCTATAGAATTGTATTGTGTATTTAGAAACCCATCCAAGCTGGATATATGTGTGTGACCCCCCCCCTGACCTGAAGGCTGGATCCGCCCTTGACCTACTACCACAGTTTTACCAATAAATACTGTGCTACTACCTATCTGTGATCAGTGGCCTAGCTAGCAAGGGTGGCACCCGGTGCGGATATCGTGGTGTCATCCCAAAATATAAACTGTTTATAATAAAAATGTGAGTCGCCGCACACGCCGTCTAAAACGTCGTCCTGAAGACGTCACATGATGAAATATTTTTTTTGCTTTATATGATCTAAACTGATGGTTCGTGTACAGTCAACTTATCTGGCCTGGTAGCCAAAAGAGGAACTATCGATGCCAGTTTTATATGTCGATCTTCCTGCCATTCGCCATTAGTTGTTTGCTCCACCAAATGCGATAACAGAGCCGGGCCGATAAGTTTGTGCCACTGTATCAAGTTTTATTTTTACTGGGGTGTCACCTTCAAATGGGTGACACCCCGTGCAGCCGCCCCTTGCTACGCCACTGTCTATGATAGCCATAGTGTACACTTGATCTAAATGTTTAGTGGTGAGGAGTTCAAAATAATAAAATACCAAAAAAATCTGGCCGTTCATTTATTAATACATATAAAGTTTAAGCTTAGCAAAAATAAATAAAAATGCTTGTAGCGTGTGGGAATGAATTCGCTAAGTTATCTATTTCTTCTTGCCCTTCTTGGCGGCGGCGGCTGCTTCCACGTCTATCGGCGCCGGCTTCACGAACGGAATCAGCTCCTGGTATTGCTCTGGCATCCAAGGTTTCAATGCTTCTGGCACCTGATGTAAGAAAAATCACGTTATAGATCTTATGGTAATGGAACAAGGTTTGAAATGGATTTTTTTTTTATTGGATGCTGTACCACACTCGCTCTGTGATAACTGAACTGATAAGTGATGTGATTATTCTTATATTTTGGGCATGCAAAATAGGCAGACTATATTAAATCTTATGTGTACAGAATAAGGTTAAAAATCGTTAACATGGTTCTTGATTGTAAATTGTACTCTGATCCTGAAACTAATGACGAGGAACAGAAAGGAGGTAAAGAACTGACAATGCTGACTTATTCAATCGAAATCAGTGTATGTAACTAGAAATATTGTAGGAAGCCTTGGGAGTCTGTACTAGGATATCTCTGTGCCTATAAATAACACTGTTTATTTTATGGTTATACCAAAAGTCGAATTTATAATCATATATACAAGTGACGAAAGAGAGTTGTGTGCATGTAAGCAAGATGCATTTGCTGCACGTAAGCCTGTCAGTTTATTTCGACTGATTATAAATAGGACTTAAACGGAATGTTAATAAGGTAGATATTACAATACCTTGATTCCTTCGTCAGTCTGGTGCACTTCGAGCACAGCGCAGATGACGCGCGTCGTAGCGCACATGGTCGCGTTCAACATGTGCACATACTCTGTGGCCGCGTTCATCTTCTTTGTTTGGCCGTATCTGGAGAAACGGAATGGGTAAATTGAAGATATATCTACATAAAACTGCATTTAATGTTACCAAATCATAGTGTACTTGTTGTGTAAATTTAATAAGTTAGAATCAGAATTAAAAAGACACCGATCGTAAATAGAATAGGGTATTTCTTTAATAAGCTTGTATTTGTTTATAGTAAGTGATAATACAAGAGTGGACAAGCCAAATAGCCTGGAGCATTGGTTCAACCAAGATCATAATTAATTTCCAGTTTCTTTTCCTAAATGACAAGTGCATGTAAAAATTAATTAAATAACCTTACCTAACCAACAACCTCCTAGCCTGATACTCCAGACAGTTACTGCAAGAGACCAGCTCTCTGAATGCCCCTGAGGCCGGGAACCAAGCCTCCAGATCCAGCTTTTTAGAGGCAGCATGGTTGAGAGCACCGGATACAATGTTCACAACGCGGTATGGGATGCCCAGGGTTTGGCAGAACTCCTCAGCATTGGCTATCATCTCATCCATCATCTTCCATGAGGCATCATCATGAGGGGATGTTAGGACGAATTGTTCTATCTGTTGGAATAATAATCTGAATTAAGAAATAGAGCAATTTCAGTTTTAAGAATGTACCTTCAAAGGGGTTCGGAGCCTGGCATACTTATGAGGCGCCATATTTTTTTTACGGCGGCACTATTTAATCTTAATACTTCGATAAGTGACACTCATATGAACAAAAAATTACTAGGTACTTCTAAAACGTCAGGTTAGAGAGTTATTTATGTAAATTAAAAATACCTTTTCAAATTGATGCACTCTGAATATACCGCGAGTGTCGCGACCGTGGGAGCCCACTTCTTGTCTGAAGCATGTTGACATACCCGCATACCTGGAAATAATTGAGGTTAAATATTAAAGTATCAATAAAAGAGTTAATATAATTTTAAAATCATGTCCTTTCTCCTAGGTCAGAACCCCACAAACTCGCAAAGCGAGGACTAACATAAATCTCCAGTTTGAGGTCTGTGTTATACACAGAATAAATAAAATTACAAGTACAGAAGTATAACTTTCCTACAATTAACTATTCGAGAGTTATCTTAGACACACACCTAATTGGTAATGAAGCTTCGGGCAGCCACTCGTCCCTATGGTAAGCAGCGATTGGCTGTTCCGAAGTGGCGATCAAGTACTTCTCTTCTACAACTGTGTCTCCTTTGTTCTCAGATCCTTTACCCAACACCTTGTACAGTTCCTCGTCAAATTGCGCAAGTTGCGCAACTTCTTGCATTACCTAAAAATCATCAGAAATCATGTCATTTTTATGTGGTTAAAATTACGTAAAATGTTTAATTCTGTTTCATTTGATGAAAAAGTTGTATTTATAATTAGAACTCCTTGTGAAGATTTAAATAAAAATTTCTTAAATAAATTAAATACTCAGGGAAAGTGTAAGTATACCCAACGCCAACCTACCTCTTTGCGCATAAAGAAAGGGGTATAAAGTGGAGTATAACCCTTCTTCAATAGAATCCTAAGAGACAGCTGTACCAGGGCCTGTTCAAGGAACACTGCAGCACCTTTCAGAAAGTACCCACGTCCACCTGCTACCATTGCACCTCTTTCGGCATCCATACCTTACGATAAATAAAATAGCATGAAAATATATAAATTTAGGTTTTTACAACATTCACACAACATTACATTAATGACTGTACAAAAAAATAGTTGGCGAGATCTAATAGGCTCGTTTTGACAGCACATCAATGTGTCAAAAAGAGACAAACTTAGTGCGACAAGAAGAGACACCCTCTTGTCAAAATGGGGCCTCTTAGATCTCGACAACTTTATATGCATGATAATTGTTTCTATGAAAAATTTTGTCATGTTAGGTTGTAAAAGTTTTAATAGCCAAAACAGTGTCTTTCTATAGTAGTTATATTAAAATTGCTTTATTTTATTACATACTTTTATTTTTTACCTATGGATATGCATTATTATATCATGTTATTGATTTACTGTTTATTCAAGTGTTACTATGAAATAACAGTTTTAACAAAACTGAATAACAAAAGGAAAAAGAAATGAATTGGACAGTCTTTTGTTGCATGTTTTGTGTGTTCAACTTCGTAGCAAAATAATAAGCAGAGAAGTTCCTGTGCCTACTTATTTGATGAGCTAAACTTTGAAATGAATACTCACCATCAATCATACAAATAAGATCCACATGAGAATATTTGTTTCTAAATGCACAGTCTCCAAAAGTTCTCTCCACTTTGTTGTTATCTTCATTGTCATCAACTGGCACAGATGAATGGAGGTGGTTACCAACTTCTCTAAGGGCTGTTGAACGGGTCTTTTCTGCTACGATCAAGGCTTGCTCGTTTTTAGTTATTGCTTCATCTATTAGTACTCGAACCTAGAATATTATAAGTCACAATTATCTACGGTTGATTTATAATTTATTGTGATTGAGGAGGAACTTAATAATTGAAAGAGAGAAATAGATGTTAAGGGGATAGAACCTTTGTGGCATAGCTAGCCGCCGCCATTTTGATTGTTTTTCAATGTCGCGGCGCACGTTGTAACTGGTATATATGGGTAGAGGACACTTATACAAACAAAAAATGTTAATCTATATGGTGGCCTAAAGTGTCACGTTTCCGAGATATTTGGAGGTAAAGATCGCCATATGAGAATTATGACAATCATTAAAAAATAACTTATTACGTGTTTATATGCATTCGATTGTATTCAAATAATAGTTCCCAGGTTGATTTATCAATTTTTCAAAAAAGGAGGAGGTTCTCAATTCGAATGTTTTTTTTTTATGTTTGTTACCTCATAACTCCGTCATTTATTAACCGATTTCGAAAATTCTTTTTTATTTGAAAGGGTCCACTTCCCGTTTGATCCCATTGTCATCAGATCAGGATTTGATTACTTCTTAGTGTACTTTGAAGTCGGTTTAAGTTTTTTGTAAAACAGTCCAATTATTTGAATAGAGTAAAACTAGGAGCACGAAAAACAATATTTTTAATTACTTACCTACTAAACAGCATCGTAATATTCGCTATGAACCACAATGTTGTCAAAGAAGCTCGGATTGTGACTTGTTTTCCATCTTTTCATTATTATACAAACAAAAATGACAATACTTGTCCTAATATCTATGTTACCAAGTTAATCTGTATATATAAAAGGAAACCGTGACTGACTGATCTATCAACGCATAGCTCAAACCACTGAACGGATTGGGCTGAAATTTGGCATACAGATAGTTGTAATGACGTAGTCATCCGCTAAGAAAGGATTTTTGGAAATTCCACCTCTAAGGGAGTAAAATAGGGGATGAAAGTTTGTATGAAAGTCCGTCAGTTTTGAAGTTAGGATCTTCAAATTTTGTATTTAGGCTGACGATTGAAAATTAATTTATAGGTGTCTCAGCGTTTTTGATAATTCCGACCCCAAAGGGGTGAAAAGGGGGATGAAGTTATGTATGAAAAGTCCTTAAATGTCAGAGTAAACATCACTAAATGTATAATTATATAGTGAGGGCATCCACTTTAGAAGGATTTTGTAAATTTCCCCCCTAAGGGGGTAAAATAGGGGATGAAAGTTTGTATGAAAGTCTGCCGAGTTCCGAACCGGTGGTAACTTCAGTAAATTTGACCTTCATAAGTGCCCTTCTGGGGCCTAAATTGAATAAATGGCTTTGACTTTGACTTTGTCAGTTTTGAAGTTATAATCTTCAAATTATGTGTGTAGACTGACGATTGAAAATTAATTTATAGGTGTCTCAGCGTTATTGATCATTCCACCCCCGAAGGGGTGAAAAGGGGATGAAGTTAGGTATGGGAACTCACTGACTGATATATCAAAGCACAGCCGCTGGTCTTAGAGACATGAAATTTGGAGGGTGTGTTCTTTGTGAAGTGTAGGTATCCAATAAGAAAGGGTCTTTTCAAAATTCGACCCCTAAGAGGGTGAAAAGGGGTTTGAATTTAGTTTGATCACGTGTGTAAGTTGTTGGTTTGTTATTGCGTATTATACTTTATTGTGTAAATAAAAACAAAATGTTGAAAAAGAAAATTGCCAATCATATAGCCCAATTTTTAAAAAAAAATGTAACCTATAAATTTAAGGCCGACTTACGAACTGGTAGTAGCTTGAGTAGCTTTGACCTTCATAAGTGCGCCCTACAAGGGTCTTAATTGAATAAATGGCTTTGACTTTGATTCTAGGTGTCGAATTGTCGATTAACTCGAAAATTGGTTGTGTACCAATTTTCTCTCTTCAATCTTCTTAAACTAAACTGCTGGTCCTAGAGGGATTTAGGGCGTGTGTTCTTTGTGAAGTGTAAGTATCCAGTGTAAGGATTTTTCGAAATTTTTCCCACAAAAGTGTGAAACGGGGGTTGAAATTTCTTCGAAACATCGATTTGTATTCTTTTTTTTAGTTTTATTGTTTGTATCCTTTGGATCGATTGCAATCGTAGTAGTACCTAATCGTAGGCGCAAAATTTAATAGTACCAAAATTTACCTTAATTTTCAACTTTTTTTATTTTTCGGTATTTTCCCTTTACTTGTGCTTGCTATTTGCCAAATTTCTTGATTCTAGGTCAACGGGAACAGCCATATAGGTTTTCGACCCAAAACCTATAGGGTACCTACTTCCGGTTGACCTGGAATTTTCAATTTTGGTTAAAAGCAAGGTTTTACAGCACAATTAAAAGGAACATTCCGAAAAATAAAAAAAGTTAAAAATTAAGGTAAACTTGGGTACTTACAAGTTTTCGCGAAAATCTAAATTTGCCCATATCTTTTTATCGTGTTGAAGCAGGACCTTGATTTGTGCATGTACACCTAATATGGACTATAGACCTCAGTATCTGGTATAAATTTGAACTTGCTAGGTCCACCCGTTCCTGAGAAAATCGGTGGTGACACACGGACAGACGGGCAGAAGAGTGATCTTATAAGGGTTCCTTTTTTACCTTTTGAGGTACGGAACTCCAAAAAGTATATTACGATATAAGTGTGACTTTAGTAGTCTCTTTCACGCCGTGCAAACTGTGTGCGCTTAAGTCAAGAGTATCGTATAGGTACTATTTTATAACACGTGTGTAATAAGTGCGGGTTTTTTACACGCAGTAAAACAGATATTTTTAAAGCTTTTATATAATTTGAACTGTTAACTGTTACGGTGTGTGTACAAAAAAATTTAAGCGACTAAGTACAACTCAAATTCAAAGTACACTAAGAAGTAATCAAATCCTGATCTGAGAATGAGACGAAACGGGAAGTGTACCCATCCAAACAAAAAAAGAATTTTCCAAATCGGTTAATAAATGACGGAGTTATGAGATAACAAAAATTAAAAAAAACGAATTGAGAACCTCCTCCTTTTTTTGAACTCGGTTAAAATACGTAATTGGTACTGTAAAAGTATTAAAATGAGTCCAGACTTCATCATTCTATTATATTTAGTCAATGAGAGTCACTGAGAAGATACTTTGTCTACCTTCCGTCTCCATCATCAGTTCAGCTCGATGTCACCATAATATTGTATTGTCATCGGAATTTGACAGGCGTTTCGTTGTAATAAATATAAATTATTTAGTATCCACTTCTGGCTGTCTCCTATTTAGGTCTTTTCACACACGCTTCGAGTACTCTCATCCCAGAGATTAGTTTAGTTTTACGGAGAACTTCGTCATTATTGCTTTCTTTGGGATAATGATAATTTGTATATTCAATTGAGAGGGAGTGAAAGCGCTTATAATGTTTGTTTAAGAAGAAAAATATGTCATTTGTTTCCTGTAGGCTACGCGGGCGAAGCCGCGGGCAGAAGCTAGTTTGAACTAAAGATCGCTAAGTAATTCTCCCTGGGCGCCAAAATTGCAATAGCGTCGTAAATAAATAAAAAACCCGACCCCGCGGCCGGCCTGACCTAATAAAACTTCCACCTAAATGAAAGTCCCGTCTTCGTGGAAGACTGCTTACGTTCACACAATGTCAAAAAGGGCGATAGATCAGACCCGACGTATTACAGGCCTATTGCCATCACCTCCCATTCTCTCCAATGTGATCAACACGTAACTCTTGAGATATCTAGAGGATCACGATTTGTTGAGTGAACGAGAATATGGCTTCCGCCATAGTCCACGTTGACGGGCCAGTTGGCGCAGTTGGTTAAGACGTGGCGTCTTAACCTATAGCGCCGCAGGTCGTGGGTTCGATTCCCACACAGGACATGCATTTGTGTGCATGAACATGTCTGTATGTCCTGAGTCTGGGTGTAATTATGTATAATAAGTATGTATTTACAAACAAAAAAGTAGTATATGTATTATATCAGTTATCTGGTTTCCATAGTACAAGCTTTGCTTAGTTTGGGATCAGATGACCGTGTGTGAGGAATGTCCCAGGATATTTATTTATTTATTTATTTTATAGTCCCTTGGCTGTGATGTGTCTATGTATACACTAGAAGGTCAGGTCAGCCGAGTGGTCACTTGCCATCGAGAGTCAAGGTGGCGAAGGCGTTCGATCGGGTCTGGCACCGGTGTCTTCTAACGAAGTTACCAGCATATGGGCTTCCCGAGGGACTATGCAAATGGACCGCCAATTTTCTGTCCAGCAGATGCATAAGAGCTGAGATATAAATGCTGGCGTCCCGCAAGGGTCTGTACTGTCCCCAACACTGTTCCTGCTGCATATCAATGCCCGCGCATCGCCCGCGCCGCACCACCTACCCGGCCCACTGACCCACTGCCTGCGTCTACTACGTCGGCCCCTTTTACGCCATGCCCATGCCTCAAAAGGAATCGAAGCGGGCTTGTGATGATGGTTTTGAGATAGTGCAAAGCAGGAAGCACCGTCAGAAAACTAATAAGAATCGATGCGGCACAGCTCCTGTGGAGCTCAAGCAAACCATGCGTGCTGCCATGGCAAACACTCCGGTGTATATTTCTCGTCTACACTACGCCACCAAGGCGGAGGACATCGTGGAGTACATTCGCCAAAGAATCAAGTACTCGCTGAGGGTGCAGCTATTGGAATTGAGCCGCAACGTCAACTTCAAGGCGTTCGTGGTGCGAGTATCAACATGTTTTCTGCACCTCGTCATGGAAGAGGACTTTTGGCCGCAGAACTTGGTGTTCCGTCGCTTTCGCGGACAAGTGCCACATGATCGCACGAAGACATAGTGCAGTGCAGTAGTGTTAACTAACATAGGCCTAAATGTTTTATACTAACAAAAAGGTTTAATATAATATTTATGTTAGTTTGTAATGTTATCTATGGGCCACAGGAGCCTGATAATAAAGATGTATTATTATTATTGCAAATATTCCTCGTTTCGTGGTGGAGGAAAGCCGCGAACGGCTTGTGTCTGAAATCGAGAGCTCACTAACTAGTGTCTCCGATTACGGTCGACTAAACCTAGTCCATTTCAACCCCACTAAGACCCAAGTATGCGCGTTCACCGCTAAGAAAACGCCATTTACTGTGGCTTCACAATTTCAGAACACGGACATCAGTGAAAGCATCGGGATCCTCGGCATCGACATTTCTAACGACGTCAATAGGCCGTCTAGAAGACAAGGTTAAGCTAGCATCCAAAAAACTCGAAGTGCTCAACAGAGCGAAGCAGTACTTCACATCGGAGCAAAGGCTGCAACTTTAGAAGTCGCAAGTCCAGCGTTATATGGAGTACTGCTCTTACCTGGATACCAGTTTGGGCCTTTAGACTCGGTTCAGCGACGTGCCATTAGAATCGTTGACGATCCCGAGCTCACAAGCGGCTTAGGGCCCCTCAATCTGAGGAGAGACTTTGCCTCCTTATGTGTATTCTATCGCTTGTACAACAGACAGTGTTCTGTAGATTTGTTTAACCTGATGCCTACGGCTACGTTCTACCATCGCTAGTCTCGCCATTGACGGGAAGTCCATCCTCACACATTGGAACCTAAATAGTTTCGACCTATGCGGTCTCAAAGGAGCTTTCTTCGCTTACAATCAGGCGGGCCGTATGTTTGTTTGCTACCTAAGTAGTGTAAAAAAACTTTTATTTAAAAGTTTGAGGTCACGGCTTGTTTCTATTATGTGTTTTATTTTATTTTTAAAATTATTACTATTATTTGACCACTAATGACAATGAAAGAACATAAATTGTACTTAATCAACATTAAAATATTGTCATTCGTCTCATATTATATATACATTGATATTCCAATATCTCGGTAACATGATATTTTAAGACAAGTATTGTATTTTTTGGTTAATAACGGCGACATGGAAAACAAGTTAACGACTACAATCCGAGCTACTTGACAACATTGTGTTTCATTGCGAATATTGCGATGCGGTTTAGTAGGTAACCAATTAATGAATATTGGTTTTTCGTGCTCCATGTTTACTATATTCTAATAAATAGTTAAATCAACCTGGAAACTATTATTTGAATACAATCTAATGCATATAAACACATAATAAGTTCATTTTTAATGATTGTCGTAATTCTCATATGGCGATCTTTACCTCCAAATATCTCGGAAACGTGACACTTTAGGTCACCATATTGCTTGACATTTTTTGTTTGTATAAGTGTCCTCTACCCAAATATATCACTTACACCGTGCGCCGCGACATTGAAAAAAAATCAAAATGGCGGCGGGTGGCTATGCCAGCTCCCATACAAAAATGTTCGTACCCCTTTATGTACCTTATTTGGACCAGTATTTTTTACAAATAAATTTATTACATTTCAAAATCACCAGAAAACAAAATTTATTTGTGCAGATGGATTCTTATGCATGCTTAGATGATGCAATATTTAGCAATGAATCAGAGGGACTAATCAATAATTTGACTTCAAGTTACACATTCTTGGTAAGGACATTTCTAGTTCATACTTTGACCTTTTTAGATAAGAACGAAGAACCATATTTTGTACACAATATTTAACCATATGGAACACATACTGCAAAGAAATAACTTAAGCTTATACAAAGGCCCCAAAAGTTTCATTAAGATTTCAATAGATGAATACTTTATTTGAAAATAAAATAAGGCACTTACCTTTTTTATTTGGTTCACAGTGAGAGGCTTCAGTTGGTCACCAGTCAGTTCGATTAGGTTACCGGCCACTTCAGGCGGCACTGCCTCGTCTTCCGCACCCGCCGGCTCTTTGCTCTTCATCTTTAGACCAATTTCTTTACTGCACACATTCTTCAGCTTATTTAAATTATCAGCGTCGTGGCGTAAACGTCTCCAAAGTGTATCCTGCTCAACCACAGTGTCCACGAGAGCCACATCTTTGAATCGCTTACGTTGGTTCTCACGGATTTTGTCTGGGTCGCCGTCTTTATCAGCGCGGAATAGGTCCAAGTCGAGAACCATGTTGTGTCACTGTTAGCTAGCTTTTTATTTATTCTAGTAGTCGTTCTCAACACGCGACAAAAAATTGAAAAAGTAAGTGGCAGGCAGTGAGTGGCAGCCAGCAGGGAAAGAGTCTGTTCAAAAACATGAGTTATTAAAACGTTTAGATTATTACATTTGTTATTTTTTTCATGTTTTACATGTATAGTAATACTTCAATACTGAAATGATTGATTTTATACAATTAAAGTAGTTGAAATGGTAAAATTTTTTGGTTGAACAAATGAAAGTTATTATTAAAATGAATAATTTATGAATCCAAAAGATGTTTTTCGCTATTTTCGAACGTATATTGTTGACGTTTTAAAAATATTTTTGACATGATTTTTTATTCGTTCAGGAATAAGGTCGGAGCCAATGATATTATAATAAAAAGAGGTAGATATCGCATTAACGCACGAAAATTGTTGCAGACAAATTCAGACAATTGTCGTAATTTTGCTTAGCGGCTACATATAGCTATCTCTTTCTGTACCATACGTTCCGTATTATCTATCGCATTCACCTAATTCAACAATAACTGAACGGCGCTTAGTATGAGGGTAGCATATCTCTAGTATAATATCATTGGTCGGAGCACGCAAGGAGCACGCTGCGTTCATACTGTGAGTAAATAAATAAGCAAAAACTTTCTAGTTATAAAAAAAGTGCTCTGTGGTTAGTAGCGATGGTTAACTAGCCGAAATTTCAATAGCTTAGCTAGCCAGCTATATGTGGTGTAAAAGCCAGCTAGCTGGTCAGCTATTTTGGCTATTTGACTATTTGGCTAGAGGCGGCTTAGCTAGTTGAATAACGTTCAACTGCGATCCGAGTTCGAACAACACCTCGCCGCTGCAACGAGTCTAGTCTAGATGATAATATAATGAATTAATGTAATCATATTTTTTTTAATTAACTTTATATTTTATTGTATACTTTTGAAAAGAAACAACTTTCTCTTGGCTACCGACACAGCTACCGGCTACTCGGCTAGATTGGCTAACCGGCCAGCTACCGGCTAGAATGGCTTTGGCTAGCCGGCCAGCTACCCGCTAGTGGCGGCTAGTGACCTGTGGCGACTAGGCGCCTACCCGCTGTGTGTGACGTAAACTTCTCGTAATGAGGAGGATTTCTTATGATACCTCTATGGTCAAAATACCTGTCAAATCGTGCACTTAAAGTTCAAATTGGTTCAAATTATCAACAGTTAGACAGGTAAGAAAACTCCTCATTCTTTCTAGCTAGCCAGTAGCCAATAGCCAATTATCGTGTTGACAGATAACATAGCCGTGAATATTTTGTGAATAGCCGCTTTTTGGCTAGTTATTAGAATAGATACCCACCTCGGTTAGTTTAGTGCATGTTTAGTGGCAATACTATTGTCAAACTGTCAAATGAACAATAAAATTGCTCGGCCCTTTCTTGCGCTATTCTTGTTCATTAATTTTGAATTATTTTCATAACATGTTGCTTTTATCGGATATCAGCTGAAATTATTGAAGCTTATTTATCCACCTACAATTTGTGAGTATTGTTTTGCGGCTCTAAGATTTGATCGTGCTTTAAAAATGTGTTGAGCGGTGCCTTGTTTACACGTCTTCAATGTGAATTTGTCTCACTGATCTATTTACAAAAGGGGAGGATAGTTACCAACAATATTTTTATACGCTTTGTTGCAATAACTTCCTAAACATAACTGATATATTATTAATCTGATAAGTATGTAAGTATAGATCGGTGATAAATGATGATCAATTCTTTTATACAATACCTACGTAATTTTTTATGATAAAACTACATTTGTTACATTGTTTTTTCAACATACTATAGTCGGTATTCGGTGAAATAAGTAGTTACTTTCTGCTTACATAGTTAACGTAACTTTTTTTTCGTAAGGAATCAGTGTAATTTGTCATGATTATGGACCTACCATAAGTAATTTTTTTGTTTTGTGCAGGCAATGTTAAGATGATTCCATTAAAAGATAACCTAGATGTGGCATCATTTCTGGTCACAAAACACTCATGGAAGGGGAAGTACAAACGCGTGTTTTCCGTGGGTACTCATGGAATCACCACCTACAACCCGGACAGGCTGGAGGTGACCAACAAATGGGTGTATGCAGACGTTGTTACTGTGGCATCGCCCAAACACTCTAATTCGGCAGCCAACCATGACTTCACATTAGTTATGAAGAAAGATAAGAAGGTGGACACTATGAAATTCTCATCAGAACATAAGAGTTTAATACTTACGGAAGCTTTTAAGTATAGACAATTATTTGCAGAGAAACCTAAGGAAATTTTTGTAAGTATGCTTATAATATTCTTATTGGAATTACAAGGGTTTGAGAGCAATTCTTAATATAAATCTTGCCATTTAAAACTGAAATTAAACAAAAAAGGAAATAAAAAATGGTGTTATTATTTTTTGCAGTGTGATTGTTGTTTTTAAACATTACCTCATATTGAATTTTTCTTATCAGCAGAATAGGCTACATGGCATGATAAATATAGTCTAACAGTCATCCTTGCCTTTTTATATGTATGAAAGTACATTCAGCGCCAATGCCTATAGTGGTTTATGTAAATACATAAGAATTTTGTTATTGCACCATACAATTTATGAGTATTAGATAAATTATATAACAAAGAATGTGTTGTGGTTGAGTCAATTAGTTTAAATTAAGTCATAACTGTAACATTACACAGGGCCTAATTTGCCTGTAAAAGAATTATTTTGCATTAGGATTTCAAATAGAAAATCAAAATCCAATCTTAATATTTCTATGACCCCAACATCTTTTTTTCCTACAGAGATATCAAGCATACAAACATCATTGGAGTGGGACACGTCTACCTATTGTCTTGGAAGTTGGCCCTTGTGCCCTCGAGCAACTGGATCCATCTACCCACACTTTACTAGCATGCTACCCCTACTGTGATATCCAAGGGATACTCCCTGTAAGGGACATCCCAGGTGGCTTCATACTTGCCGTAGGCGGATACAGCAGACTTCATTTATTCTCCAATGCCATGGACCATCAAATAATCATAAACAAAATGCTTGAGATGGCCAATTTGACACTTAGTATAAGCATTAAAGTGTTGTCAGCGATGATTACCTTGGATGATTATCATAATCAGAGATTTGGGAAGTATAGGTGAGTTTGTTATTTATTTTATTGCCTAACTTATATTTTTTTTATACTACTAATCAAGGCAGCTAGTATGCTTATAAAACTAAAACTTCTGTCAGTTATAAAATAGACAATGATCCAGAAGGCAGGATTGTCTCAATTGGGAATTTACTACAACATTGTTAAAAAATTATGATTGTGTGAAATGTTCAGGATAAAAATGGTTTTTTTTTTAATTTTTTTATACCACTAAGGTGGCAAACAAGCATACGGCCCGCCTGATGGTAAGCAGTTACCGTACGCTTGCAACAACAGGGGTATCACTCGCGCATTGCCGACCCTGAAGAAATCTCTTCAGACCCTTTTTGAAGAACCCCATGCTGTACTCCAATGGGAAAACCACAGCGGGGAGCTCATTCCACAATCTGAGCGTCCGCGGAAGAAAACTCCTTTGAGCCCGCACAGTTCGAAACAATTCTGGTTTCAATATGTGAGGATATATATTTAAACATCTGCTTAAGATCCTATTCTCTTAAGCAACTAGCTTCTTAGTGCACCCCTAGAGTACTCAAGGAATATTTCCTCCAAATTATGTCATTTCTAGGTCCATCTGTTTAGGCTGTGCATTGTCTGGCAATCAGTCAATCAGGCTAATCATGGCTATCAATTATGTAGATAATAAATCACTTTTCAGATATGTTATGTATAAACATATGTTCATTCATGTTTTATATTGTATAGGTTATGTAGGTACTTGCTAAATATTCTTGATTATAATAATATTAGTTAAGTCGGGTAGTTTATACATTTTCACTCAGGTTTTTCACATAGCAATGCTACCTAGCACAATATACGTATTTACTGAAATTCGGTGTTTTATTGGACATAATAGTGGCGACGAGGTATAAATTATGAACAATGGAGTGTAAATCAGTGAAATTTCATGAATTCAATCTTCAAAGTGACAATTGGGACAATTACATTGACCGATTAAAATACTGTTTCGAAGCCAATGGAATCGTCACAGATGCCGCCCAAAGGGCTAATTTCTATACAGTGTGTGGTTCACAAGTGTTTGAAACCCTATTGGCGTTAATAACACCTAAAAAATCGAGTGATGTGACTTTTTGTGAAATTGTGATTATTCTAACCAAACATTATAGTCCCAAACCTAACGAGATTTCGATGTCATATAAATTTTATAAACGCAATCAAAAAGAAGGTGAAAAGGCATCGGAATACATAGCAGAACTCAGAAAAATAAGTTCCCGTTGTAATTTTACGGACTTAGAGCGTATGCTACGCGATCGACTCGTATGCGGCATGAACGATCACAAGTTACAGTATGAACTCTTGAAGAAAGACAAGTTGCAATATGAGAACGTCGTGGACGCTATGCTGTCTTCAGAAAGCGCAGATAAGGACGTTCGAATGATGCAGGGTGCGTCCTGTACTGCTGCTGCAACTCACAGCGACGCGATAGCATCTGGTTCGGCGGTGACGTCCCATGAACCTATGGACGTTAACGCCATGCAGTCTAAATCTAGTGTTCGGGTGTGTTATAGATGTGGAGATCGTCACGGGGGCGTGTGTCGTTTCATAAACGCAAGCTGTCATTTTTGTAAGAAAAAGGGACACATCGAAAAAATATGTACAGCTAAAAAGAGAAGCCGGACAGAAAAGGTGAATTACGCTGAAGACGATTCGAATATGGAACTTAATGGCATTTATACATTGGAGAACACAACTGTGCCACGACACGACAGTGTGACGTTACGTGTGCCAGCGTATAGAGTTAAATTGATGCTGAATGACGTGCCGGTTATGATGGAGGTGGATTCTGGTGCTGCATTCTCCCTCGTGAATGAGCGCACCTGGACGCAGCTACGGTCCCGCAGCACACTGAAGACGCTACGCAACAGGCTGCGCACTTGGAACGACTCGCCGGTGCAAGTGTTAGGACAGGCTACGGTGCGAGTTCGATATAAGGACATTAACTGTAATTTAGATGTTGTTGTAGCTAGGGGTTCAGGTCCGAATTTGATCGGACGTAATTGGTTTGAGGCACTCGATATATCACTTAATGTTAACTTGATAACTGACATGGACATGACGACGATTGACATGATAGTGGAGAAGTATAGTGAGGTTTTCAGGGAGGGACTAGGTACTTACCGGGGAGACCCTGTCACGATTCAGCTAAAAGCGGACGCATCGCCTAAATATTTAAAAGCTAGGCCCGTCCCATATGCGATAAAAGAAAGAGTGGAAAAGGAAATCGATCGTTTGGTGGAAGAAGGCGTACTTCGCCCCGTATCTTTTTCGGAGTGGGCGACACCAGTGGTTCCTATTGTAAAACGAAACGGAGACATACGTCTTTGCGGAGATTACCGTAGTACGGTGAACCAAGTTACAGAATCGGATACATATCCGATGCCTACAGCTAGTGAAGTCTTCGCGATTATTGCAGGTAGCAAATTCTATACTACACTTGACCTTGACAGAGCATATACACAAGTCGTTGTGACGGACGACACGGCTAGGCTATTAACCTTGAATACTTGCAAAGGTTTGTACTCTGTACATAGATTAGCGTTCGGTGTAAAGGCGTGTCCTGGGATCTTCCAGCGATTGATGACGGGTTTGCTTGCCGGCGTGCCGGGTGTCGCAGTGCTGATTGATGACGTCATCGTCAGCGGCCGTACCATCACTGAGATGACTCGGCGCTTGGACACAGTACTAGAACGCATCGAAAAGGCAGGTTTGCGTCTTAACAAGGGTAAGTGCAAGATTGCTAAAGAACGCGTAGAATTTTTAGGTTTCGTTATCGACGCTGATGGTATTCATCCTGCCCCGAGTAAAGTTGAATCAATAATCAATACCCCTGAGCCTAAAAACGTCCAGTTGTTGCGAGCATTTCTAGGGTTATATAACTTTTACGAGAGGTTTATACCTCACAAAGCGACTATACTTGAGCCTCTACACAGATTGCTTGATAAGTCGCAATCCTGGCAATGGACTGACCGGGAGCAAAATAGTTTTGATACTGCAAAACGCTTGTTGTCATCCGAGTTGACACTCGTTCATTATGATTTGAAAAAGCCATTGGTACTCACTTGCGATAGTTCTGAATATGGCGTCGGCGCCGTACTATCGCACGTCATGGAGGACGGTTCAGAGCGCCCTATCGCTATGAGCTCCAGGACGTTGCACGTTCACGAAAGACGATACTCTCAACTGGATAAGGAAGCTACTGCTATTATATTTGGAGTAGTTAAATTTCACAACTATTTAATGGGTAGATCATTCACTATAGTGACGGATCACAAGCCTTTGCTTGGTATATTCGACCCCAAACGGCCCATGCCTGCTGTTTTGTCACCTCGATTGACCAGAATTGCACTAATACTTACTTCGCACAGTTACAGCATTATATACAAGCCAGGACGGCAGATTGGAAATGCAGATAGTTTGAGTCGTTGGCCACGACCGGTACCGGATGAACCAGAACAGCAATTGTGTGATGTTTTGCTCATGGCTGAGACACCTACTGATTTTCCAGTTGACGTTGATCTGATAGCAGCGACAACAAAGAGGGACAAGACTTTATCTCATGTAAGTCATTATATATTAAGCGGCTGGCCTAATAAAGTCACAGACCATGAACTGCACCTTTACTGGTTACATCGTACAGAACTCTCTATGCATGAGGACTGTATTTTACTTGGTTGTCGTGTAGTAGTGCCGCCATCGCTGCGTGAACCTATACTAAGGGCCTTACATAAGACACACAGTGGTATTGTGCAAACAAAGGCACTTGCCAGAAGTTACGTTTGGTGGCCAACATTAAACAAGGATATTGAGACATTGGTAAGCGAATGTGACAAATGTTTAGAAAATCGTCACATGCCTCCGAGAAGTAGCTGCGAATGGATCACACCTACTAAGCCATGGTCTCGAGTAAACATAGATTTTGCGGGGCCCTATCAAAGTAAAACATTTTTAATTTTGGTTGATGCTTATTCAAGATGGCCAGAAGTATTTATTGTAAATAACATGACTTCTACGACGGTTATTCGGCATCTTAGAAATATTTTCGCTACACATGGATTATGTGAGACATTGGTGTCAGACAATGGAACACCGTTTATCTCGGCAGAAATGAAACAATTTTTGGAGGCGAATAAAATAAAACATGTCACCACTGCACCATACCACCCAGCCACTAATGGCTTAGCTGAAAGGATGGTGCAAACTGTTAAAGACAAGTTGCGCAAAATGGACGATACTCCCTGGGATATTAAGATTCCTAACATGCTACTAGGCTTACGTGCCACCCCTTGTACAGCAACGAACAAGAGTCCAGCTGAACTGTTGATGAATAGACGACTACATACTTTGTTAGACACGATTCATCCGGATAATCGTCAACAACAAAAGAAAAATAAACAAATTACAAGGAACGCTCATAAAATAAATAGAGACACAAAGGAAGGACAGAGTGTGATGTATAGAAACTATGGCAGTGGACCCCGATGGATGCCAGGTACAGTAGTTCAAAGAAATGGGCCATCCAGTTATGAAGTGTCTACAGGAGATGGTAGCATTATTAATAGACACATAGACCAAATTATTGAGAAGAAACAATCCAACGAAATGACAGAAATACAAAGAGAGGAAAGAGAATGGCCTGAGGTAGGAGAGAGAGATGTGAGTAGAAATAGGAAGTTAATAAGTAGTGATAGTGACATTAGTCAAGATATAATAGAAATACCTAGTCAAGAGAAATGGGCTGAAATGCTGGGTATTCCTACTGATTCAGAACTTAGTCATTCTGGAGGCAAACTTAAGACTAGACTGAACTTACACTCTAAGACACCATATGACAGAAATAACTATAATAATAATTTTATTGCATAATTTCTATTCTATTAGTTGTGTTTTGTATTGATTGTATTAAGTACTTGTGTTTTGTATTTGTTATTTAATCTTTTGTTCTATAACTTAATTAATATAAAACTAGGAGTTATTGTTTTAAATTTAGTAAATTAAAATTATATGTATCTACTTGGGGGAAAGGTATGTTATGTATAAACATATGTTCATTCATGTTTTATATTGTATAGGTTATGTAGGTACTTGCTAAATATTCTTGATTATAATAATATTAGTTAAGTCGGGTAGTTTATACATTTTCACTCAGGTTTTTCACATAGCAATGCTACCTAGCACAATATACGTATTTACTGAAATTCGGTGTTTTATTGGACATAATAAGATACACATCTAGAAATTAATAGTTATTGTATGTAAAAAGCACCATTTTACTTATTGCCCAAGAATGAGAATAAAATAGACAATATTATCTTTACACAATATTCTGAAATATAATTTGATGCATGGAGTCAATGGCCTTAATTAAAGAGTTTAAATTAATGTTAATGCTCCATTTTGCGATGTTATTATTTTACTACACACATTAGTGAGTCACCTGTGACCTTCCAATTCACTCAGTTTATCTAAAGTGATGTATTCATTTAGACAATATCAAATTCATTGTCATTGATTACAATAATTGTTTGTAATACTGAAATGGTAATTAAAGATGTATTTTTATGCTCAACAAAAATGGAATTGTTTCATAGTTGCGAAAGCAGGATGTTACGCAATTGAGATTACTTGTATGTAACACTTTTAAATCCTAATATTATAAATGTGAATGTTTTTGTATATGTTTGTTACTTAACCTACTTGCTCGCAAATGGGAGTTTTTTTTTAATGCAGTTACTCTGAATCCACTGATAACTGAACAGATGTAGATGAAACTTGGATTTATATCCCAGCAAAACATAGTATTATTCTGGATCGCAGGTGGACCTGCAGAACGGAAGCTAGTTCAAATTAGTAGAATGAATCCAATTAAGCAACGAGATTTTCAAGACATGTTGAGTGTAGCATTTATTTGCTCTTAAAGAACGGCTCAACTGGGGAAGTACCCCCTTAAATAATACCACAGATAAATAATGTTATGTTGCATTCCTGCGCAGTATGGTCTCCAGTTCTCATTGGGGAGAAGGGAGCGGTTGGACAGCTACTGTGATAATTTTCGTATTCTTTGTATAAATCTTCTTAATCTGCCTCAAATAATAAATATAATAAACAGAGGAAAATACTTTTTTTTTAATTTTCAGTGGAGATCAACATCAGACATCTCTCAGTGAGTTCATAGTACACAAAGTGAACCCAGCAAGGCACATGGAGCCGATGCGCCGTACCCTTTGTCTCTCAGACACTTGTATACTGGAGAGGGATCCCCAAACTTATTCTGTAAGTTTATTGCATATACAAGAAATATTTATTTATGTTTCGTGAATGATTGGCTTGGAGTATGTTGTCCTATGTTTTGTTTTTACTTGATCCATAATTAATAACCAGTGATCAGGTAGTAGGCAGCATATTCCATACGTAAACTTCAAAAAGTAATGATACTGAGTTGATATTACCAAATTACTTGTTCAATACTGAAACAAATTATTGATACCAAAATATTTCGGTATCGAGATATAGAGAATTAATTGTCGTCATAAAATTAACTAATCTTTATTTCGAAAACCTGATTACATAAGAAAATTCTCCAGCTTGTTTATTCCATATGTTCATATTTTTCAGGTTGTATGTTTGCGACCTCTGAGTGACGTGTTTGCTTTAGTACGGGACACAGATCATCCACAGAAATTCTCCATCGAATATTTGAATGGACAGACGCGGACATATTTGGCTGGGGAGAGGTATGAATTAATTATGAATTATACATAATTTCTTTAAATAAGTATAATTGCTGAAGCGATGACAGCTTGGTGGTAGGGTACTTTGTCGTACCCTCCGTACTACCCATATGTTTTTAAGGCGATGATAGCTCAGTGACGTCGGATACCGAGACGAAGGTCCCGGGTTCGAATCCTACAATGAGCTTGAGCTTTCGGTGAAGGAAAACATCGTGAGGAAACCATAGCACGGTGGTAGGGTACTTTGTAGTACCCACCTGGCTGGTTACCACCCTCAAGTTGACATCTTTCGCCACCTATCGGTGTGTTTCGAAAGCTGCACTTGAAATCCAGTTCCTTCTAGGCTTTGTGTGTTTACCACCTTCGGCCACATCACCACTTACCATGGTAAGATTGCGGTCAAACAGGCCTATACACAGTAAAAAAAACAACTATTTGATATAGTTAGTATAAACGTTACATCGGCGACTGTACCTAGTTACAGTATTACCCAACTGATATGGTGCGTCGTGAATCTTCGTTCTCACAGAAAAGAAAGTATGGCCCCGAAGATTAACGAGAGAATGCTTAAAACATACAATCAACCTTAGATCACTACTATAAAGTTTATAATACACTGTAGGTGTTAGTTCCGTCTCACTCGCAAGTCACGCCCCTCCGCACACATGGCGGCAGCTGCCAACCAATAGCATATCTCGCGCTTTCAAAATTTATCTTCTGCGTAGGTACATCGGTAAACCATATCAGTTGGGTACTACTGTATATATACCCCTTTCGCACCTGAGATTTTTTTCCGTCCAAATCTTTTTCTTTTCTATAAAATCTTATTATGTACGATAAGTATCATCGGAAAACATATTTAGAAAATATACCACTTACACGACTTCTAGAAAGTGCATAGCACGTTTGTGACATCCAGGTGTGTAGAATTTTAGAAAAAAATAACTCACAATCGTATTATTCTGATTCGAAAGGGATAAAGTTTGGAAGACAAGTCATATCTAACAGCATATAATAATACATGCTTAGTAGTGACTACTATACAATCCAAAGCCATTACAGGATACCACCACATTTTTTTTTAGGGGCATGTAGGGGCTTTGGACATTTTTCAAAAAGATGTTCAAATTCAAATTCAAATTCAAAATTATTTATTTTCAAAATCATAGAACACAATAACAAATCTCTTGCCTTAAATTAGTATATTTTTCTATTTATAAAGAGATTTTCCTGTGGCCCCAAACTAAGCATGCTTGTCTCATGGGTACCACCTTAAAACAGTTTCCCAAAAAATTATAGTTTAACATTACGCAATGGTAAGACAGAGCAATTTCAATATTAAATACAATTACAATTGTTAAATTTTGATTTTAAAAACATTATAAAAATGAACTCAAAGCCTAAATCGAAATAAAAATTAAAATAATAATTAAAAACATAAATCAGAAACAAAATTATAAACGAAAATTAAACGAAAATTAAACGAAAATTAAACACACCGAACAGTTAAAATACACTATTGGGACATACATATAGATTCATTAAGTAAATAAATAAAATACATATAAAGGTTATACATAATTTTAATAAAATATACTATATTTATACATAAAGTTATATAGATATTTTATATACTAAAAGCAAAATATGAATAAGAAATGTAATATGTATATATAACTCGAAAAATAAACAATAAATAAGTAAATCGATTTTAAAAATTATTATTGCTTCTACATTTTTATTATGAGGGTATATTTAGTATTTCCTCTGTCTCCTCGTACGTCATTTCAAGAAGAGCTCCGTTAAGCTTTCTCTTAACATCAAAACAGGTGCAGTCGCGGAAGTTGCAAATATAGTGGAGCTTGTTATATATATATGGATGCAAGAATTCACTGAATTTGGTAGCGAATTTAGTGTTTACTTTCTTAACCGGGGCTCTGTAGATTCTTTTATTTAAGATTTCTGGGTAGCAAGGTGAGTTAAGCAAAGCTTTATGAACCCTAAGCACAATACTCTGAACAAACAATCGACGGACACTCAGTAGTTCTGACTGTGAGTAGAGAACATTTGTTGAATGTCTATATTTCTTTTTGAACATGACTTTAATAACAGAGCGCTGAGCTCTTTCAACCTCTAGCATTATGGTTTTACCTGCTCCTCCCCAAACAGAAATACAATATGTCAGCAACGATTGACACACGGCAGTATAAATACTTTTCAAAAGGGCTATGTCCGCTGAATTCCGAAGATGCTTCATTATATTGATGACTTTTCTTACTCTACCGGTAAGTGCGTGAATATGCTCTTTAAAGGACAGATGTTGGTCCAATACCACGCCCAAATACTTAATAGAAGATGTTCTACCTATTGGCTCGCACCTGCATGTCGAACCTGGCGAGTAACTTAAACATTGATGAATTCTAAGGTAGGCTGATTCAGGTGGTTTTGATGCTACGGTTTTGTGGAAACACAGATATTTTGTTTTATCTGGATTCAGGGTAAGAAGATTTCTGTGAAGCCACGCAGCTATCTTTGACATTCCCTTTTCAGCTGTATTGAAAACATCATTCCATGTCGCTCCATGATAAATTACTGCCGTGTCGTCCGCATAACAGAATAATTCGGCTTTATCGATTCGTAGGGATGATATGTCATTGAGATATATTAAAAATAGAGTCGATAGAGAGTATGTTAAATACATCTTTTTGAAAAATGTCCAATGCCCCTACATCTTCGGAAGACATCTCTTTCACTAGACTGAAACGGCACAGTGTAACTAGCCTACACAACCTATTCCAATAGAATCAGCCAACTGATGAGGAACGAGATTATTGGATCTCTCTCAATACATTACCCCTAATTATCCAAATAACAGCCAAAAATGTTGTTCATTGTAGTAGACTGCAGATCACAACAAAACAAAATGGACATAAAGGAAAAAAGAAAAATACATTGGTGTGATTGTTTATAGGGATGCACTACTAGCGTCGCTATTGGATGGTGTGCGGTCTGCGGGACAACGTGACGTTCACGTGCGGTCCACGGGCACGCCGCGCGGCTACCGGCTCGGCCCGCTGCACCAAGCTGTCGATGAGGAGACAGAGTCTAACCACCTCAGGTATTTGTACAACGTGTAACACAGGTATATCTGTCAGAAAGGGGTGAAGACTACATCAGGTGTAGACTCTTCATAAAAGTTTCAGCTCAAAAATTCATACCAAATTTTTGCTCCCAAGTTTATTGAAAAATCATAACCAACGAGTCACCGCTCTATGACGGTCATTATCTTTTCACCCGGTGCGGACCGCTCCTGCCGCCTCTTTTGCTATGCCACTGTGGGATATGTGTACGTACTCTAGTGTAGTGAAATGTATAGGTGTACTATTTTACTGAGACCGTATTTGTGGTAGATTGTGGTACAGGGAGGCCTCGAGTGAAAACTAGAGTTCGGAACACAATGCCTAAGAAGAAAGAAGAATCAATTCTATTTTTTGTAACCAAAGTTTACATTTGTCATCAACTTGTAATATCTAATTAATAGATCTATCGCCACGAAATATTTTCATTCTCCGATAAATTAAAGAACCGAGAGAGATGGCGCTGCCATCGTTTACTCGGATGGCAGCGCCATCTCTCCCGGTTCTATTAGCTCCGTATGCATAACATCACGTCTCTTTCTTACAAACATTATTGAAATAGGATAGAACATATTTAAAGCTGTCAAATTAGTCTACGCCGTCTTCATTTGCGTGTATTTAGACGTAACCGCGATAGATGGCGACTAAATTTATATGGAAAACAAGCATTGGACTAATTTGACAGGACTAAATTTCTTAATTTTTTTTTCTTATGTTCTTTGTTAGAATGAGACATAGTGAGACTAAATTAGTTTAGATGTAAACAACAGAATCAGCGCCAATGTGTTATGATCTTCCACAGATTATTTCAGAATCCAGTAGGCATGAATCGCGCGGAAGTGATTGAGAGATTCAACGCAAACATTGGCTACAGCGGTCTGATCTACTCAGTTAGTCAAGACGTAAGTTCTCTGTATTTATATTCGTTATCATCCTTGCATCCTGTCAACTAAACTCATTTAACATTTCGCATTTCTCCTAATATTTTGATCATAGAACGAAAGACTTATTTTCCATGGATGCAGCGGTCTGTTAATTTGAACATGATCCATATTATTTTTATGTTTAATTAGCTGTATTGACGATGAAACATGCTCGGACATGGGCGAATAGTTTGATCCTATGAGAGAATTATTTTAATGTTGTATTCATCAGTAAATTACAGGCATACATAACTGAGTAGGTTCCTGCAGTAGTGGAGCGGTGCGGGAGGGATATTTTAATTACGTCAAATGACAAAAGCGAACTAAAAAATTTTTTTTTTATACTACTAAGTCGGTAAACAAGCATGCGGCCCGCCTGATGGTAAGCAATTACCGTAGCCATATGGACGATTGCAACCCACCGAGCATCGCTCACGCGTTATCGACCTTTTCCCCTAATGAGCTCTGGCGACCTTACTCACGCGCAGGAACACAACACAACATAAAGTTATTTGGCTGCGGTATTCTATGAGGTACTTCCCCAGTCGAACTGCTCTTTGAGCGAATAAACGCTACGCTTTACCTCTCTAAAAATGTATCATGTGTATAGCGAGACAGTTCTGATACGTCACATGTACCTCTCCCGCACCGGTACACCACCGCAGGAACCTACTCAGTATGCGCTATGCCTGTAGTAATAAATTAGTTTAGAGACGATAAAATTAACATCAGTTTTGTGGCTAATAATTTTCAAATATTATTCATTGATTGATTGTCATTTTACTTTACATGATTTATGCATGCTGGTTTTCATGTCAGGGAAATTTAAAACCAAACGAACATGAGTTAGTCTAGAAATGAGTTACAATATTTTTGTATGTCTAATAAATGCTTGACGCTTCATACATATATTAATGCTGCATACTTTTGTGTTTTAGTATTCGAACGTTTTATTTTTGTTGTGTGCCCTGTAGGCCCGCCCCCTGTTGTGGCTGTTTCTTACGTGGGATCTTGTAAGTCCCCCATTCAATTTATTATTTACTTATCCCCTATTATATTGCTGTTTGCGGTACAACATTCGAAGGGTGGGAAACCATGGAAGATCTGTCGCTAACAAACTGTAAATATGTAGTATAATGCTTCTTGTTAATAATGGCGATGGAATATCAATGTTGTACATGGTGCCGATTCTAATGTAAATTGCAATAAACTAATTTTAGTCACATCACATCTCATTTTTTTAATTTGACAGGACTAAATTTCTTACATCCTTTTCTTATGTTCTTTCATTCTTTGTTAGAAAGAGACATAGTGAGACTAAAATTAGTTAAGTTGTAAACAACAGAATCAGCACCAATATATATTTACCGTAACTATATTTTAAGACATGTCTAACCAACGGTATAAAGTCTCTATTTAGTTGTCGTATACTTACCACTTTCAGTCAAATATCATCATTACTTACTGATTAATAAAAAACGTTAATGGAAAAAATACGGTGTGGGATGCTTGGTGGGCCAACAGATTCAGGATTGAGTTTGAGTCATGTTCTAACAAAATATCAATGTTTAATGTGTTTTCAGGATTAGAAGATATCGGTGACAGTTCACATTTTCCGGTTCACTCATACTACTTGCGAGTAACTAATATAATATGTTACAAAAAAATATTTTAATTTCCGTTTTATATCATTGTAAAAATACAATATTATATCGCTATACATAACTAAGAAATAATTTCAGCACATTAATATAGCTCGATAATTTTAAAAATTAAGAAATAGGTTATACTTAAAATATTTGCTGCATGCAACGGAACATTTACCTATAGTGATTGACAATGCTTGATCGACAGGGAAATTCAAAAAAGTATCGATTATTTTTTGATAGGTTTATCAATATCAGAAAAAAAATTCGATATATCGGTACGATATCAAAGAGCGAGAGAATATTCTTACATTACTAGGTAAATATCAATTAACAAACATAATTTCTCATAAATCCTGTAATAATTATCTGAAATTAAGAACAACGATAATAGTACAGTATGATACCTACATGTGTGCAAAGTTGATAATTACACACGAGGCGGTAAGACAGTGATAAAGAAATATAATTTGGAAAATAAAAGCCTAAAATAAAAATCGATTAGACTTTCTTTATTAATTTTCTCGATACAACAAAACAATCGATTGGATATCGTTATGGCGCATGACTATAATTGTCAAAAGTGAACTGTCACCGATATCTTCTAATCCTGAAAACAGATTAGTAGTGTATTGTATGTACGATAAAAATACATCATTAGCATGATTGCATGGGGTAATAATCGAATATTTAGTTAATTGTTACATACAAGTAATGATTAATAATAATAAATAATAATACAATTCATTTATTCAAATAACTAGACTCCGTATATACATGTTAGTAAATAATTATAATTACAAATACCTAGTGTCAATGCTTATTATATGTTAAACGTTGTACAGGACTTGCGGTTTTACATAGTATTTAGGTTGTAGATTGAATGTTATCTGATATACCTAGTTGCCGAGATAGTTATTTGATGATTTGGTTCGCATATCAGGAATATCAGATCTTATTGAGTTTCCTCTTTACTCTCAAGGGCTTTTAAATATTTTGTTATAAACACAAAATTTAGTTCCACATTTATTTATACAATAATAACTAAATATCTTTGCCGTTATGAAGTTAGCTACGAGTAATGCTGTTATGAGAGACGATTAGATCTCGTGACACATATCTTGGCCAATAGAAACGGCGTTCAAGGAAAGTTCCTTTACTTTAAGCACCATTTCGGGCTTCTCTTTTCGGAACTGTAAATATTGTCCAATGACGCAGTACGCCGCAGACCATAGATGGGCCCTGATTGGATGAAATTCATTAATGGAGTTTGTTACGATTATCATCAAAGATACGCGGTAGAGCCCAGTTTCAGTATCTATTTCATGCCGTGATATGTGGCACGGACTCCAATACCTCAGTTCTTAAATTCAACTTTGACGTTCCTAAAATTCGTAACAGCAACATCTGTACAGTAGTACCCAACTGATATGGCGCGTCGTAAATCTTCGTTCGCACAGAAAAGAAAGTATGGCCCCGAAGATTAACGAAAGAATGCTTAAAACTTACAATCAACCTTAGATCACTACTATAAGGTTCATAATATACTGAAACTGTTAGTTCCGTCTCACTCGCAAATCACGCCCCTCCGCACGGCGCGCGCTAACATGGCGGCAGCTGCCGACCAATAGCGTTTCCCGCGCTTTGAAAATGTATCTTCTGCGCAGGTACATCGGTAAGCCATATCAGTTGGGTACTACTGTAACAATATCCACACCGGCTTTATAATTAAGAATAAAAGGTGGCGGTATTCCACCATCATATAACACTACTCCATATCCCACCAGCGTCTGTTCGCGGAGAACAAAGAGAAGCTAATCACTGGTGCGTTGAGCGCTCTGGTCATCAGCGCGTCTACCTGCGGGAATCTACCGCCGAGGGAGCTGGAAGCCCAGTTCCATGCCTTGAGGAGATTGTGCGCCAGTAAAGTTGGCTTTGCTGCGTTTACTGCATTACCTGGGTGAGTGATTTTGTTATATTTGATTGAATGTTTTGTGTTAAATTGTGTTACAGAAAGTGGTTTTGTATTCTCTTCTAATAAGGTTCATAATCGCAAAATTCCGGCAATTGTAAAACAATGTTGCATTAAATATGCATCATTGATGATATTGGATCTTGGGATAGATCTAGGCGATGAGATGAGCAATTTTAGTAACCCATTCAGATATTTGGCTCAGTACAGCCCTGAATGGGAAGGATTGGAAGAAATGGACGATTTTTCCATGCTGTGGCACACAATGCCTCATGGTTTAAGAGAGGTAGAGCGTAGCGTTTATTCGCTCAAAGAGCAGCTTGACTGGTGAAGTAGCTCCACCTTACAGAATATAGCAGCCAAATAACTTTTAAGTTGAGTTTCTTCGCGTGAGTAAGGCCCTTTGCACATTATAAGAAAATTTCTTGTGTCTTATCTTAGGCACTAAGGTCGCCATCATTTGAGGTCGAGCTCATTGGGGAGGGGGAAAAGGTCGATAACCCGTGAGTGATGCCTCGTGTTGCAAGCGTCCATATGGATACTAATTCTCATTAGTTGAAAAGCATGTATTAAAGTAATTGGGTCGATCAACTTTTTCTCGTACCTCGTTGCCATGGTTGCGTCCCCTGGACAACTCTTTGAAACCATTATCTAATACGTTTTCTATGGTTTCAATTCACCAAATTAACATTTCGTAGTTATAAGCCTATTATTTAATGGACCATATCCTTATCACATTAGTAGCATATATTTTTTCAAGAAACTCGGTCACTGTTGTCTCTTGGACAACGGGACAGAATAACAAACAAGAAAAAGTTGATTGACCTAATTCCATAATGTTCGATATTGTTGTATCGCAGTTTCCGCGAATGGATCGGCACGGCAGTGGTGAACGCGCTACGGCTGGGCTCGGCGGCGTGTTCCCACGCGGCGCTGGACGCGGTGTGCGCCCTCATGCAGCCCATGCACCAGGAGCCCGACCTCCGCCAGGAGCAGCTCAACAAGGCCTCCATGCTCTCCTCCTCCACATTTCTAGAACGATTGCTCGCTATGTGGGCTGATCATGTTGTAAGTGCACGAGGATTAATTTAATGATCCCCTATGACGTTATTACAATGGTTCATTTCTGGTGTCTAGATTTTCCGTTATCGGTCCTTAGGTTGCGGTTCATTCCTATGGAGCGGAGCAAAGATGAGAGAAGCAAATGACGAGAAACATTGTTTTTGATGAAAAATTTCTATATATAAAAATGAATCCCTATTTCCCTTGGTCACGCCATAACTTGAGAACAACTTTACCGATTTCATCCATCTTTTTTTATAGTTTTCTAATACTATGGAGAATGTTCTTACGGATGTTTTTTTAGAAAGTTGCGTAGAAAATAAGAAAACTTAACGGTAGGATAGGGTAGGATATCATTCGGGTACGCGGGTGAAACCGCGGGGCGCAACTAGTAATAAATATTAAATGTCAACCTCTTCATGACGCCATATGCCAGCTGCAGCCATTTTATTTTTTAACGGAGTGAATTTCAAATTCAAAATTATATGGAAACAAACTTATTCATTTATTTATGTAAAATCATCAAATCTAAAATCGCTTCTCAGCTTAAATCGGGTATTTCCCTATGTTATTCAGTTTAAAGTAAATATGCATTTTATCGACAGACTGCCGGCAGCGGTGCTCTAGTAGTGGCGGCCATGTTGGACTTCCTAACGTTTGCGTTGTGCGTGCCGTACAGCGAGACGACCGACGGGAAGCAGTTCGATCAGCTACTGGAAATGGTCTCTAATAAAGGACGCGTGCTTTTTAAACTATTTGAAGTGAGTTTTGCACTATGTCATTATTATAGTTTTTTATTCCTTAATTAGTTTGCGAAGCGCTCATGGTGTAGTATGATTAGCCGTTTTTAATCGATTGACAAAGTAAAGCTACCGATGAGGCTGGTATCTGGATGGGTGACCGCCTAGTGGTATTTCAACTCGAGCGTTTTCCGTGCTTCGGAAGGCTTACATGCCTTCCGAAGCACGGAAAAAGCCTTTAGTTATCACTTAATTGTGATGGTCTTTAAGCTAGTTGGAGGCCTCATATGCGGCTTGAAAGCTCCAACAGTAGGTTGACCACTAGCCTACCTCCACAGATCTGCAGTCTCTCGTGGTGGAGTATCTGCCCATTACCTTTCGCTCTCATTTGTGAAAGGAGGCTACAGCATAGGCTGATGATGACTCCCTGATTAGTTTTATAGGTGTAAAAACGTATCTCTATCCACAGCACCCATCAATGGCCATAGTTAAAGGCGCAGGGCTGGTAATGCGAGCGCTGGTAGAAGAAGGCGGTGGGTCAGTCGGAGCTCGCATGCAAGCGCTGGCTCTAGCCGAGGCAGCGTTACCGAGGCACTTGCTAACCGCGCTGTACGCCCCGGCGAGGCTGCACCACAGGCACCTCGCGAGGCATCTCGTCGCACTGTGGCTGGTGGACCATGCGCCCGCGCATTGCTTGATGCGAAGGATTATGGTGAGTGCCTTAACTCCTTACTTAGTTATTGTAAATGTCATTATAGATTATCTCTGTCCCTTTCTATAATTTATTAATAATATGGAATGATAAAGTAAACAGATGTGAACTACAAAAAACTACGCAAATAAGACAAACAATACGGGATATATAAGTGTTTTTATTTAGTATGGAGCGATCAACTCCTGACGTCATAATACATGCCGCCATAGTAATTAATTTGTATGAGGTGTGATTGATTGGTTGGATATTGACAATGATGCTACACGAATTATAATCCCTGTATCTTATTCATTTTCATAGATATTTCGATAAAAATATTAGATAATTTTGTAAATTTTGTGCGAAATATAACTTTTGTATCATTTTTTTATTTTACGAAGTAAAACAAGCATACGGCCCGGCTGATGTTAAGCGGTTACCGTATTCATATGGACGAGGCTTCACTTACGCTTTACCGACCTTTCCCCTCTCCCTTATGAGCTCTGGCGACCTTACTCACGCGCAGGACCACAACAAAGTTATTTGGCTGCGGTATTTTGTAAGGTACTATACTTGCAACAAATAAAAAACGTGCATATTGTCTATTGTAATAGCCGTCAGGTCTCCTCGCGTTCCTGGAGTCAACAGAGGCTCCACCGGCGGCGGCGTTATTAGAACAACAGGAGGAACAGCGTGACAACCTGCAGCTAGCGCAAGCCTCGCTCAAGCAGCGCGCGCCGCACTGGGAGGCACTTGAGAGGCAAGTCAAGTACGTCGAGAAACATTTGGAGGTGGGTGACATGTTCATATTTTTACTGTCATATTATACTTCATTTTCAAAGACGTCAATTTGAACATATTCGTCGAGTTTTCAGTTGATATTGAATCTATGGAGCTATGATATAAGGTTTATTTTCGATTAACAGAATTTATTCTTGATCCTCTTTGTATATTCTTCTAGGTATTGATTATTATAATTTGACCGTTCACTTTGCTCAGCCAACACAAACAACCAGCTGTTATGAATTGGATGAAATAAGTTTTATGCCGCAATAACACGATAGACCGGGAAGACGAGCGGCGGTTTTCGCAAAATGTTATGCGACTAATATTAATATTAATTAATTAATATTAATGTTATGTCGGTTATGCGACTCTTACTCTATCTGGGTTAAAACTGTTAGGCGGAAGCTAGTTCAAAATTCAAAATCATTTATTTAAATAGACCTTCGCAGGCACTTCTAACTCTAATACCGGTTCGGAAGGTTGATAGTAAGACCATCTCATCTATTCCGAAATAAGACATGCGAAAGTCTGTTTTGTTTCTGCACCAAATTCATGTTTCGACAGTTTTGCTGCAATACACACCTTTACAAGTTTATTATTCATAATTGAAAAATCTTTTACAAAAAACTTAAACCGACTTCAAATTACACTAAAAAGTAATCCTGACCTCATGACAAGGGGACCAAACAGGAAGTATATCAATAAATGACCGAGTTCTGAGGTAACAATCATAAAAACATACAAACGAATTGAGAACCTGCTCCTTTTTTTGAAGTCGGTTTAAAACGGAGTACAGTAGTACCCAACTGATCTGGCGTGTCGTGAATCTTCGTTTCGAAGATTAACGAAATAATGCTTAAAACTTATAATCAACCTTAGATCACTACTATAAGGTTCATAATACACTGAAGCTGTTAGTTCCGTCTCACTCGCTAGTCACGCCCTTCCGCACGGCGCGCGCTTACATGGCGGCCGCTGCCGACCAATAGCGTTTCCCGCGCTTTGAAAATGAATCTTCTGCGCAGGTACATCGGTAAGCCATATTAGTTGGGAACTACTGTACGAACATTGGTTTTTCGAAGTTTTTCTTACTCTATAAAACAACCCATCATACCATTCCTGTAGCACTACGCACAACTAGCGCTACAACACTGGGCGCAACGTTCCGGCCGACAGTCAGCAGGCGCTGAAAGACGCGACGCCATCAAAGAACGACCTGTAGTTCTGCGCAGGAGACGGGAACGCGTCAAGTCCACCGCCAACTGGCCTCTCTTCTACTATCAGTTCCATAAGGACCACGCGCTACCTAACTTGATATGGAATCATACTGTGAGTGTTTGTATTTATTATGGTTTGAGTAATTGTTGAAAAAAAAATTGATCTTGTTGTTTATTAGTTGTAATATTGTTTTTGGAAGTACTGTTTTTTGCGCATAATCCACAGTTGTTCATATTTTTGAATGTGATTTAGTTTGAATTTGAAACGTACACCCATCTTATAAGGTTAATATTCGATGAAAACAATCTGTGCTTGAGACTTGACCCTAGTTTTGTTTCACATTCTATAATGTTAATGATAGTCTTTTATGACGTTTAAGACACATAGAAAAGTGAACCTTATTGCTATACGATAAGGAGGCTTTATTAATAAAAATACGTAAAGTAAAATAAAGAAAAAATACAGTTTATAAGTTTTGACACTTTTATTCTAAGGTGGCCTCAAACAAATCAACGGTCCCTACGTACAAACGGACATGTTCAATACGGTTGATGGTTATATTCGCATCACATTTTCTAAAATGCCAGGCTATTTTGACAACTGCGTAATATTTAATCTTATATCTAGACCAGAGAAGAACTCCGCAACGCTTTAGACAATGAGCTGCGAGCATTCACATCGGACCGCGAAGTAGCTGGCAACACCCTCACATCCTGGAACCATGCGGAGCTCGAGGTGCATTACCAATGTCTCCAAAACGAAGTCAAGATTGGGGACTACTACCTTAGGATACTGTTGGAACAGAGGGATAATGACGACAGTCCTATTAGAAAATCGTAAGTATAAGTTTTATACTACTGAGGTGGGCGTGATGGGTTTTTACTGTGTATAGGCTTGTGTTTGACCGCAATGTCACTTTGGTAAGTGATGACGTGGCCGAAGGTGGTAAGCACACAAAGCCTAGAAGGAACTGGCTCACGTACAGCTGTCGGAACACCGATAGGTGCTTGGCGACAGATATTCATCATTAAGGGTGGTATCCAGCCAGATGGGTACTAAAGTACTCTATCACCGTGCTATGGTTTCCTCATGATGATTTCCTTCACCGAAAGCTCTACCACTGAGCTATCATCGCCTTAAAGCTGATGGTAAGCGGTTACCGTAGCGTAAAGACGCTTGCAACTATAATGGGACAGTAGTACCCAACTTATATGGCGCGTCGTGAATCTGCGTTCGCACAGAAAAGAAAGTATGGCACCGACGACTAACGAAAGAATGCTTCAAACTTACAATCAACCTTAGATCACTACTATAAGGTTCATAATACACTGTAGCTGTTAGTTCCGTCTCACTCGCAAGTCACGCCCCTCCGCACGGCGCGCGCTAACATGGCGGCAGCAGCCGACCAATAGCGTTTCCTGCGCTTTGAAAATGTATCTTCTGCGCAGCTACATCGGTAAGCCATATTAGTTGGGACCTACTGTATCAATCGCGTGATGCTGTCACTGCAAAATTCCTTCTGGGATGTGTCTTGTCATGCTATATTTGTCTGTTTTGACCACTACATGTTTACTTGTTATTTTACCGTACAATTGCCATTCTTTCAGTTATGAATTCTTCAACGACTTGTACCATCGTTTTCTCTCAACGCCCAAGGTGGAGATGAAGTGCATGTGCCTACAAGCGATGACCATTGTCTATGGCAGATATTTCGAGGACATCGGCCCTTTTGCTGATACCAAGTATATCGTTCAGATGTTAGACAGAGTAAGGGGACTTTCTATCTAGTAGTTGCTATTAGTGTCCGACCAAAGCTGAAGGTTTAATCGGCTATCGCCACAGCCTTCGCCAAAGCCGATTCCGAAGCCGAAGGTTTAATCGGCTATATCGTCACAACTTAAAGCGACAAAAGCCAAACGCGTTGGGCTTTTGTCAAACCTTTGGACCATTTTGGTCGAAGCCGAAGGTTTGAGCGAAGATGATTTTGTGGCCTAAAGTGGCCGAAGTGGAAGCTTCGGTCGGACACTATTTACTATGTTTTTTGATGTGTTTTTTATATAATGTTTTTTTGTTACAGACATGTGATAGAATGGAAAGAGATAGATTAGTACAGTTTTTATCGAAATTAATATTACATAGAAGAAATGTTAGCGAAATATTAGAGTGGAATGGAATTAGGTAAGTTGGTTTAATTAAATTAAATTTCCTATTTGATCAACACTGAAATTGCGTAAGAATTATAGGTTTAATGAAATTTCGTTTGTGTGATATTCTCTGACCCACGAAATTTTGATGTTTATTTAAATTAAAAAGAAAGATCCACAAAAATACTATCAGATTCCGATTAGTTTTTATTTTAATGATGAATAGACCTGTGTTTTACTACAATCATATCATGGTAAGTGATGATGTGGCCGAAGGTGGTAAGCACACAAATCCTAGAAGGAACTGGCTCTCAAGTGCAGCTGTCGGAACACACCGCTAGGTGCTTGGTGACAGATTTTCAACTTGACGGTGGTAACCACCGTGATATGGTTTTCTCACGATGTTTTCCTTCAACGAAAGCTCAAGCTTATTGTAGGATTCGAATCCGAGACCTTCGTCTCGGTATCCGACATCACCACTGAGCTATCATCGCCTTAATTTGTACTATTTGTTTGGCTATTTAACATTTATAAGGATTTTTAAATTTAATGTCACATCTAACAGGATCTTAGTAGAGTTAATGACGCTCGCACACTTGCACACATCGCGAGCGACAGTCCCGACTCAGACTAATGTTATCGAAGGGCCGACGCAACAAGGAGGCGGCGACAGAGAGTGGTACTACAACTTGGAACAAGGCGACAAAGTGCAGAGGAAAGGACCTGTTAGTTTTCAACAGGTAAGCGCTATATAAAGGCTAATAACACTCCCTATAGACTGTACCCATACAGTGAGTCTATGACTTTAAAAGACTTAAGAAATTCTAAGTTGCCAATGAGTTTGGGATTATCACTCTCGTCACAGTGTTCTCATCTTTAGACCCATAGAATTAAAATGTACTAGAGTGGCAGTAATCAAGTGAGAACAGTAGACATGGGTTTGAACAAGGCAACGATCCCACCGCAAGCGCTAGTAGTCGTTGTCGAGTACTAGCTGTGCGCGTCAGGTGCGAATTGCTCGGATGTTTTTTTTTGTTTTTACCGATAAAAATGGTTAAATGTGCAGTTCGATTGTGCAGTAATGATAGTAGGACACACTCAAAGTATAAATCTAATGTCACTTTTCATCGGTAAGTCGAAATATTAATGCATTTCCAACAATTAAATTACACGTCTCGGGGGTGAAATAGACGCGAGGGGCGGGCACGATTTGGCCTCCCGCGCTGCCCCGCACTGCCACGCCGCGACTAGTGATGTAGCGCGACGGATACTGCAGTCGATAAATATTCTAATAGTTCATAAACAAGTTGTAGGCCTTTTGAGAACTAAATGTTTTATTTTTATAATGGAATGTTAATAGTATACCTAAATATTAAAGTAATTATTCGGTTTTAATAATTAATTGAATTGTTCAGTCGGAATTTGTGTTTTACGACTTTTTTGAGACTGAACAAAAAATTCCAATGGCAAAATTAACATTACTTTCTCGGTAATATTATACTGAAGTGTCAGTTGTTTAACAAGCTTTTATTAGCTTCACGTGTAGGTAACTAAGTATGTAAACACATCTATGATGTCGATTTTAGTTAACCTACTTCTAGTCACCATATCGTACGACAAAATTATGTTGGTAAAACTGTGACAAAATGGTGTGGGGCGCTTTTTAACACGCTTTTATAAGCTTCACCTGTATGTATATATGTACGTATATATGTATGCATATAATGTAATCTTCAAACGTAATTTTCATCGACTTCTAAACGTCAGATTAAACTGAAATTTTGCACGCTTATCAAGTACTGATGACAATACATTAATTTGGGACCATTGAGCTGATCTGATGATGGATCCGGAAAGTAGGCACTGGTAATCCGTAACGCAATAACGTATGTTAGCCGTGTTTGGACTTGTTGGAATCGTCTTCAGATGCATTTTGACCAGATATGGTTCTATTTCATTATTCTATCTACATTCAGTAATTTACGAGATTAGAGGCCTATCAATTAGCATATCTAGAACTTATGTGCCAGAAATATCATCCATCATCTCATCATCATCATCATCTGTCAGTTTAGTTCTGAAAAGCTAACATGCGAGCCGTGAGATAATTTTGTCATCGAATCATCTCGTGTACCTATAGTATAAATCACATGAATAAATGCCGCGCTTTTTCAAACTGAACTTCACCGCGCACGACATAATATGGTAAGAAAATTATCTCAAGGCGCGCATCATGCGCATGTAACCCTGCTGGATACGTTATCAGGAAGCAGTGAAACTGGTACTAAGTTACCTCAAAATTAGCAAAAATTCGTATTTTTATGTTTGCATCCAGGGTCATTCGAAATGCGTAGGCACCTAATAAATTTACCAATTGTATATTTTACGTTATAATTTTAATATTAATTGTATGCTTACATGCGGTTGGTATATTTGCCAGAACTTACTAAATAGGTAAGCAACATACATACCTATACATACTACAATGAATTATGCGGCTATCGATAATTCGGAGCACAGCGCAGTTACGTTCCTATTGTCACATATTCATCAATATAAATATATATAGCTCATCTGCCTACGCTGGTACTGGGTGAAACTGTGCGATACTCGCGTTCTATACTTAGTTATTTTATTTCTATGTTTAGACCCAAGAAGTCAGTTAATGATTTTTTTGTGTTGTCAAATTACATTCAATTAATCTTGCAGTTTTTACGTCATAAAAAGGTATATTTTTTAATCGAAGAAGTCTGTAAGGTATGCGGTACCCGTAGCCATGTGCACGCTTGCAACATACGAGGCATTACTCACGCGTGAGACCCTTTCCCGATCCCCGGTGAGCACTGGCGACCGCCATTCACAATACAACATGATTGTCATTTATTTAATCATAGATTTTCGGATCTGCTATAAGTTGTCCCCTGTTCCCATAGAGAATATTGTAGAGTGATAGCGTTAATGTTACCTTGTGACAAGCTTGACCAGTATTCATATACTTAGATGCATTCGAAGATATATCGTAAACTAGTTGATTTACAGTCACACAAAGTGTCTATATGGATTCCTTGTCATTTAAAACGAGAAATTGGCATTCATTATAGTATGTATTTTAAGGTACGGGGGTACAGTATTAAAAGGTTCGGTACAAATCGGGGTACGGTATTAAAAATAACAGTTAATATTGCTAAAACGATTACACGTGGCGTTCGATTTGGAAAGTTGTGGGCGAAATTGTCGTTTTGAACTGTTTTCGTTCACCGTTTGTTTTCAAAGTCAAAGTCAAATCCATTTATTCAATTTAGGCCCTAGTAGGGCACTTATGAAAGTCAAAGCTACTGAAGTTACCACCAGTTCGTATGTCGGCCTTCAACTGAGAAGAACAGGCAAGAAACTCAGGAAGGTTACATTTTTTAAATATTTTTTTTTTGAACAGTTTCACTATATTGGCTATTTTTTCCAAAACATTAAACATACATACTTTTTATTTTACAAAATAAAAAACACAATAATAAAAACGCATAAACATAAAAAACAAAACACCAACATACAAAATTAATAAAAAATAATAACCTGCACTGGTTCATAATTATGTAGGTAATCTACTGGATGTACAATGTGTGCACTTGTGCAGAGTGAAGCTATTTCCAGACATCTTTATCTATATATATAAAATTCAAAGTCCTGACTGACTGACTGACTGATATATCAACGCACAGCCTAAACCGCTGGTCCTAGAGACATGAAATTTAGAGGGTATATTCTTTGTGAAGAGTAGGTATCCACTAAGAAAGGGTTTTTCGAAATTCCACCCCTAAGGGGGTAAAATAGGGGATGAAAGTTTGTATGAAAGTCCGTCAGTTTCGAAGTTAGGATCTTCAAATTTTGTGTTAAGGCTGAAGATTAAAAATTACTTTATACGTGTCTCAGCGTTTTTAATAATTCCACCCTCGAAGCGGGATGAAGTTGTTTTGTTTTCTTTTATTGTTGTAGTAAAATATGTCATTTGTTTCCTGTAGGCCACGCGGGCGAAGCCGCGAGCAGGTGCTAGTCTTCAATATAATGGGCTACCTTGTAATAAGCTCGTGCCTTCATGACTTTCTTTACGTGAGATTTGAACTTAAAATCAGTCATTTTGGTTACCGAAGGTGGGATTTTGTTATAAAAACGTACACTAATTCCAAGAAATGATTTTTGAACTTTCGCTAATCTAAAATACGGAACAACTAATTTGTCTTTTTGTCTAGTATTGATATTGTGAACTTCACTTTTCGTTTTAAACGTGGCTAAGCTTTTACGTACCAACATTATATTTTCATAAATGTAAAGTGAAGGTAAAGTCATGACATTTATTTCCTTAAACAATTCCTTCAATGAGTCACGAGGTTCCATACTATAAATTGCACGAATGGCCCTTTTTTGTAATATAAAAATAGTCTGAATATCTGTTGCAGCTCCCCATAATAATACGCCATACGATAAAAGGCTATGAAAGTATGCAAAATAAACTAATTTGGCCGTCTCGACATTCGTCAATTGTTTGATTTTTCTAACAGCAAATGCAGCAGAACTTAATTTACCAGTTAAATATTCTACCTGAGGACCCCATTGTAATCTAATGTTATACCTAAAAATACATTCTTCATCGTGAACTGCAAATTTTGACCCTCCTCCGAGGCAGGGTCGTTTGTGATCATATTTTGACATCTTTGAATCTGACAGATAAGTTTTGGCTGAAAATTTAAACGGGAAGCGAAAATTTTAATTTTTATTCTATTTGATTGAATTACTAATAGGCAAGATAATAATTTGTCATATTAACTTGTTATATATATTAACTGAAGGAAATATGTAGGTTGAGACAAGTGACAGGCAGACAATGAGCATGCAAATTTAATTTTTGTATCTAATCGTTCGATTTGGTAAAAACCGTTTGTAGCAAAAGTTGTTGAAATTTCCCATTTCGAATGCATTACAAAAATAGCTATTTGGAAACTGTTAACGACATCACTCCAATTCGAATGCACTATTTGTCGTTCAAACTATGTATACGTACCTACTTCGTTTCAAGGCACTTGGATTGTACACTCGCTCTAATAATACTCTAACTCTATGTTAAACAACAATAAAACCATGAAATCTCAAATATGCCACATGAATGATAAACCCGTTCCTATCCAGCTAAAAGAGCTGTACGCGAGCGGTGAGATCAACAACAAGACGAAGTGCTGGGCGAACAGCATGGAGGGGTGGCGCGCCGTGGGCGGCGTGCCGCAGCTGCGCTGGACGCTGGCGGCGCGCTCGCCCCCCGCGCTCGACGAGAGCGCGCTCGCCGCCACCGTGCTCGACCTGCTCATCACTTGCGCCACATACTACCCGAGCAGGTATTATCGACAACAAGATGAACTGCTGGCCGAACAGCATGGAGGGGTGGCGCGCCGTGGGCGGCGTGCCGCAGCTGCGCTGGACGCTGGCGGCGCGCGTATTATTAATGGAACTGACATTGAAAAGTAGATGTACAGAAAGAGGCACGAGTCTAGAGCACAAATTGAC